>JAOQMR010000008.1:12787067-12799232 GCA_027563865.1 Erythroxylum pelleterianum | reverse complement strand
TTCCTCAACGTTGACCTAATTCCTACAGGTATTTACTATATAAACTCATTATCTCGCCATGATAGAGGTACGACTCTTCAACCCTAATTTTCTTCGTTCTCCTAGTGCCCAAAACATAACCAAAAGACTAACTTGAGCGTCGGAGAGCCTCCCGGGAAATAACCCCCGGCGCACCTTATTTGTTTTGCAGGTATTCAGAAGCTAGTGTCATACAGAACCATGGATCCAAACAACGACACACAACCTCAGCAGAATCTGTCTGAACCATTTGGCGCCCATCGTGGGGCCCGACATCAGGGCACCACGTCTAGAACTACTCAGATAAGTCAGGCGGCAGCAGCCAACCCTGATGTAGCCATCGTCGCAACACTTGCATTGCAACGAATAGCCTTGCAACTACCCGTTGTCCTTCCGTTGAAGCTGCCTCAACCCGTCACCCAAAACCCTAATGCAGATGAGCTATCACCGAACAACCACACAAAACCGTCACACCCTGACGATCATCCGCAACCTCAAAACCGAGATCAAGAAGCACAGTGCGCAGCCCTGGGGAACAACGCTGGAACCACTTTGCACCCTGCATCGCGACAAGTCTCCCTCACCCAACGACAAATAGAAGAAGCGGCCGATCTATTGATTCGCCAAATCTTACAATCTCAACCGGAGGTACGGCAAAACCCCACTCGGCAGATTGGTGTGATGACCGATCGGCATTCTGCTGAAGCTCTAGAAAAAATCATGGACGATCGAATCAACCTGGCCATGAATTTTCGTTCGGATCAACCATCAACACAGTATAATTCCCCTTTCATCCAGAAGATCCTGGATAGCCTCCCAGCGATCGGTACTAAGATATCGACGCCGGAAAAATATACTGAAAAAACCGATCCTCTCGACTATCTGCAGAACTTCCAGTCGATGATGAATCTGCATTGCGTCCCCGACGCCATTTAATGTAAGGCATTCTGCACCGCCTTCCAAGAAGGAGCTCGAAGATGGTTCAATAGCTTACCCCCAGGTTTCATAACCAGTTTTGAGGATTTTAAGCTGCTATTCCTCAACCAGTTTGCTACGAGCAAACGGCCACAAAAGACTGTCTTGGAAGTGATGCAGTTGACACAGGGAAGGAACGAAAGCTTACGGGAGTTCATCCCTCGATTTAACAACGAAGTTGTGGAAGTCCCAGACCTCACCTGCTCATCCATGCTGGCCGACCTTATGAGCAACACAAGGGATAAAGAGTTTAAGAAGTCGTTGATCCTCGATCAGCCCAAGTCTGTTCAAGAGATAAAAAATCGGGCGGACAAGTATATCCAGCTCGAGGAAGTGCTGAAAAATACAAAACGAAGAGCAGACGATCACTGGCTAAGCGGCAGAACAGATGACTCACACAAGCGACAGAAGGATCAGTCTAGCTGGAGAAAACCGATCGACCGACAGGACCAACGTCGAGCGACGTAAAGATCGGTGATTATGTTCTAAGAAAGGTCGAGGCGGCTGGGAGACATCCTGAAAAGCTCGGTCAGATATGGGAAGGACTATATTCACCATTAGATAAGTTCTGCTTCAATTATTTCTTTGTTTTGTACTTTATTATCTCTTATGCTTTTGTACAACACAACTTGTGGGTACCCTTTTCCTAGCCCTGCCAATCAAGTTTTTTAATGGCCCACGCCCTCATCATAATCAATAAAGGGGTTCCAAACTCTTCGGCAAGAAAAATCTAATTAAATTGAGCCAAGGGGGAAAACATTCCATCAACTGATCGACATCGACATCATTCGACAAAGTTGCCAACACAAGATGTTGGAACCACATGATGCCATGACAGGATCTTGGATCGCTCGACCTCGACATTGTTCGACTTCGACACAGCTCGGCCAGGATGCCAAGACGAGATCCTTGGCATCGCTCGGCCTCGACATCGTTCGACATCGACACAGCTCGGCCAGGATGCCAAGACGAGATCCTTGGCATCGCTCGGCCTCGACATCGTTTGACATCGACACAGCTCGGCCAGGATGTCAAGACGAGATCCTTGGCATCGCTCGGCCTCGACATCGTTCAACATTGACACAGCTCGGCCAGGATGTCAAGACGAGATCCTTGGCCTCGCTCGGCCTCGACATCGACATAGCTCGACCAGGATGCCAAGACGAGATCCTTGGCATCGCTCGGCCTCGACATCGTTCGATCTCGACACAGCTCGGCCAGGATGCCAAGACAAGATCCTTGGCATCGCTCGACCCCGACACCATTCGGCCAGGATGTCAAGATCCAAAATCTTGGGTCGCTCGGCCTCATTATCGATCAGCCAGGCTGCCTAGGCGTCAGCCACAATTCTCTTATCGATCGGTCCAGTCTCTACGTTCGATCGATCGATCCTATATCTACGCTCCATCGGTTGGCTTATCACGAGCTGTCATACGATTGAGCATCGCAATCCATACGTACTCCTTCGACCCTTCTCCTTGGTCAGGCTCGAGGAGTAGGGGCTTATGGTTGGGTCGGTCGTACTAGGCCCAAGCCCAAACTTAGAACGGCACATGGGTCGATCAGCCCATTCCTCAACGTTGACCTAATTCCTACAGGTATTTACTATATAAACTCATTATCTCGCCATGATAGAGGTACGACTCTTCAACCCTAGTTTTCTCCGTTCTCCTAGTGCCCAAAACATCACCAAAAGACTAACTTGAGCGTCGGAGGGGCCTCCCGGGAAACAATCCCCGGCGCGCCTTATTTGTTTTGCAGGTATTCAGAAGCCAGTGTCACACAGAACCATGGATCCAAACAACGACACACAACCTCAGCAGAATCCGGCTGAACCAAAACCCATCTTAAAACAATATTTTTTTAGTCTAGCTTTGACCAAGAACTCTCTCTTAAAATGAAAACCATATGGATTTGCATTAGGAAAAATTAATAAATTTAATTTCAATGTTTATATCAAAATTTAACTTTAAAATTAAATATTTAAAAATATTCAAAAATTAATATTTTAAAATTATTTTAATTAAATAACCAATCAATGGAACTTTTGACCTCGTTAGATTTTCTTCAATTAAGTTTGATATCATTACTTCGTAGTTTGTTTGAAAAATTATATGGTACTCACTAATGTCACATAAAACTCACATAATAATGGTAAGCCTAACATAAAAAAAAAAAGAAAGAAACTTTAATTAAACCCAATTCCATCTCCATCAAAATTGAATCTTTAATTCTCTTACTCTGTTTTCTATTCTATTTTCCAATGTATAATCTTAATTCAATTCTTGTTTTGTTTTATCTTTGTTTGTTGATTTAAAAATAAAAATAAATGAAATATCTCAATTTTGCTTTGATTGATCATTATTTAGTAATCTTCATATCCTTAATGATTATTTATCACAAAGAAAAATAGGAATCAGTTTAAACAAAGAACTTCTCTCAATTTTAACTTGTATTTAATTCGAACAGGTTTAGCTATTTTTGGAAAATAGAAAATAAATAAAAAACATTGTTTACTCTAAGGGTTCTAACTATGATTCACTTCTAAGTCACAATATTAGATTATATTAAGGTAATAATGATGATAGAATGTTATAATACAGAAGCATTGCTCACTCTATTGGCTAGACACTCAACAATCTGTCCACTGTATGTAATACACATTGTACAAGGACAAATCCACCATTTTCAGGATACAGGTAAATTGCACGAGGACAAGTGCTAATGTCAGATTAATTATACATTCTTGAAGGGCTTACGTCCCATTGCCACCAAAAAGATAATCCAGGGAAGATCCGCCACCCGGGGCAGCGTGAACCTTGGTGGATGGCCGGTCCTGCACACAAATATGAGAACATTACCTCTAATGTAGAATCTCCACGTCTTAAGGTGAGTGATATATATATATGTATAAAAGCTTGTGGGGCGGCAATGTGTACTACGCTTTTGTTGGCATCAATCTCACCAGAGTCTAATGGAAAAGATATCAAAGGTCTAAGTTGGAATCAAAACCAATGGCCTTGCCCCTGTTGTACCAATATTAACATAGAATAGCATGAAGTTAACATGGAATAGCATGAAGCTAAGTTATTTTTGATGATGTGTTCACGCATTTCTTTTTCTGGATTTTTAATTAATCTAGCTGTTAATGCCAAAAGCAACTAATCCTATAAACTTAGACAGAAAATATTGTGTTACTTGGTCTGGCAATAAGCTGAAAAAGCAGCATACCGTGATAAAGTTACCACAGTTCTGGCCATCTGCCCGGTGGTAGTTGTTTTTCAGGTTTCCAGGAATGCCTGCTGGAATCTGTTTGTCAATTGGTTGTGAGATAACAGCGGGCTTTGGAGAAGGACCATTTGAGGCTTGTCCCTCACTCTTAGCACCACCAGTCTCCCCACTGCCAAACAGGTAGCCCAGAGAGCTCTGTCCACCGCCGCTGCTCACTCCACGACCCATTATCAGTTAGCTTACGGTGGAACCTGCACTTTATTTCAGGTGCAAGAGCTCAATTCCATGACAGACTACATCCATAGGCTAAGAACACACACGATAATTCATAGAGAAGCATACAAAAGAGCAACCAGAGTCCAGTCTACACAAAATTGCTTTTCCAAGTTTTAATAGGTCAACCTTTTTTTACCTCATAAGATTAGAAGAGTATATTTGGCTGCCTAAATGTACGAGTGAACCTAAGATTAAGCTTATTATTGCTTGAACTTTCTTTATTATCCATCACAGTTGCTTTTAACGTGATTTGTTCAAGGGATCAGCATCGAGTCCACAAACTATTTTCATGTGTCAGTCAACATATAACAAGATGGCATACAATACTTGTATTCTAGTACTGTTTGATTAGATATTAATTAATATAATAGAATAGAATGTAATGTAACGAAACAAAACAGAACAAAACGATTTATAATAAAATAGAATGTAATATAGTGACAAAGTTGTTAGAAAGGGATAGAAAGGTTCATAATATAATGTAGTGAAATGTTGCTTGTAAGATGGATGAAATAGAATGTAATGCATAATAAATGATTATTATACCCCTTACATTAAAATGGTTGTTGCAGGAGGTTTAACGTTATAATTTTAACATAGAAATTATGTCTAATTAAAAAGTCATGGTTGTGACTTTAATAATAAAATAATTAAAATTTTATTATTTTAAAATAAAAATATATAAAATTATTCTATTTTATGTGATTTGTATTTTAAAAAAATAATTTATTTATATATTTTTTATATAGAAATAATTTGCATCACGGTAAGGAGAAATAATTGTATTATGAAAAAACTAATAAACATATAAAAATATGTTGGTTATCATTAAGGTAAGAAGAAATAATTGGTATTATGAAAAATTATTGAGGGTATATAAGGTAGTATACATTTATTAATTTATGTTTCATCCTAAAGCCCTCAAATTAGAGGTTTCTTATTTTCACTGTTTAATATGAAACAAAACGGAACATGAAACTCTCCGCTTCTATCTCATTTTATTCATTTCCATTATAAAACTTCCTTCCAAACAATAGAAGTGTATTCCGTTCCATCTCATTTCATTAATTAACATCCAACCAAGCAGCCCTTATTTTTTGTAAAAAGATAAAACAGTGGTCATTTAAGATCAACAAAACAAGTGATAGCTTTTGAAAATAAAATTTCCTTCAACTTCTGGCTAATGAAAGTAGCACAAATAGGACGTGAATGGCAGGCAAATGACACAGAGCTATAATTATTCAATGAAATTCAGCAATATGAAGCATAAAAGAAGAAGAAGAGAAGAACAAGAGTGCCCATCATAAGATCTTATACCTCAAGCCCAGATCACAGCAAGATGCAAGCAAGTTCATAGAATCTATACCAATTGATATCCCATTTGTCGAAATATCATCTCTATACCATTCCGGCCACGACTATAAGCAATAATAATCGAGAAAGATCCAAACCCGAAATACTCTTAAACACAAAAATTACAATTATCGTACCAAACAACTGAGACATAAGAGATGAGATCTTCGAATGGGATTAAGCAAAGCAACTTTATTTGCAACATTGGTTGATTAAAAATCAAACTCCAAATGTACCCATCAAACATTTTCGATTTGAGATGAAAAGAGGATCTGAATCTAAAGCATGCATCATATGCTTTCCTTACCTTTCTTTGCTTCCGGAGACAAGAAAAAGAAGAGGTTAAAAAAGAAACACAGCATAGGCGAGGACTTTATAGGAAGATTGGGAGACTAAATTTAGAAATGGAATCTTGAAGTATATTTAATAGAAACAGAACAGAAAAGATAACAAATTGTGGGTAGTATGAGTTTGACGTGGTCAATTTGTAGGAGAGTGAGCTGGCAACAGCAGAAGATGTTAGGTTTTTGTCGGTTAAAAATGGTGGACAAATCAAATGGATCGCTACGTTAGTGGAGATTCATATGTGTTTCTCACTTCTGTCTCTTTCCCAACTTTGGCATTTAACTGTCATAAATATATGTTTTTGGTTTGGTCATCCGTCGTCTTATCGTTCAAATTTTAGTTTAATTATTTTTACAAATAATATCTACCAAAAAGGCGGTTAAAGTAGTACTCTAAAGTCAATCCCTTTAGTATTTTTTTGTATAAATTTTATTTTAATTAATAAAATTTATGTAATTTATGTTATTGTTGCATGAATCTAATTGCAGCAATACAATATAACGTTGATTATCTCTCCATTTGAGGATCTACTTAAACTCATCTTGTTTGGTACTTTAACTACCCTTACAGACTACTTTTTCTAATATTCTTGAATGATCAAGGAAGGTTGTTTGTCCCAAACAATGAGAAAATTAAAAAAATGAGTAGCATTATCAAAGGTACATGTACTGAAATTTTAGATTCTTACAATCTGTGTATACACGTATATAAGATTATGGATTTTCGAGAATCTTGTGGGATTAAAATTTAGATTCCGACACTTTTACTGTCTTATTGTGCACATGATGCATAAATATATGACTCACTTGCAAAGACTTAGTACAAATAATGAAGTTTAGTAAATCGAAGTGACGTATGTATGACCAACTTCACTTGATTTTGAAGATAAGTGTGATGGAAAGAGCCCGAACAACAAAAAGGGAATATGTTAGTGGTTATTTCTTTTTTTAAATAAAAAATTTCATTAATGAAGAAAATAGAGGTACAAATTACAAAGATATCCTGAGGAGGTGCCTCTTACACAATCTGGTGTCGTTTAACTACCTAGGCAGAATAGATGGCAAAGATTAAAAAAACAGGTCAATTTAGGTATTGAGAAAAACAAGTTTGAGTTTACAAGGCGCTGCCAGGGTCTCCGAAATAAAATAAGGAATAGAAGTTTGTTTTGTTTCAAACCTTTTATCATTTATTTTGTTTTAAATTGTTTTACACAGACCAACAGCTACGATGTGTATTTTCTTTGTGGTTCGTTTAGTAGATAATCATTGCACAGTTTCATAGAAAAAGTTAGAAGCTATAGACCAGTTACATCACAAGGCAACTGCCTTCTATAGACAACCGGCGATCGCACACTTAAAAAACAGAGGATCATGTGTTTTCTCCTCTGTTAAACAAAAAGGATAGGAGGGGTCAATGTGTAAATACTTGATTCGGTGTACAGTATTGAGCCGTTTTTGAATAACTAGCCATAAAATGAAAGATATCTTAGTATGCAGAACCTTGAAATCTTATGTCATATGATCTTGCACCAGGCCACTGTCGGTTTTTTCAACCTTATAAGCTCCCGCGTGGCGTGATTCAATTCGTAAGCAGTTGTTATTTCTTCTCTAAGGCAACAAGCAAAATTGGAAGCTGGAAAAAAAGGAGTTGCTTGTTACATTTTCAAGTGTAGCGTGAGTTTTGGTGATGTGATGAGATGGAAGCAGGGAAATTGAAATGGCAGTGACTAGTGATACAAAAGTATCGAGTTAGTCACCTAAATTCTGACTTAGAAAATCCGCAGTTCTTTTTTTTTTTGTGAGATTGGAGAATGTGAATGAAGTTGGGATCCTTTCCGATAAACCAACCTGGGTATGGTCTACTACCATTGTCCACCACCACTTCTTCTTCAAGTAACGCTGATGCTGTCTCGGACTCTACGCACCACCTGGTTGGTGGTGCCGCTGTCGGCGTGGGTGGTGGTACCGGCAATGGCGCTCTCGATGAAGCAAGGTTTCGGTATAAGAACTCCGTCGCTGCGCTTCGTGAGGTTCTGTCCGCCATTCCCTTGTTGCGTATAAAAATATCACAATCATTGTTAAATAAACCCACACCGTTGTCATCAAACACAGCCTTTATATTAGTCATCCCTTGCGTCAATTTAACATGTTATAGTAACAGATAGGAAAGATATAACAGATTTGGATATTGTCTTCTTCTTCTAGCTAGAAATCTCTCTGTGTATCTCTCTTCTCTTCTTTCTCTCCTTCTGCGCATCTCTCTTCTTTTCTCTCTCTTCTGGTTCCTTCTCATTTCTGTTAACATAACTATTTGCACTCTAATTCACTGTCGTCAAAATATACATAACATCCCAATTCTCAGAAGATGAAGATTTTTAAAACCCTAGTTGATTTTGGAGTTTTATTCAAGAATTTGGGTGCTTTTATTTTGGAGTTTTATTGGAACGTTACAATTTTTTCTTTTTTTTGGTTTATGTTTTAAGTAACCAGTAATTATCTTGATTGTTATAGCTAAGCTATCTCTGATATTTCAAATCTGTCTCTAGATTGTACTTCTTCATGCATCATGAAAAACAAAACAAGATTGGTTTTTATAGGTTACTGGAGAAGGTCTTACCTTTTCCAAAATCTTCATTTAGGTTGACATGGTCATAATTCCAGCTACAACAGGGCAAATGGTTGTTCGTTCTTGACAAGTATCAACAATTGCAGAGTTGAAACCTGGAGTGATGTCAACAATTGCAGAGTTAAACAGGGCAAATGGGTGTTCTTATGCCAATTTGTTTTTTTGGTTGTGTGCAGAAAATGCTTTTGGCTTGTGGTCTACCTCCTGATAGAGAGGATGATTGAGATTACTTATTAGCTTATCCAGTAAAAATGTTAATCCTGCTTATCGTTCTTGGATCTGCAATAATTGTATTAATGATGCTTGTAAGGAACAATAGTCATTCATGGTAGGGATGGACAGTAAAGTAGTGTGGTTAATGTTTGTGCACATGTCAATTTCTTTCTCTCGTACATGTGAACGACGGTCTTGGGCATTGATCATCGTCCCTTTCAGTCTTGACAACCAAGGTGGTTGTTTGGTTATGCAAACTGCAGCACAATTGTGTTGCAGAGATTATCATTTACAAGTTCATTCTATCACACTTACAATTTGGGGTCCTCATCAATTGCAATTTATTCATAATTCTGGATGAACTACCTAGTTAAGAGTTGCAAGGGTGAGATACTACATAAGGACTAATTCTCACTGCTTGTTGAATTATGCACCTACATAAGCATTTGTTTTAAGTACATCTTTTATGCATTCAGCACAATTTGATTCCTCGTTCTTACCATCTTGCCTCTTAGGTAAAGTCTTGGTGATTAATATAATTTTTTAATTTATGGAATTTTATTATATACAATTAATATGCAAATTTCTTTAATTATATAAATATACATATTTTATTTCTAACCATAATGAGAATTAATTAATTTAAGAGCAGCATATATTATTTTAAAAATAATTAACATAAAAGTATAATTAAAAATAGAAAAAACAAAACATGTTTTTCTTTCTAATTTTTCATTACCAACCTTAACTAGACAAGTGTTTACACTAAAAATTTCAACTAAATAAAATCAAACAACGGACCCAAGTTATGGCCATGGAACTCTGAAGAATTAGCTCTAGAAGCCTGACATTCGAATGGTCTTTCAAATCGCAGGTCATCTTAGTCATAAAGGCCGATGTTTATCAAGCTGGAGATAAGATGGGAGGGTAGCAGATAGTTCAAAGTGGAACACAGTCCAAGGATCCATATATATGTTCCATGTCTAGGCATTGTGGCCTAAGCAGGTCCACACACACACAATTATAACACCAGCACCGATGATATGCTCATTCAAAAATTTTATCTAATGGGGAAAACAGAAATGGTTGCTTCATCGCAACAGATTTTAGGTCTATGCTTTATGTGTACCAACTGTTGATTGATTCTCCTGTTACAGTGTTCAAGTATGAAATCCAACCATCATATACATAAAAAAAATTCCCTTGGTGGACAAAATAACAACAAAGAAAAATAAACAGCAAGACCAGTAGAACAAGGATATTTAACATCTCTTATTCTGTCTGATGCGAGATCTTTGAAATTCTCTGCAGAGTGCAGCTTCTAATGGTAAATGCATGTACATCATACTAAGGATACTTCCTCACAGTTAGCTGAAAAAGAGACTGGTGCTAGAAATTATACCATTTCATTGAGTTTCTAACAAAATCTTACGGAAGCCATCTAATCCACAAACTCAATTAGTTGAAGGGATACCTGAGATCTCAACCAATAACTTGTGTAGGGCTTGAGGTTTTGAGAAGAAGGGTGAGTGATCAGCACCTTTTAGTCGGAATACCTTTTCAGGAGGGCTTGCATTTATCATACTCTCTTGTAGTGTCAGAGGTATAGCATTGTCCTCAAGAGTTTCTATGTAAAATCGCCTTACAGTTCCATATTTCATGTCGGAAAGGCAAAGCTTCTCTAAAACTGGAGCAAATGGGATTGGCCTCATTGAAACAGACGCTAACGCAACATCCTGAATTGGCAGAGATGAAAATGAGCAAGTAAAAGTGAGAAAGAGAAAAGTAAGGTAAGAGATACACACCCAACAGGCACATCCTTGAACTCTTAAGACAGAACTAAAGGAGCAATGTTTTAGCACGAGTTCAAATTATTGTTTCATGAAGAACATTAAACCAATTGAATCACTCTTGCGCTTTCTCTTACAAACCATCCGAAGGTCTTCTAAAAGCAGCTACTATATCCCTGCATATTTGCCAGCCATGGACAGCTAAAGCACAAGAGTTGGTTCATAGATGGAGACTTCCTTTACCACTGGCATTGATGCCAAACCAAACAGCCAAACACTTGGTCCGGTATTTAAAGTTAAATTTCTATCAACTTACTCAAGTTGCCTAGCACAAAATCGCACTTCTATTCAACATGATGCAGTGTTTGAGCCTTAGTTCATTTGAGATTAAATTGTCCCACATCGAGAAATCAGGCATTGCCATGATGATTTTATGCCCCTACAGTAACCACCAATGACAAGAACGAAGAGTAGCAAATCTTTTATTGTTCTTAAACCTACAATTCCTATTTTAATGCCTGCTGTGCAAGTGTGTGTGTATCTCAGAATTCAAATAATCTACACCAAAAGAGGAGATTTTAAAATCGAAACAATTTAACAAAGGTGAATGATGTCAATTCCATGACCATACCTTTGCAGGACTTTGGTTGAACAATAAGTCTCTTATTAATGCCTTGTCCAAATCAATTGCAGTTGGAGAATGGCCACTCCCTTTTCCATATAAAAATATTTGTGCCTGTCGCATTAAATCATTTGAACCTTCCTGCAACAATTTTGAAATTTTTATTAAGAAATAAACCGAGAATTCTCACATAAGTCTCATTTAACAATAACATAAACATGAAACAGCTTAGCTTAGAAATAGTAAAAATGTCTAAGGTTGTAGACCTACAAACTCAATGATTTTCATTGAAATGAATTATCATGTGTATATTCCACGACCATACTGTGTTGTAATGCATGGTTTCATTAGCCATCATAACGCTGCAAAACCCTCGGTCCCATAGTCAAAGAAAATAAATATAATTCCACAATAACTTTGACGTTTTTCTTAGGTATAAGTCACTCCTTGACCTCAAAGGAAAAGGCAAAATGTTTGCAGCAACCAGATCCAGAAAAGGTTAGATTATGCTGTCAGTGTGCAAAGGTAATGTTTTTGGTCCCTACTCTTTTTCTATCTCTCTGTGCATGCAGTTTGCTGGTTGTGAAATTTCGTAATGGAAAGAAAAGAGTCAAACTCCCCTTTGTTTCCATTTGCTGCAAACTGAGCATCCAACTTCACATGATTCAGAGAGGAAATTAGATGAACAAGTATGCAATTGGGATAATCAATTCTGTT
>JAOQMR010000008.1:12776249-12786547 GCA_027563865.1 Erythroxylum pelleterianum | reverse complement strand
CAGCCACTCAAAATCCAGTGTGATTTATACCTGCTGAATAGTTGATCCAATAGAAGTTTGAACTTTATAATGATAGCTGGATTAGTTCACTCTATATCATTATTAATGTTTATGACCAGATTTTTGAGCTTGCAGGTGTGTACAAGAAAAACTTTAATTTAGTGCCACAGATGGTTGATTCAGGGGAATTTGAAGTAAGTGCAAAGTCAAAACAGCTAACATGAACTGTTTTTCTGTTTTCAATTCTCATAACTATTGAAAATGCTTGAGAAACAAGCAAAGAAACCTAAGCATGCTTAATGTGTTCGCATCACCAGAAAAAATAAGACAAATACATTAGAAAAAAACTTATAATAACCTTCTCTTCATCAGCAAGATTTTCAAGGAAATTTGTTAGTGGTTTGACATATTGAGAGAGATTGGCGATTCCATTAGTATCAAAAGAATGAATTCCAGAGCCTGTTAAGTCAATGGCAGACACTCTGTAACCACTCTCTTCAAGAAGTGCTATGGTTTTGTACCAGCACCAAGCACCAAAACCTCCTCCATGCACAAGAACAAAATGGGTGGTCTCAATACCATCAAGCTTGATATCCTGTAAATATTTTAGGATTGGAAACTACAATTAAGGTCAACTCAATTTTTTCCATGGGAAGAAAAAAACATATATCCCCCCAACTACTAACCAATTTACATCAAATTCTAACTGAAACTACACAATCTTTAAAATAAAATAAAAACAACCTGCATACATATCTCTATTCTCCAAGACGCTTTTTTTTTTCGGTCACTGCTCTGAAACAAAAACACAAACCTGGTTAACAAGTTGGTGAGGCTGTAACAAAGGGTCAGTAAGCGACCGGGCCCTGGAACTGGAGCTCCGGGGTAACTGGGTCTTCTTTGATCCATTACTATTCGGGTATCTTAACGAAGTTGAACGATCAAACAACAATGTCCCTGATCCATTTTGTTGCTGATGTTGCCTGAACAAAATCGCGGCAGCTAAAGCCTGCTCTTGAATCAAGGAATCGGTGCTGTCTTTTCGGGTCGATCGCATCCTTGACCATCGGTTACTTGAATTGACAGTTGTTTGCTGGTTTCCGGTCAAACGCTTGGTGGGTTTTCTCTTTTTCACCGGTTTGGCTGCAAAACATGTGCAAAGATTGCCCATTTGAAAATAATCCACGTATTGTAGAGACGATACAGACTTGAACAGGATAGTTTCTATCTATCTGTTGCATGGATATCGGTACATGTTCACAAAAGCTTAATCGGAACACATAAACACGGAGAGAGAGGAGGAATTTCAGGTGGTGACGGCTGAGGATGGTGAGAGTTATGAGAGGTTTTATAGGGACGACACAGAACAGAACAGAAGTCTCTGAAAATGATGTGTTGTCGGTTTCGTGTCATCTCTCTGTGTCTCTGGCCTTTTAATGTTTATTGCTTTGTTTACTATTTTCAATGTTACAATATGCGAATTTACATAAAAACAATTAGTGTCTCTACTTAGTTATATATATATATATAAAGCCAAATCCATGTTGGATGTTGAATTATTTATATTTCTTCCAAAACAGAGAGATGTCTAATGCCTGATGAGCCAGTAATTATAATGCTTTGAGATTTTATATAACTTGTGAAAACAAAAGCACCTGGCATCTCAATTTACAAGAAATGATATTACAAAATGGATGTTAATGGGCATAAATGAATAGGTTTGTGCAGACGGGTGTAGGTAAAGGCAAGGAGGTACCTGATTAAAGTTTACTTCTACCAAGAATAAAATATGATTCAATTTAATTTTAATAAAGAGTAAAATCAGATAAAATAGGTATATTTTATATTTTCGTAAAAAACAAAATCAGATAAAATAGGGTCTAATTTTTGTCTTTACATATTTTTTATTTTATTTTTTCTTAGTTGTTCTCCTAATCTTAATCTTAAGAATTAATATCACTCATTAAATTTGTTACAATGAGGAACTTGAAATAATCTTTTTAATAATAAAATATAATTTATTATTATTATTATAGAAAAAGATTGAACAAATCTAAAATTGCTTAAAAGCACCGCAAACTTATGCAGGTTCCAGGTTGGTTTTCAACTTTGAATAAAGAATAATTGTAAGCAGTATGAAAACATGGAAAGAAGTTTCCGAGACAGTCGTCAAGATGGAAAAATATGAGAGTGAGATGAAAAAAGAATGTGAAAGAGATGAAAATTATTAAAACTCATCAGAAGACTTGAAAACTCATCGTCCCCTCCACGGCACAAACTCCATGATTTGAAATTAATTTTTTTTAAATCTTTTGCGTTTTGCTTTATTTATTGTTTATTTTGTATATCGTTTTTATATTTTATTTGGTTTTCTAGGGAAATTTTGACAAGAAGATGCTTCCTTTTTCTTTTTCTTTTAATATCTTTATTTTTGCCTAGCAGCAGCCTTAATGGTTGAAATTCCAAGGCAGTGGACCACATAAAGTACTGCTCATGTAGCGGAAAAAGAGTAATAGGTAATATGTAGAGAAGCATCTTAGAGCTTATATTTATTGGTTTATATGACCAGCATCTTTTGATCAAATTTATCATGTTGATTCAATGTTTCAATATAATTTTCTAACTTATACGTATCAATCATTAAAAATATATGTTTAAATTATTGAATAGTAAAACAAATATATAAATTATGTAGTTTGAATTTTTTTTTATGTGATTGGTTTAAGAGGAGCATATATAGGAAAGGTGAAAAAGAGGGAGGGTAAGATTTTGCTTGATTTTATTCAACATTTCCCAAGCATTTGAGTATAGTTTTCTAAATTTTATTAGAAGATCTAAAGGCCTTTTTGAGTATATTTTTCTCATTAAAACAATGATGTTAAAATTTAATTGGACTGATCAGTTCAACCAGAATAAATAAAAACAAGTCAGCTTCTTGGTTTGTATTATGTTTATAATTGTTATAAATAAAAATCAATTTTTTAAAACCATAAATATTGTTGAACCATAACTCCATCTTCCACTCTCTTCTTCAATTTTTCAGTCTCTAACCTTTTCAATGACTCTTTTGAGTCTTAGAAAAGGTTTTTGACTTCATCTTCTCTAATGCTTTCAATCCTAATTCATCTTCTTTTGTATTTGTTCTCTATATATTATTGTTTTGATTCTTTGTGCCAATGAATCATAAGTTAATTGATGTTTCTTTTGTTGGTTGTGGTTGTCAAAGCTAAAGTTCAGACTTAAAAGAGGATGTAGGAGTCAGGAAAGCAAGTTTAAAGGTATTTTTGTTTTAAGACTTCTACCTTCATTCCTTTCGTTTCAACATTTTTCTTTGGTTTGTTATTATGGCATTTTATACCTTAGTTTTATTTGTGTTTGGTTCAAGAATTTATTTAAGGATGTTGAGGTTTAAGGGTATTTTTGTTGGGGATTATTGGGTTACGATTGAAGTTATTAGGCTAAAAAATAGTAGGTTTTTTAGAGAAGAATTGAGGATTGTGGGTGAGTATAAAAAAAGCATAACTTTAACAAAACTGAGAAATTAAAAACAACCAACCTTTCATAAAAACACAAATTTAAGGTGACATTTTGTTGCCTGTGAGCTAGAAATGAGGAAACGGCTCCCTAGAAACTAGAGCTGTCAAACTGGGAATAGAGTGGGAAGAATTGCAAGTGTAGTAGGCAGGTAAGTACATGTTGCAATTGAAAAGTTTCCATGCTAGTTTAGGGTGTTGGGTGTTCTTAAGGAGAGTTTTGGGATTGGACATTAGTGGAAGAGAGCTTCAATATAACTAACTTTTATATTGGGAACTTAATCATTTTTCTTTCATATGAGATTGATCACTAGTGGAAGAGAAGTTTCAGCGCAATTAACTTTCATGTTAGGAACTTGAATTTTGATGAATTTTAACTTAAACGACGATGCTTATTCCTTAATCGATCGAATCATAAATAACATCGATGCAAGATTTCTCAAATACAATTGAGTGATTTACTTTATTCCTTAAACTTTTAAAGTTGAATAGATAAAGCACCAACTCAAATAGGAGAACAATGTTCATACATATGCAATGTCGTCCTTCCTTGTGCAATTATTCATTTCGGGTCCCTAAATTTAGACTTTATTCCTCTCCACGATTGGGTAATGTTTATATTTTATAATGTTTTTAATTCTTTATCACTTTTTCATTATTATAGGATTTTAAAAGTGAATTCATGGTGTCTCAACTATGAAACTTCTTGGTTTATTTTTGTTTTTATTACTATTAGATTGTTTGTAGTTTCAAAGTAGATGTTATTGAATCTGCAACTCTTTACTATGTTAGCCTTTTCAAGGTTTTTTTTTTGGTTTTGTGTGCTTAATTGATGGTTTTGTGTGATCATAAACAATTACTTTAAATTAGTGAAAAGTAAACATTTTTAGTTCCTAAATTATCAAAGAATGCAAACAGGAAAAGAAGATTGTGCTATTAATCTAAATAATATACTATGAGAATGCCTGGTTGATCATTGTAAAGATTGTGCCTCCACTTATAAGGTTGTTAAAGATTGTTGACTCAGATGAGCTAGCAGTCATCTGTAGAGTATATAAATGATGGTATGTATAGAGCTTGCAAAATAATTTTGAGTCTTGTTAAAGGGAAGAAAAATTATGCAAGCCTAGTATAGATATTCTTGATCGAGCATCTTACCCAAATAATCCACTTAGCAACTTATTTTCTCAATTCTTATTGCTTATATAGTATAGAAGCATGTACAAATGATATTATGGGTAGTCTCTTTAATATGGTTGAATGAAAATGTATTTTTGCTATTGAAGATAAATCAAAGGTGACAAATGAAATTAAGTTATTTCGTGAAGGTTTAGAGAGTTTTGCTAGATTATCTACAAAAAAGAGAACTCATGATGAAAAATATAGCCTGATAAGTTTTCATACTTTTAATTAATCCTTTATTCATTAATAATATATTTTTACGTCTAATAATTATTAATTTAAAATACATATTAGTGGTGAAGATTATTTGATGAAAGTGCTCCAATATTGAGAAAACTTGCTATTAGATTACGTTGTCAAACAATTTCTGCGTTGGGTTGTGAATGTAAAAGTGAAATCATTTGAAACATCAAAGACTCAGTGGTCACGAAATCGTTTGAATCATCAAAGACTCAATGATCTTGTTTACGGTACTTATAATCATAGAATAAAGAGCATGTATTTTACTATTTTGTTTTTATTTTTATTAGTTTTATTATTATTATTAACTTTGTAATTTTTCTATTATGTATTTAGAATGCTTAATAAGAAGAGAATATATGATTCAATTGACATTAATTGTATTGACCATACTGATGTTTGGATCAAAGAAAAAGAGTCATCGCCTAATCTTGATTATAATGAACTTGAAAGATGGTTTATGAAGAAAATGCATCTGTCATAACGAATGATTAAGAACATCTACTGATGGTCAGTGATATCATATTTTGATCATATTTAACATTAAAAGTATAATGAATTAGAAAATTTTAATAGAGACTAATTTTATATATTATTAATTTGTAATTTATTTGATGCACTAGAAGAAGTTATGAAGATAATTTGTATGAAAGCGAAATTTACGAATTTTTAAATAACATTGAAAATTTTGAAACTTTTGATGATGAGACAGAATTTCTTTTAAGAATGCAATATTCATTTTATTATTGTTATAAGTTTTATGTTACATTTAAAATTAGTTTGAATTATTATATTTGATTTATCATTTTTTTTCATTATATAAGACATTGCTTTCTTTCTTTTTATTTCAATAAATATTTATTCTTATAATTTTTACTATATCAATTTTATAATAGTTTAATACATATTAAATCTTTAAACTTTAAACATTTTCTTTAACAGTTTGATATCATACTGATTTTTAAAACATTGCATTATACCATAAAATTTGATGGAATTTTGAATCTTTAAACTGAAGGTAAAGTGGGATGGTAGTTTTGAATAGTCAAAGAAATGGAGTCGCAAGAGACTTTTTTAGGAGTGACCATAACGTAACACGTTTTCTCTACTCTAAAGTCAAGTTCCTCTCAATAGGTACCAAATTGCTCAATAATTTTTTTTCTTAAAAGAGATCCCATAATAATATGCAATCAAGCGAATGGAAAGGGTTTCCTTTGACCTCAAAAGAATAAATGCAAGTGATCAAAAGGAGATGGAAGCTTAAATTGGCAGTTGGATGATGAATAACATAATTGCTAACTTCTCAGTTGGATCTTATAAATATGGTATGGTCCCTAGCTAGTCTTGTGGAGATCACATAAAAAGCTAGTTTTATTTAATTTTTACATGACTTATGGTTTCTTTAAGCAACGGTGGAAAGTAGTGGTCATCAAGTTAGCTTTCTTTAAATGCACTCGCAAGCTCTCTTGAGGTTTTTTGCTCACACTTCCCAGGACATGATGCTCCGTACTCTTCCTTTGTACTTACTCTGTGCTCTTTACATAAATAGATGGCTCAGATGTAATAGGCGCAGAGTAGGTACAGAGGAAATGGTACAGAGGATTTGAGGCGACACTTCCCCAAACCATGCCAAATCCTATAATTTATTCATATGGTCTCTATCATTAATTGGGCAATTATATATTTGTTTAATTTGTAATCACAAATAATGTTAATGTAGAAAGTGATTCCTTTGCATGTGACAATCACACAACTGTTAACTTATGTGAAAGAGCTTGGTATGGACTTTGGCGTCAATCATTACTTACACAGGTCAGATCGTCTTCACAAGTCACAATATCGTCAGTTGCATGCCTATTCCTAAAGTAATAAATAAATACCGATCGATTTTGACTAATGTTTTTAGGTGCTTGCGGTATGTTTTCAGCCTTTGAAACATGCCTGTAGACTAGTTTAATGAAATATAATACTTTGGATGCATGAAAATTTACGTGCACTAATGCTAATATCATTTAATATAGAACTTGAACTATCATGGAAAGTTTGGACTAAATACATTTTTTGTTTAAATTATGATTAAATATCCTTAAAGATATTATAAATCTCCATGATCAAAATATAAAAAGGTAAGAATAATAAAATCTAAAAATTAATTTAAAAACATCGATGCAACCCAAAATTAGAATATATATATTTCTAACTTAAATATTTTACAAAACAAACAATTTACTGAAAAAGTAAATCATTCATAGTATCAAATTAAACCCACCTTAGTTTTTGAAAATAAATAGTAACTATATATAATTATGCATGGCAGTTTATTTTTTAAAAGTTAAGTGTTTAAAATAATAGTAATTTTAAACTAAGAAATTTATAGATGAACTGATTTAAAAAGTTATTTAGTTAAAAAATAAATTCATTAAAGAATACAAAATTGATGAAAGGCATAAAATTTCAGAATTATATAATTGTACTATTCAATCATTATATAATTTGTAAATTCTTTAAACAATAGTAGTTATCTTTACATTTTAAGTCGTTTTGATTTGACATATATTATGGTTGATAATATTGAAATATTCTCTAAATTTACATTTTAATCTAGGCCAACCCTAGCCTAAAACAATTACTATGGATTTATAAATTTTTATTATAGATATGATAATTTTCTGACCCTTTTTGTCTAATGTAAATAAAATAGACGTACAATTTTGTATTGATATTTATAATAATAATGATAACATGACATCATCATGTACTTCATCATAAATCAACCATCAAGTTGCCATTGTGAAACTCAGAAATCCAAAGTATACATAAAGGTCAGGTGATATACAATCATGGCATTCATTATGCACACATGATAGTGGTGGTATTCCTGTAGCTGCTACACATGGAAACACTGTTAACTTTGGCATGCTCGACCCTGGAGATACCTGCACAGCACATGGAAGCGACTGAAGATTTGTGCAGTAGAGTTGGCTCATTCAGTAGCAGTAAAGAGAAAATTATTGTGATTAACGGTGGTTCTTATAATACATTTTAAAAGCATTCTCTCTACTAGTTTAGGTAGGATTAAAGTTGCGTATTCAGATATTGTTGTTGATGGTCTTATAATACATTCAATATCGAACCAAGCAAAGTTACCGAGTTAGCTAGCAAAGTTTCCGAGTTAGCTACTTTGTGAAGTTGGATCGGTGGTCCAGGAAGGATTGGACCACTCTCCATCGAGAAGCAATGATAATTAGTAATGGTTATAAAGAAGTGGAAGAGTTGAGAGATGCTTATGCTATGTGAAAATAGGGCGTCCAATAGCTCTAATCATGAAGGTTATAAAGTAGCCTAGTTCTCTAAAGAAACTTGCCAAAAAGTATAAACGATGTTTGAGGCAAGTGTCAGTCACGTACTTCTTATTAGTGCCAAAGTCGATACTTCCTTGTTGCTTACAGAACTTGAGCCTCATTTACTGGCTTCGGTGCTCTAGACTTCTTTTCTTGTAAAAGATAACTCAAACAAAAGTTAGGTTTGAGTATAAGAAGAAAGATGTTTCATGATATCTGGATTATAAAGTTTATAATGGAGAGTAAGGAATAGCTGCTTTAAGCCATACGATCTTTGTGTTTGAGCTTAAATTGCTTAGTCTCATATCTGTCTCACAGGTTTTCTAGTGTTGAAATTTGAGTATCCTCGTGAATGAGTTTCACTTTGCCTCAACCTTGATGAGCACAATTTTTTCGGGACATGATTCTCTGACCGTGAACCCTGTACCAACCCTGTCCTAACCCATCTCAACCATCCATTTATATAAGGTACATAAATGGATGGTTGAGATGGATTAGTACAGGGCTCACGGGCTGAGGATTTGAGGGGAATTTTTTCTTGCTAGATTGAAAAATAGTGAGCAATAACAAAGAATTTCTAATTTCATTTTTATACGATCACTACTAATACTCAAAGAGTAGTTTAAATTGGACCAAATTTGTTCTCATGTAGATGGTGTATTAATTGCTAGAATTGGTTTTTTTTTTTTGTGATAACTGTTGGGCCAGACTTGTTTCTAAATAATGTCTAATGAAAGGCTTGACTAAGGTAAAATTAAACCCAAGTCCAAATTTATTCTTTTTATTCGAATTTGATACCCTGAAATTTAATTATTTCAAACTTGTGGTTTTATTTTTATATATAAACTGAAATCTTTTTCTTATAAAAAAGGTTCTGAAAGATTATTATTTTTAAATTGAATAATGCATAACAACAAACAATAAGCCAATTTGTAAAGTAAAGCCTTGCCTTGGCTGGCCCATTCTCACATCCATCACAATTAAGCAAATGACATGAACCATTCTTACCTTATTAAGCACCAACCCTTTGAGGTTTCCAATTACTACACCTAAAACAATTCTATTCATAAAATAATGAAAAAAGAAAAAAAGAAATTGGAATTCGCAATCTCCAATTGAAGTTTTGAGATTTGTAATGTGCTAGTCGATATCAGATGAAAGTTCTCATAGTAGTTGAAAAATAGCACGAAACTAAAGTTTGGTATCAAATATCAATACTAGGCGGTATTCAAAATACCGGCCAAATTCTACCGGTATTCTAAACTTTAAAAATATCAAGGACTTGCCCCAAACGTCTACTCCGCTTCTATCTCTCTCTCTCTCCCCTCTCTTACCCAGCGCAACCCTCATCTGTTGTCTCCTCTCTTACGCAGGTAGTTGTTAGCCACCATTATGCCACTGCTCGCTATCGAACCACACGTCTCCACCGTCAGGCCACCTGCCGGCTTCATCTTCTATGATTTGTTCTTCTTAATTTGATTTTACATACCTGACATATAGGTTTTCTCATAATGAAGTAAATATTTTGGAACGAAACTGTGAGGTTGTCTAATCTTCAAACACAGTTTATTCTGAGACCTACTTCAGCTTTCTCTAACATCCTGCTCCCCAAAGTCGAGCCCAGAATAACCAGAGCGTACCTAAAGCAGATTGTCTCCAGTATCTGGTCTTTGGTGAACTAGCTCATCAAGCTTTCTTTCTTATTTGGGGTTTATGAGAATCCTGGTGATTAAGCTATGGCCAAAGCTTTGGACTAATTAACTATTATATGTAGAAAGAATCCACTTGAGTTATGATAGCTGACTAACTTATTGATTGTTCTAACTGGATGAATCAGTGAAATGCCACTCAGAAAGAATTTTTTTTTTAGTAAATCAGAAAACTATATAAATAAGTAATGTACAATACTAGAGATTGCCTATGAAGCGTGCATGTAAATGCAACAAAACCTTGAGGTCACGAGTTCGAATCGTGACCAAAGAGGACAATACTGATTAAGGTT
>JAOQMR010000008.1:12748193-12766410 GCA_027563865.1 Erythroxylum pelleterianum | reverse complement strand
GTCTCACCAAGAAATCATCATAAAGAATCTCCTTCACCCAGGCAGAGAAATTGGGAATCAGAAAAGAAATCCACATTAAGTTTGAAGTTCCCAATAGAACCAGCTCCGTGGAAGCAAATACATGGAACCAGAGGTTGTCAGACACCAGCTTTGAAGACTCAGGTATCCCTAACAAAATCTCCATATTCTTCTCTCTGTTTATGGCAATTTAGAGAAAAGGTTGGCATAGCTAGAGTTCAAAAAGTCTGGAAAGGATATCAGAACATTTTAAACCTTTTAAGTGCAACAGGCAGCAGTGACTGCGTTAACAAGCAACCAAAGTCAACAATTCTGAAAAACTTGCAGAACAAGTGTTTTAATTCTGCCTCGACCAAGGGCATCAATTCGACGAAGGAATCCAAGTCACCTATCGTCATCATGAAACCAGCAAGATGCATAGACAAAGCCAATCGTCCGACATCATCAATGAATATAACTTGTAACTTATCAGGTCTTTGCCAGTGCGCTGTCAAAAGACATAAACAGAAGAACCAATTATCATGGGGACCATTCCACCCAAGCTGTTAGAGCTAGCAACAAAAATTATGGTGCCAGATTGGTAAGATTCACACAAACTTCAAATGAGCCTCAGTCAGCCTGAATGAGTCCTAAGCAGGGCAAAGGCTCGACATCCTCGAATTTAAGACAACAACAGAAGAAACCAGGGTTGGAGAAGCAACCTCACCCTAAGGTGTCGTCATCAGACCTGAACGGGACTGGACAGCAGGCCACCAGAGAGCTGATAGAATCAGACTCTCCAGATAGAAAATCTAACCCAAAGCCAGGGGGTGATGGAGGCAGTTCTATTAGTAGTAAAGTGAGAGACCCGAGTTTCCAAGGTGAATCACTCTCTCAGCATTCAGAGAACAGCATTAGTTTGGGCTCACTTGTTGATGATAAGTCAAGTAGCATCCTCAACCAGCAAGCTCAAAGTACAGAAAATGTATACTTTCTTCCTCTCAAGTATCTATGTGTTATTTTTAACATCTTCCACTGATCCAGTTTCTCTCATCCAAAATCCAATAGCAAGACCAATTAAAGCCAGATCCCACAAAGTACCAGCAACTTCCTCAGAACTCCCATTACTGTTCTAGATGCAACACTTGGCCTTGATGATTTGCCATCTCCAATCAAGAAGATATCGATCACATTCAAAGGTGGAAATATTCAACAGATAATAGTTACATTATCACAATTGACATGTTAATTGTATCTGACTCGAAACATTAGGCATATCCACATACATTTAGAAAGAAAGAATACATTGAAGGTTGACGAAAGAGTAAACAATTCATCCATTCTCAAACAAGGAAGAAAAATAGATGATAGTTCAGGAAGTTAGATCAAATACACGTCAGAAAGAGAGAGAGCAAGAGAGACAGAGAGAGAGAGACTGTTATATTAATATATGGTATTTCATTCTCTCATACTTATTCAATATTCGTGATGCAGACGATTTGACAGAAAATTCCTATAAGCTACAAAGGAATCTTGTGGACATGAATCAATCATCCAGCAATACCAAGTCCAAGCTCAACCCTGTGATTGATCCTACGGAAATGATGAAATCCATCTTTCCAAATCTTAAGCAGGTATTATCGATGAATGGGGATAATGCTGCTGCTGAAGTTAGAACTTTCTACAACTGCTCCAACCTAGACCATAAACAGAGTCAGAAATATTTTTGGCATCACGTCTCCTTAAAGAATTTGACTCACAATTTACAACCATCAGGCTCAATCCAACAAATTATCCAATCACTTGCAGCTTATTCCTAGCTCTGGAAGAAGCCAAAGGAAGATCCAGGCATTTAAAAGGATGCGTTGATAAACAGATAGATTCAAAACCTCAATTGAATACACAAAGAAATCTGTTATCTGATATCGACATATCGTGAATGAAATTCTCGAAAATAATGCTAGAAGAGTTCACTCAAGTGGTGGCTCTGTTCAATCATGCCAGTTGGACATGGACAGACAGGACATCAGTATTTGGGAGAACTACACTCAGAGATAGACAGGCTGCAAAGTGCCACTGCTAACTGCAGCTTAGGTGACAAGGATGATAGTTTGATAAATATTATAGGGCAGATTTGACACATGAATCATCCCACTGGACTGCTTACCATGACGAAATTCCAGAACTACTTTTGTATATTGAGCGCCTGATCTTTAAAGACTTGATAAATGAAGTTGTGACCAATAAGACAGGAGGTCTACTGGGAAGGCCAGCTGACCATTGCAAGCAACTCTTTTCCATGTAGGATTCTGGCAATCATTTGAAGCTGATACCCAACATTCAGAGTTAGAAATCTTCTCTACTTATAGCATTTTTATTTCATTTTTCCCAATGAAGAAAAAGATCAAAATAAAGTAAACACTAGTTTTATGCTATAATGTAAATGTAAACAAGAAACTTAAATAAATGTCGTTCACAATCAAGAAGTATTTAGTAGCATTTGCAGTTATGGTAAATTAGAGTAACAGGTAGTGCACTTTTCTGATGCAGTAAACTAAGAACATAAACTAATGACTTCTATATTTTTCAGTGAAAAGTGTGCAGTGAACTAAACATTGAAAGATTTTGACTCTTTGTTTTTATGATCGCAGTTACACTCAATTTGCATTGTTCAGGCCGTCATAATAGACAGACTACCTATCATTTTTAATTCATCAAAAGGTATTTCATTTCTTGAAAAAGGAAAGACGTATAAATTTGTCCAAATTGTAGCTAGACTAATTGGTGGTCAGCCAGCATGATACATATGAGAAAACACTGTTACATAGCAAAAGAAATTCATTAAATTCTAGGGCTTTTGCTTTTGTTTTTGATCATCTCAAGTACCAAATAAATAAGATTGCAGGCACCAAGAAACCTCACAAAGGAAATTTCAACACGATAAAGAGCAAGCAATTGTGCATTAAATTTCCGTTGTCTCCCCTATCCCACTGATAAAACATGATACTGCTAGTTAAAAGAAAATGATAATTATTATCAACAACAGTCCAACTACAAAGAAGTAAGATAACATGTACCAAGAAACACAGCTCTTCACATTAAACCACTCTCTGAGAAAAAAGTCAATTTGATTCAATCATGCAGAGAGAAACACATCCTACTTTATCCATAAGAAAAGGGGTAAAAATTCTACATATACTCCGTGAAACTTGTCGTGGCCTCCAAAGTGCCATTAATCAGTATAAAATCATGACAAATTGTCATGAGAATAAAAAATCTCTAACAGGGGTATATTGTGACAAGCTGCATTTGCATACCTCCGAAACTTGCTTGGGCCAATTATCTACTGTAGTTTGTAATAACCATTCAATAGAATCACATGCTGATACTTAACTAGTCTTGAACCAGCTTCTGCTGCTAGACCCTAAAGAAGTATACAAATTCTAACAAAACCTAATTTACAACTGAGCCAGCTCCTCTGGGTTTTCCATGGATTGTTTAAGAATTTTCTCAGCCCTCTTTTTCTTGTCATCCTTCTCATTTTCATCTGCAGAGCACAACCAAACCTTCTCCATGCTTTTTTTCTGTGCCTTTAAGTCAAGCGCAGTTGCCACTGTCCTTCTTCCGATTCCTAACTTAAATTGCACAGTAGTTCTTTGATTAGGAAGAGAATTCTTCTTTTCCTCCGAATCAGAGAGTCTACCCTTGATTGCTTCAATAGCTGGAGCAAAGGTGCCCATCACTGACACAGGGTTATCCACAAAATCATGTTCCTCGGTAAGATTTCTAACAGCTGCGTCATTTGCAAACTTAGATGGAAGAGTCATGTGGGACACCTCCTTGTCTCCAGACTGGAGTGGAGCAGCAAGAAAGGGATTACTGTCCCCAACCTCTTTGGCCTTAACACTGGTAATGACAGCAACAGATGATGAGCCTTCAGACCCATTACAATTATAGTGCTGCTGCAAGTTCAACACAAACCTATCCGTTTTTCCATGTTGCTTTGATCGTTCAATCTTCTGGACCATGTCAGAAGCTTCTTCATTCCCTGTTGGTAACTCAAGGTAAGTCTGTGGGTCAGGAAATGCAGGTAGCCATGGTGGAATGTGATCCCCAGGAGGCTCCTTACCAATTTGCAAAAAACTTGCTGCCAGTTTTCGCTCTCTGACAGCAGGGAAGGAGGGGAGAGAATATGCAAATGGGATAACCTCCGCAACACCAACAAATTGGGCAATCTCCTTGATTGTGCCCGAACTTGCAAGACAATGATCAATATCAGAAGCAGCAGCAAAACCCTGAGAGGAGCCCAACTCTTCCAATCCTTGGATAACATCAAAAGCATTAACCTCAGTTCTACCGGCTAAGTTTGCAAAGAAATGTGCTGTCTTGCCTAAACTATGAATATATTGGAGAGTAACATCGGAAAGCGTATCAAGAGCAGACTGTTGAAAGGCCTGAAACCCTGCACCCTCACATATTTGTGCTACAGCAATCTCGGCAATTGCATGGGGAAATTCACTGGATTTCCTTTTTGAAAGGTGTAAATTTTGATGAATCGGGCCATTCTCCCCACCTCCATGGCTCATGATCAACAACACCTCATATCACTTCAACCACATCCAACAGCACCATACCTTCTCACCCACTATTTACCCATCCATTTCTTAATCCTCCTAACAAAATAACAAAAAAAAACGAAACTATTAAATATGAAGGGCCCATTTAACAGAGAACATCCATTAACACCCAACACATTGATAAGAACAGCGTCTACACCAATGAGCCCACAAATCACTTAACAGCGAATGCGAAGACACAAAGAAGTAATCCATTACAAACAAGCAAAAACTGAAAGACCAACGTGAGGCCATCATTCAGTTTCTATGGGATTCGAGCAAACCCTAGAAATCCGAACACAAAAAAGAAGGAAACCAAGTCAAGAAATAAAAAAGGGAAAGCACACATAAATGCTTACCAGCAGCAACTCTAGGGTTTACAAGCAGAACGCATGGAGTGAAATCAAGGAAATTTACAGAAATTAAAATTGGAGAAAAACCCTCTTAAAACCCCCAATTTGAATCCGCTCAGATTTGGAGTTGAGAGAGAAAAGAGGGCGTGGGTTAATTATAGAAGACAGAATATGTGATTTTATTTACTCCCATGATACAGTCACCGACCTGTGCAATTTACGACCCTGACCTCCCCAGCCGCTTCTTGCCAACTGTCATGTCATCATTATATTATACACTATTCCCTCTTTTCTTTTTATTTTTATTTTTAATTCGTCTTATAAATTAGTCTTTTTCTTTTTTTTTTCTTTTTTTTTTCCATACTCCCTTTTAGGTTACTTAACATTTGAGCTTTTAAGTGGGCCAGCACCAGTCGGGCTTCCTTCACTTATCAATGGATCTTTCGCATCACAAAAAAAAAAAATTGTTGTATTAAATTTATTTATTAAAAAATTGAAGGTAGATTATTTAGTGTATCTTAACTATAAGCAAAATATTATACATATCTTTATATATCAATCTTCATTTGTAAAGGTAAATATACCTAGAAAAATATACACATATATTTTGATTAGTAAAATAACTTAATTTTTACCAATAATTAAACAATCTAATCAGTTTGACAAGTTTAATTATTACAATATTGAACAGTCCAATTTTTTCAGTTTAATTTTTAACTTTTTAATTCGATTTACTTTAATAACTCTTGTTGTTAAAAATTGATCAATTTATTAATTAATTGTTCAATTTTCATAAATTAATAAATTCTTATAAACTAAAATAAATAAATCAATTTTTATTTAACAATATCTTTTTGCAATTAAACTCCAAATTCTTTGACAGGTAAGGACAATCTCTTTAAATCATATTTCAAATTCTTCAAATTTATTCAATTTTTAGTCAATTTTATGACGGTCTAATACTGATTAAATTATTTAAACCTTAAACCCTTTGTCTTACCAGTTTAACTTACGGTCCAGTTTTTAAAACATTGATTTTTACTATTCTTAAAATTAATACTTAATCTATATGCAAAAGTTAAATAATTCAATATAATTTTGATAAAATGATGAAAAAAATTATATGAAAATTATTTTTTATGATTTTTTTAAAAATTTAAAGTATGAAATCATAACAATTAGAAGACAAGTCCAATGTCACCAAATATTACAGAGTAGCTCTAAAAAATATATTTTAAATAGATGATAAAGTACATTTGAACGTTAAGTTTTGTATATTACAGGTGCAATCATACTGGCACTAATGTATCAAATCTCATCAAAACTCCGAAATTAAATGTGCTTGAATAAGAGTAATACTAGAATGAGTGACCTCATGAGAAGTACTCGTGTTGCACCCCTCTTTCACATCTTTGGGAGCTCTCCACTATTATCAAAATGTTTTGAAGGATGGAGTTTTAACTCCACCAATTGAACTATTAAAAGCTGGAGCGAGAGCTTGGTCGCCGACATTGGTTGGTATTTTTTTGGTCCAAAAGACCAGCCTTCATAGCAATAAGCTTTGGGTTAAGGCTAGTTGGGGAAAGAAGGGGCTACAAAAGGTCATGTTACGGGGAAATGGTACGATTTTATTTAAATTTTTTACTATTCTTGCTTGTCGGAAATAGTTGAAAAGGGTTTATGGCACTTTGATGACCAACCATTGTTTCTTGAGAAGTGGAGGTCGGGAATGGACATGGACCGGAGCCTAATTGATGTTATTCCTAAGTGGATTCATTTCATAACCTATAGATGGAGTTCTGGATGATAGCAGGTTTGAGTTATGTAGCTAGCTCCCTGAGTAAATAGGTTTGCATGGATTCACAAACTACCTCTATGGAGAGGATAGGATATGCGAATTTGTGTATAGAAATTCCTAAGACTACTGTATTGCCTGATAGCCTTCCAATTCTTAAGCTAGGAGATAATGGGGAGATGGAGAAATTTGTTATTCCTATAAGCTATCCTTGGAAGTCAAATAGTACTACCAGGAAATGGGTTCCCACAAGAAGGGTCCTTCTCTCAGGTTGGCATGAGGATCTCAGCGGTAAAGTAAGATATGCTTTGAAAAGGAGACTGTGGAAGTCGTTGATGGTCGTGTTAATATTCCCTTAAAGAAGGCTGGAAGTCCTATGATTAATGTAAAGCTCGAGGATATGGTAGTCAAAAAAGGAGAAGATTTGGTGCAAAAGGATAATGCTAATAGTACTTTACAGTTGATACTTCACAATTGATCGAGGAAGGATAGGTAGTTTGTAACGATATGTAGGAACCAACTGAAACAAAGAGGTTAGCTAATCATGTTAATGTGAATGTTTATCTGGCTTGTCAAGAGTCAATTATGTAGTTGGAGGTTAGGGAATTCTAAGGTGGAGGAAAGTCCTACATCGCCTTTTGTCAAGTCCCTTATTATTTCTGTATTGAAAAGGTGTAATGGTATGTAGTAACCAACTCAAATAGAGTGGTTAGCTGTTAATGTTTCTCTAGCTTGTGAGGAGTCAATTGTACAGTTGGAGGTTGGGAATTCTAAGGAGGAATGTCTTGCATCGCCTCTTATTAAGTACCTTATTGTTTCTATATTGAAAATATCCTTTGTTGATCATGTGCCCAATGGTAACCATCGGGATGGAGCTTTAGAACTTTCTGAATTGGAATGTAATTCTCCTCTAGATGAGGAATTTATCTCTGAAATTCCTTGCATTTTTTGTTTGTAAACTCAACAACGCAAATCTTGTAGAAGGAGGAAATAGAACCAAAAATATGTGGGGGCTTCCCCCAACAATGGTAGTCTTAATATGGAATATTAGGGGGTTAAATGACCCTAATAAAAAAGTTTTGGTGCAGGAGGTAGTTAGGGATAAGAAGCCTTGCTTGATTGGACTTTTTGAAATCCCTTATCTCTCTATGGAGCTAAATTTTTGTGGAAAAATTAGGAGCTAATTACTAATCACTCTTCGCATTATAATGGCATAATAGTATGTCTTTTTAATAGTGACATGATTGGAGTCTAGATTTTGGAATCTTCTGACCAATTTATTCACTTACGATGTCAGCTTCGAGGTATGCCATCTGTTTTTAACTTGTCCATCATATATGCGTCAAATTTTGGCTTTCAACGAAATATGATTTGGTCAAGCCTACCTAGGATCTAGCTTAATGTTGATAATCTTTGGCTAGTGGTGAGAGACTTTAATTGCTCCCTCACCTCAGATGAAATTGAAGGTGGTCGACAATTCAATCTTGGTTTGATTAAAGAACTTTCTGACTTTCTTGAATGAACTTAGTGGATTTAAAAGTCACTGGTAGAAGGCTTACTTGGTCTCATAATCAGCAAGGGAACTTACATGTTCTTAAGAAGTTGGATCGGTCTTTAGTTAACTCTACTTAGTTGTCATACTTATCCAATTCTTTTGTGCATTTTGGTGAAAATCTCCCCTTGGATCATTCATTCATGTTGATTCAAAGACTTGAGGAATGTAATAGTAGCAGCCCCATTTCTATTCTTTAATAGATTAACATAGATGGAGGGTTTTCTTGAGCTGGTTGGTAGTTGCTTAAATGTTGAAGTAGTTGGCTATAAATCTTTCCAATTAATACAAAAACTAAAGATAGTGAAGGCTGCTCTAAAAAGTTTCATATCTCATTGAAAAATGGATCTCTCTAACCTCAAGGAGAAGCTTCTTGTAGCCCAAGCAGCTTGTTGTCAAGATCCTCACAATGTTGCTCTTCATGCTAATGAAAGGGAATGTCTTTATGATTACTTAGATGATATTAAGCTCCAAAAATCTATACTTAAGCAAAGTACAGATTAAGTTGGCTATAGGATGGTGACTTAAATACTAAGTTATTCCAATCTACCTTACTTACCTATAGAAATACAAATAAAATCTCAGTACTTAAGGACGGTAGGGGATAGATGTATACGACTCAGATTCATTTCTAGGAGCTTGCTAGGAATCACTTCCTAGAGCTCATGGGTGAAGACTTGTCCTCGGGGCCTAGCTCTAATGTGAATAGATTGTTTGAAATTAGAATTGATCATAGTATCAATGATCTTTTGGTGACGCCTATCTCTTGATTGGATTTCAAAAGAGTTCTCTTCAGTATGAAATCTTCTAAGGCTCCTGCCCTAGATGGATTCATAGCTCTTTTCTTCCAAAAAACTTAGGACATTACAGGAGAGTTATTCTCTGCAGTTGTGTTGGAATTATTTGATTATGCAAAAATGCTTAAGGAATTGAATCATACTCACATATGCTTGGTCCCTAAAAAGAGTAGCCCTCAGTGCATGAGTGACTTCAGACCAATTTCATGTTGTAACATCATTTATAAATTCATCGCTAAGATTCTAGCTGAGAGACTTAAATTGGCTATTTCTAATATCATTAACTCTGTTCGAGGTGCTTTCATTCCTGATAGGAATATCAGAGATAACATACTTCTTTTATAGGAATTGTTAAAGGAGTACAACTCGGGCAAACAACTCAAAATCTATTTAATTAAAGTAGACTTCTTTAAGGCATTTGAAATTGTAAGTTGGGGATTTATTTGAGTTTGTCTTGAAGCTCTTAAGTTACCTTCCAGATTTACTAATTGGATCATATCTTGCATCCAAAATCCTACTTGGAGTATCCTTGTCAACAGAGTCCTGACCAACTGGCTAGGATTGTCAAAGGTATTTGTTAGGGAGACCCATTATCACCTTATTCATTTGCTTTAGTAATGGAAAGGTTCTCTCATCTGATGAGTAAGTTAGTTTCTTGTAATAGGAGTTTCCAATTTCATTAAAAATGTCAAGCCCTCCAACTTACTCATCTCATGTATGTTGATGACCTATTGATTCAATGTGGTACTGATCCTCACTCCATCTCCATAATGATGCATGCTTTGAATTTATTTAAAGAATGGTCAATGTTAAAATGTAATCCTGAAAAGAGTTGTTTGTATGTCTCAACAGATGTAAGAAATATTGATATTGTTTGAAATTTAGTGGGGTTGAATATTCATTATGGTCCCTTATGTTATTTGGGGTTTTCTGTCTCTTCAATTAAACCTAAGTTGCTTAATTGTCTACCTCTTTTAGAAAGATTTTAGTCAAGGGTGGACGCTTAGCAAAATAGGTTTCTTTCTTATGCTGCTAGACTAATACTTATTATCTCTGTATTAAGTAGCTTACATCTATATTAGGCAGCTCATATAGCTTTGCCTCGAAAAGTCCTAAAGGAAATCGATAGAATCCTGAAAGCTTTCCTATGGTCGAGTAGCACAAATAATTCTAAAAATGCTAAGGTAAAATGGAGTGAGATGGTTATACCAAAGAGGCTCGGAGGAATTGGGATCAAATCTATTTCTACCATGCAGAAAGTATTAAAGTGAAAGACTTTGGTGATTATATAACGATCCCAGTACGCTATAGGTTAAGTGGATACATAAGTATCACTTAAAGAATGTAAACTTCTAGCAAATTGCTTGCAGGTAGGAATTCTTTTGGATTCTGATCCAGATGTTGATGCTGCGAGAATTGGTCTACCCTTGTATTAAACTCAAGATTGGGAACGGTGATAGAACCTAGCTTTGGTTTGATAACTGGTTAGACTCGAGTCCCCTTATCCTTAATCCTTAAGAACGTCATTTGAGAAATAGAATTCCTCTTCATCTCAAGGTTTCATCTTTGATTTGCAATGGCCAATGACAAGGTAATTTTAGCGGTTTTGATACTCTGGCCCAACTATTCCCCTCTCAAGCTAATAAGCTAATTGATGACTCCATCTTTTGGATTTTAGAACCGAGTGGTAGATTCTCTAATAAATCTTGTCATCAGATTATAACTAGAGGATTATCTGAGGCACTTTGGTTTTCACTATTATGGCATAATTCAATAAATCCAAAGGCGTCTTTTATCTCTTTTCTTGCAATTAAAAACCAAACCAGGACTAAAAGGCAATGACATGGTAATATTGACTCTACTTGCATATTATGTAAAATGGAAATGTAGGATCAAAATCCCCTTTTTTCTCTTTGGATATTTTTGAGAGCAATCTAGAGTAGGATCTTACACCTGATACCTAGTAATAGTACTCCATACACCTGGGACCAAGCTCTCAACTAGGCAATAGCAACTCTTAAAAGGGTAAGCATAATGCAATCCTATATAAACATGCATTTACTTGTACTATTTATTATCTCTGGAAGGAGAAAAACTTGCATAGATTTTCCAATCATGAAGAAGAGAAATACCAAGTAGCTGACACGATAATTAACTAGGTTTGACATGCTTTAATTTCAAAAAAATTTCACCTCACATTATCTCCTGATATGAAGAATAGATGAGACCTTTAACTCGATCTATTTTTGTAATTATTAATAGCTAGTTTCTCACTTATTGTTTTTCTAGTTGTGTATATACTTGAACTCAATGTAATGTTGGATTAGTATTGCCTAAAGATTACCCCATATTCATTATTAAAAAAAGTTTTGCTTATTACGTAAATAAACATATTTCGTATGTTATAACATATAACACTACAAACATATTTCGTATGTTTTGTCATGGAGATTTGGTTTCGGTCCAAACTCTTATAGATTGTTTAGGGGCCTTTTCTCGAGTTTCTGGTATGGCCATGAACTTAAATAAGAGCCAGTTTTTTGTCTCCCCAGAGTTGAACCAAATGGTACCTCAACTTAAAAGCCTGTCTGGTCTTAAACTAGGACGCTTTCCCATTCGATATTTGGGACTTGCCCTTATATCTGGTCGGTTGTCTATATAGGAGGGATTGTATCCCTTTGTTAGACAAAATTGATTGCAAAGTTAATAATTGGACCCATAAACATCTCTTTTGTGCTGGTAAAGTCTAATTAGTTATTTTGGTCTTGTCAACCTTTCAGGTTTACTGGGCTAGTATCTTCATTCTTCATTATTTTATTCTTAAGGATATAGACAAAAAACTTAGGAATTTCTTGTGGTCGGGGCCGGTTGAGAAAAAAGCTGCAGTTAGGGTTAAATGGAATGACGTCTGTAGAACTAAAAAAGAAGGTGGTCTAGGTTTTAAACATTTGCCTAGTTGGAATAAAGTGTTAATAGGGAAAAGAATTTGGGTTCTTTTTACTAATAGGGAAGCCTTATGGGTAAAGTGGGATCTCCTAGCAATAGTAATTCGTGGAGTTGGCGGAAGATCTTGTCTGTTAGAGACCAACTTGGGAACCAATTTCAAGTTAGAATTGGGAATGATATCTCTACTTTTTTATGGCAGGATCCTTGGTATCCGAGCGATATCCTATTGGCTCACTCGACTCCACGATTAATCAATGGGTCAAATCTTCCCATGAATGCCAGAGTATCAGATGCTATTTGGCACAATGAATGGAGGTGGCAACATACAAATGTGGAGCCTATTCGCACCCTAGCACCTCTTCTTTATAACCCAAATTCATCCAATAAGGATAGACTAGAATGGCTAGCCAACCCTTCTAAGCAGTATACTAATGAGTTAACATACAAACTCATGAGATCGATCAATTCGACAGTGCCTTGGTATCCATTAGTATGACATAAGGGGAATAGTCCTCGATGTTCCTTTATCTTATGGTTGGCCTTTCAGAACAAATTGCAGACTAAGGATAAACTATTGTTTCCCCACACCCCCAACCAATGTTCATTGTGTGTTCTGGATTCCGAGACTATTGACCATATATTCTTTCATTATGCTTTCTCACAATCGGTTTGGTCCACTACTCTTCACCATTTTCACCTTACCAATCCATAACTCACTGATCTCCATTCCATCCTTCTATGGGTTAACATGTCTCCACCCTTCAACAATAGTGACTTTCATACCTTCTGCATTATCCTGTCTGTTGTTGTGTATAATCTGTGGTATAAACGAAACCTTCGAACCTTCCGCGATGAAGCCTCGGATATAGGGAGTTTTACCTCGCGGGTGATCTTACAAGTTATGGAACACCTCTGCTTAAGCACTGAGGGAAGGTAATTGTGTGTGTATTCAGTTTCTTTTTATTCATATTGATAAAAATATAGGTTCAGGGATATCTCAGGGATACTGAGGAGGATGTTTATGCTTCCTTCCCATCGATAATAGGCAAATCAACAGGAGGAGATCCATTTCCTACGGAAGTTCTACCCAAATAGGTATAAGCGCAGAAGGCAGCCTTGACCGTAGACAAGGAAATAGAAGAACTTTCTCATTTTTTCTAGATGAGTTCTGCTAATTTTGGTTTTTTGGTATTATGGTTGGATTATAATTGCTGGTCATTGTGTGTTGTTCTCATGCCTGCTGGTGAATTTCTATAACAGGGTAGTGGATTTAGTTTTCTTAGGCTTCTCGATAGGCAGGTTATGAGGGTGTGGTGTTTTCTTCCACGCTTTGCTCACGGTTCCTATGTATATGTCTTATGTGAGCCCTTTTGGTAGGCTAGAGATTTTTCCGAAAATCGCTATAGCTGTATATATAACAATCTCTTACTTGTACAAAAGTTTTTGCTAATTTAACAAAAAAAAATGGGAAATATTTGGTGAATTACAAATATCAAGATATTCAAAATAATATACCCAAAAGTTAACTTGCCAAGGTAGCATATCTTTCTATAAACTAAGTTTTGAAAATTTTTAATTTGAAATTATTTCAAGGTATTAATATTATTACTGGTAGAACAACTATAAAATCATATCCTTTTAAGTAGACTTTTATTCCTAGAATATGTTTATTACAATCTTATTTCCATTACATTTTACAAAATCACATGAAATTAGTGATCGTGAAATAAATAGAATAACATATCCTTTTTTAAGTAATTAAACTGTAACTAACGCATTAGGCAAAGAATTATATGTACGTTGATCACATTTTAAAGTTGGTATAAATTCTTTGGACTTAATTCATTGTTTCATTTTAAACCTAAATTCAACTATGATAGTTCTGAAGTAGGGGCACGTGTATATTAATTGTTTATGCACTGTAAAGCAAGAAGCTTATCTAGCTAAGAAATAAGCAAGCAGTGGTCCATCGCTAAGAAATCTCGTTAAGACTACCTCTAAGACAAGTTGAGATAGCTAATTATCGCACAACGTTTCTTCTGCCGCGTACGTTTGCTTTCAATATGAGCAGCTTTCATCAGAGGCTTCTTTGACTTTTAAAAGCTGTTATTTCCTTCTGAGAATTAACGTCTTATTGGATCTTGTGCAAACTTGACACTGCCACAATTATGCTTTCTTTACCCACTTACTCTCTTCTAATTAAATACCAAGAAGACGCTAGTCTAACTCTGAACATCACCCTACCTACTCTACCATCCTCTTGTACAGTTGATGATCAAGCTATGAACAACATGATACAGGAACATCACGTGGCAGGCTGATTTATATACCGATGTACAGAATTTGCAATTGTCTGTAAAGATTTCTTTTACCTATGCACTCTCATCTCTCGACTCTTGATTACCAGCCCGGATTCCTGTTGGTATCTTAACATCAAAACATCGACAAAGAGGGAGAAAACTGAAATATGGAATTAATGATTCTAAAAACTTCAAAATGAGATTGACAGACGAAACATTAAATATCTAGGAGTTGCAGATTGTCCTTATCTGTATTTAGCGAGAAAAGAAAGAAACATGGACATCTTGCAAATAATCTTCACTATATAAGGACTTCAATGACAAGTTATACATAAAGATATAAATTTGCACAAAATTAAACGACTGCAATTCCATTTCAGAAGAAGAATTATCGCGCATTTACTGAACTGAGATTATGCATAAATCAATTCATTGTACTTATTGAATTACTTCTCTGACGAGTACAAAGTACAAGGATGAAATGCCGTGCTGATAACAAATTAATCACACTATGGAACGAAATATAAGGCATGAGAACATGTGACCGCAGCTGTGGATGTAATAACTTCCTTAAACTCACACCAGGTTAATACATATATATATATATATAGAGAGAGAGAGAGAGCGAGAAGGAATCTTGTGATGATAACTTAAGCACAGCACAGCTTTGTTTCTCACATGGAAACAAAAAAGAAAATGAGATGCTCTTTTCTTCTTTTTAAGTTTTGAATGGCTTTTTATGTCAATTACAAGGAAACTCATGGTCGTACTTCCGGTACCATGGTATTGGAGAAGCCTAGGGGTCAGAGTCACGCTGAAATGAAAATGATCTCATGGATTTGCTCATAGGATATGGATTTGCCGCAGTGGGATTTAACAGGAGATTTTGAGAGCTTGAACTCGACATCTGGAAATGGTTGACTTGTCTTGGAACAACATCCGCTGCAGTTCTAACATGTGAGGGGAAATAAGATTGCGTTGTTCCAGCTCGGCTCAATAAAATCTGAGAGCCAGAAGACAAAGATAGTGTGGATTGCAATGGTACAACATTTAGGTTATGCAAGTCTTCTGTTTGTGTTGCATATCCATGACCTCCTAACTGAAAACTCGGAGGTTCTAATTGGAAAAACGAAGCATAAGGAGCAAATCCAAGTGAGGAAGAGTGAGTTGGTCGAAGTGAGAAACTGGTAGAAGCCCCTGGACCTTCATCTCTTTCCTGTTCATCTTCTTCATTTCTTTTTGTCCAACTTTCATTCTCGTCAGCTAAATCTTTTACAACTTCTTTCGATTTTTCCCTCATAAGTGAATCTGAACTCCAAAAGTTTGATCTTTCTAATTCACCCGCATCTTCCCAATTGATGCTGTTAGTTATTTTAGACCTTTCTTTGTCGGACTGTGATGAGGGGTCAACTTCATGATGACTTGTCACTGCAGGATGATTCAGGCCAAAGTTTGCAGGTGGCAGCGGGAGTGGTGGTAGCTCATCTATTTCGTGCTTAGCTGCATCAAGTAACCAATCTATGACCTTACTTGGCTGATTAAGGCCAAGCCTATCTTGAAGATCGTACAATTGAATGGCAGTTAGTACAGAAAGCCTAACTCTTCTGTCTCTCAGTCCTCTTATAGTGCAAACTTTGCTATGCCTATCTTTTCCTCCAGAAGCTTTTGAGACTCGCACAATTCTTGGATCCTTCAATCCTAGCCATGGTGCTGAGCTAGATGTAGCCTTAGCCAACTTGCCATCCTTAGCAGAAGTAATATCCTGATTTGTTGGAGATTCCACTTCTTTTGAACTATTAATCATCTTATAACTCTCATCATCTGTGCAAAGATAACTGGGCTTAAGTGAAACTGGAACTACTTACTCGTCGACAACAGTGGACTGCAGGCTGAACTGAACAATAAGCAGCAATCATCAGAATGTCTGCAGATAAACCCCAGACCTTTTAGGATAAAGAAAAAGAAAACAAACAAAACAAAGAGAAGGCAACTTCAGAGAGAAGAAGCGTGCATGTAGGATTAGGACCTTTAAGAAAGAAATCTGAAAACATGATCAACCCTTGTTTTCTCGTATAAATCAAAGTTGGATGAGCAATTGGTCTTCAAACACTAAAGTTCTTTCGGATAACTGAAGCTACTAAATCCACAGACTTTATAGTTCCCATCGGAAACATAAATTAAACTGCAAAATTAGACATACGGAAAGGAGAAAGTTGAGGATTTAGAATTAAAGTTTCAGAATCATGAACTTAGGGTTCTATAATGGTAAAAAGAACTACTTCTCGATGATAGTTTGAGCCACTTTCAACTATTTCTGGCAATTGCACTTACAGTGGTGGTGTAGATCATGCGGAGCCGTTATTACTATCCTTCTCGATTTTGCAGTGAACTCAATTCAACCAAGTGGTTTGTACGGTTTAAGGGTTAAACTTGGATCATGATCAGAGAATGACTACTGGGGAGCTGGAGCTGGTTGACAAAGGAAAACGTTTGGCGTTGGACCGACCATGATTCAAAAGAAGACGTAAAGATAAAGCAATGGCAGACATGCGGCCACGTGGCACATTTCCTCATTGGTTAACTAAATGTGCAAGTCTACATCTTATCATTTCCTTTCTCACGCATGTTGAGCAATCATTGACCCAATGAATAAACTGTAGGAGTTAGGGCTAATTTTCCTTGGCTTACGCAAATTATGGTTTACATTTGTTGTTCCTATAGTTCATGTTCTGGTTTCTAGCAAGATGAATATACTGTTTACACTTGCTATTTCTGTAAAGATCCTCGACATTCAGAAAAGCGGCTATTCACGCTTTATCGACAAGTACAAAAATAGTCTTGCCTGGACCTTTGTCACGTGGATGGACGAAGAATGCCTGCCATTGCCCAGTACCAAGCAAGTTGTTTCTCGCATAAACCAAAAACAGTCTTCTTAGCTGCAATTTAACCCAATTTCATCTTCTACTTGTAATTTTTTTGGAGTGTTTTTTACTTTGTACTTGCAAGATATAGCATTTACGTACAGTTGTTTTGGAGTTCAAAACGAAATAACCAATGACGTACTAAGCTTGTGAGGATTTGCTGAGGTTTTAGAGGCCAATTAAGAATTTAAGGAGATTTTAAACAGGAGAATGTGAGAATTGATTGTGATGCTGATGGATATAATATAATATTGTTGATAGTTGTTCAAAACTACATGCGATGCTTATAGTTGATGTTGGTAACTTAAAATGGATGTATTCAAGAGATATAAAACTATAGCGTCTGTAACGCAAATTTCCATCCAGGAGATAGAGATGATATATTAATGCAGAGAGAACCCATATGGAATGGGAATTCACAGACATGAAAGGAAATTACTTTGATAAGTCTAGCCTTCGAGGACTCAATGTTGTGGCCATACTCTTAGACCATTGTCAGCTTGATGTGTATCATAGCAACTTAAGACACAGAGAAGTTACCACATGATATAGGTGAGGGACCAACCCAGAAAACATCCACTGAGAAAGAGGACCACAAAACTTTTCTGCAAAGAGACATGCATGGAGCAAGTTGAATAAAACCAAACAGTTGAGTTTTGATCAGGAAGCTCTCTTTAGTTTCGGTGAAGTCATGAATTGAAGGCCGGCTTTAGGTGAAGAAATTTAGGGAAAACGTATGCAAGTTTGTTTCTTCATCTTTGAAAGGGATATTCAAGCATGCTTTCACCTTGTTCAATGAAAAGAATTAGTGACTTGAGATCTGTGGTTGTGGATCCCATCTACGGGTTTAACCGTGAACCTGATATTTCAGTTGACCATGGAGTCGAAACCCTTTGGCCAAGAAGGATACAGAAGAATAATCAAAACAAGCCCTTTGATT
>JAOQMR010000008.1:12681231-12698461 GCA_027563865.1 Erythroxylum pelleterianum | reverse complement strand
TTTCAGATTCTTATAAAGATGAATTTCCAAGAGTGGAAATCATTTGTTCTTGTTTGAATCAGTTAGAATAAATATGAGAGAAGTGAAAAGGAATGAATAAGATGAAAAAAAAAATTTGTACCGAATTTGGAACGTCTTAAGGTTTCCAGCTTACCAGTTGGATTTTAATTTTGGGCCCTAAGCTTATTAAATTTTATCAGAAATTAAGATGAACCTTACAAGGTTTATTCTAAGGACTTTAATTAAGTTCATAATCGTATATAAGTATGAAGGTTTTATCGGAAATTAAGATGAACCTTACAAGGTTTATTCTAAGGACTTTAATTAAGTTCATAATCGTATATAAGTATGAAGGTTTTGGTTTAAGTAGTTGGGTTCCGGTAACGGGATCCAACAACCATATTCCTTTATTATAAGAATTAGCTTTTATCTTTTCTCTAAAAGTCCTACAAGTCAAAGCCTTTTGATACTAATAAAATATTGTATTAGCTCTTGAATTTCAGAGCAATTAAGTCGTCTCACATTCCATATAATGAATGACATTAAGAGCTTGAATGGGTGGCTCTAGCAGCCTTCTTCTTTTTTATTTTAGATCTTCTTTTAGTCCTTAAGTCATCCTTTAGTTTTGGTTCTAAGTTGTTAGTTATTGCAACATCGACTATTGACCAGTAGCACTTTCTATTTTATCAGTATCTAAATGATATGCATCATAAGTTGAGTCAATTCTCCTTTAGAATTAGCTTATTGAGGATTGTTTTCTTAATTATCCAACATTCATTATAATAAATGCTAATTACACCATGTTTTTAGCATGATTTTGAGAGCACTTTGTTTATGTTTTAATGATTTTTATATGATTTATACTCAATGTCACTTATTTTCATTTATAGCCTTATTTTAGCTCTATAATAAAGAAGGAATGAATTTGAGCAAGTTAAAGCCAAGTTTCGAAAGTTTTAAAGTGAGTTTGGATGAACATAGATAGAACATAGTCCTATGTTTACTAACACATCACAAACACAATACTATGTTTAACCTCCTGTAGGCTACTAGGGCTACTAGGGCATTTGACTTCTTCGACAACTTAGCACAAAAAAGAACATGGCTCAAACACATTCTTGTGTTCCTCCTATATTCTACATTAGTTCATTTTATTTTTTAGGATAATTTGTTATATAAGGAACATGGGTCAACCAAGAATCCATGTTCTACAACACAACTTGTACATAGACTCGTGTTCCCTAGATAAAACCTTAAATATGAGAAAAAGAAGCTATTAATCTAATATGGTCTAAATATGATACTATGTTATAGATCTATATTGGTAGTGATTTTTATAAAAAAATTCTCAAGAAAGGCGTGCTAAGCAACTGGGAACGGCATCACAAACCTGTGTTAGCATCAACATTTGTAGAAGTTATAAAGTTTTGTGCTATAAAATGAAAAGGAGAGCAAATTAAAGTTAATTGGAACAATAAAGGTGTGACCTTGGAGAAAAATTCAAGATTCAAAGAAAGAATATCAAGATTTCAATATCTATAAGAATGAGTCCTTATGTTTTGTTTTCTTTCTTCTTTATTATTACTTTCCTTCTTTCTAACATATAATAAATCCCTATTTATAATTAGGCATGGATTTTATGTTAGATATTTCAATTATTAACGTATGATTAGTTATTGTTTATATTGTATTTATTCTCTCTGATCTTGATTATTGAATTTATATTCGCCATCATAGATTTAATTTTAAGGATTGTATAAAAGAATAAAAGTAGAATAAAATCTATATATTAAGAGAATAAGCATTTTAGATCTAGAGGAAGAGATACCTTATAATGTTGTGATAACTAATATATTAACTATTTTTAATGAGTTCTATTAATGTTAATTATCTATCCTAGATGTGGTAATTCCTTAATTAGATATGCTTTTGTCCCTCAAGAAAAGGAATAGATACCTTAGGTTAGTTGTTATTTCCACTTTAATAAGTAATGTTGCTTAATAATTGGAATTCCTCTTAAGTGAGGCCAAAATCCTAGCGTTTGTTTATATTGATTTCATTTTTATATATATTCACCTTGCCTTAGTTAGTTTAGTAACTTAAATACTTTTAATGTCATTATTTTACTAGGATTAATAAGCTTAGTAGTTCTTGTAAGATCAATAACCTAGAATACTTCATAGTTAAAACTTTCTACAGTTGATTATTACTTATAGATTAGATTAATCAAATTTTTAGCATCAATGTCAAGGACTACTTCTGATTTTCTACTATTTGTTTTAGGTGGTTAATTTGAGATAGGAGATCAAGAAGTGAACACTTGGATGACTTACTTCTTCTTAACACTAACATTGAGACAACCTGCGGATAAAACAAAGTAAAAAGGACACAAAAGATGCCTTCAAATTAGTATAATATGGTTATTGGTGGTGCAAAACAACAACCACAAAGAATTCTCATGAGGAACATTCAATGCTTATAATTGTGCTAGCTTCATATGTATTAGATTAAATTAGAGAGAAAAGAATTACAAGATAAAACAACTCAATCTTCACTTATACCTAACTTTTAGTGGATTACACAGGGAAGAAACCATTACCTTCATCAAATAATTTAATTTTGTGATTCATACACTTCCCTTGAATGTCCTTACGAAAGATGATCTACGTATTAGATGTTTTCCTTATTTTATGTGAGATCAAGTAAAAACTTGATTGCTTTTGATTAAGGTAGACTCTTTTGATAAGTGGAGTTAAGTGTAAAATGCTTTTATATTGCGATTCATTCCTATAAAAAGAGGGAGAAGTATTCCATGAAGCTTAGGAGAGATATAGAGCTTTGTATAACAAATCCTAACACCATTAAAATTAACTACAATTGGCTATGCAATTCTTTTATGAGGGCTTCACTCTCACATATTAGAATTTGGTTGACACAGTTACAAAAGGGACCATATAAAAAAAACTATTGAGAAATTCAAGGAGTTTAGTAAGACCCTAACCAAGAATTAATCAATTAAGGCATTATGGGATAATCAAAAGAGTTTGTTTATAAGATTAAGCATCTTCAAAATTAGCATCATAAGTTGTGAATATTTCTAACTAAATGAAGATCTTACTAAACTCAGACAAAGGCAATAGGGATGCATGACATCAATGTGGCATATATGGGCTATCCTTCCCAATCATGTATGAATTTGAAGCCAACCTTGAATTATTATAAAGATGTAAATGATATGGCTACCTAAGGGGGGAAACCAATGGTTAAGAATGATACTTTCTCCATAACGTATAACCCTAAATGGAGACCCCTTTTTTTCAACAAAGACCCATATTTCAACAACCACCATATTTATTAAAAAAATGGATGGACAAGATGCTTAAGCAATATATGTCTTCTATGTAAAATTTTGAGTCAGAAGTGGGTTGGCTTAAAGATAAGGTGGAGTTAAATTGTGTAACATCTCATAATTTGGAGGTTTAAGTGAAATAATTAGTCAAGATGTTAGGTGAAAGAGATTCGGTGAAAGAGATTAAGATAAGCTTCCTAGTATTATAGAGGTATCCCAATAAGTCAAGTGTTAGCCTTTACATTGAGCAGTGACAAAACACTTGAAGTTGTAGTTGGTAAATAAGAGGAAGTGCAAAAAGCTAGACAAACTTGAGGAAGAAGATGAAGTGAACAAAAGTATACCAAGATTAACATCATCTTCATCTGAAGCCAATCTTGAACTAAAGCCTTAATCCATGGTTATGCCATATATGCTACTCATGCCATACCCTTAAAGGTTGGAAAAACTGAAGGATGAAAATAACATCAAGAAATTCTTAGATATCTTTAAGTAGTCACTTAACATCCATTTTATCAAAGCATTAGCTTAGATGCCATTATATGAATTTTTTGTTGAAGTAAATAATCTCCAATAAAAACCAACTTCAGGATTGTGCTATGGTACCTTAATTAAGTAGTGTAGAGGAATCTTAGGAAACAAACTACCTCTAGAGTTAAAGAATCTAGGTACTTTTGCTCCATATTATTTTGGTGCTTCCAACATTCATAAATGTTTATTTGATTTAGGTAAATGTTTCAATCTTAACCAAATGTATTAAATCCATCAAAGGCTAACCCAAGTTGAACATTACAACAATCCTATACAAACTATAGAAGCTTCCTATCAAAGTCTTTATATGCCTTTAAGTCTACCAAACAACGCATAACGTTATCATCAATGCATTTGCTTTTATATTATCCCATATCTATGGTTGATTTTGTTTTCATAACAAGCCTTTGTAATCACAGTTTAATAGGTAAGTATATAAAGATTTTATAGGGTATCTTTTTCCCTTTTTCATCATCCACTTACCATCTTGATATACCACAAATGGAACATTCTTAAAGATCTTTAAAATCCTTCCAAAAGATAGCACAATCATACTTAAAAGTATGTATTGATCCTAATCCAAGGTCCCTTAATAATTTTTTTTGCTTTATAGAAAGATTTGGGCAATTTGTGGCCAATCAGTAATGTATTATTAAGCAACTCAATCAACAAGTCAAAGGATTTGTTACTTCACTAATTATATACCTTCAATTACAACAACTTAATAATAAAAGATAGTTGGGAGAAATTATAACACGTTAGATATAATTCTTCTTAAGCTACTTTCAATATCTTTTTGAAATTATCTTATGTAATTCTACCTAATATATTAGGAAAAGTATTATCATCCATAGTCTCCATATAATTCCCCACATCTTTAAACAATTTTCCAATCCACCATCTACACTGTCATTACTATCACTATCATCTACATTATGATTTTATCACCATCATCACCTGTATCAAGACATTTAGCATTACTTGCATCAAAACGTTCACAATGATAATTTTATCGAGTATAAAATTTATCTATGCCTCATATTAGCGAGTGATTATATACAACATCTTGACTTTGATTTTTGAAATTTAAGCAATCTATATATAGACAACGAATTTCACATTATAAACCCATTTGATCTTTTACACACCTCATAAAAGTCTTCACTCCTTCTAAATATTGACTGGACCATTTTTGATGACTCATCTAACTTTTGTCCATCTAGTTATACAATTACAACTAAGTTATTAAATTACTTAGTGTAATTTAAGTTATAAATAGCATAATGGCAAATCAAAATTGATATACCAAGTTTGTATTCTACCAAAGAATGTAATTGGTTGGCAGACCGTGACAAGCCCTATAATAAGATATATGACAACATAATCTTTTTTAAATAAAATATATGACAACATAATCTTACAATAAGAATATGGTGAGAAACATTATTCAATCAAAAAATAAAGAGTATAGTGTCATTTAATTTGAATGCGAAGCAAAAAAATAGGATAACAAAACAGAAAATAGGATAGTTAAATTAGGATTAGTATTTATGTCATTTGTGAAATAAGATTAGTGTTTATTGTAATATGCTCAGGGTTGTTAACTTTAGATCTTTAACTAATGTAGTTAGAGCCATGAAGGACAAAATAGGCAAAACAAATGTAGTGACAAGTATTATCCTAATATATATTGGGAAAGTCATGAAGCATCAGAGGTGAATGAGTTGAGATAAAGACAACATAATAAGACATCACTTTGAGATGTTGAAGGAATCTCTTCACTACAAACTAATGATTAGAGGTTGATTTGTTTATGAAGTAGGTTAACTTATTAAGAACATAGATAAAATCAAGTCATGTGAGTAAAAAAGTTTTGAAGATAGCCCAGTAGTTATTGATACTCAATTGGATTAGTCTAAAAGATCCATCATTATGATCATTATGATTAAGTATTATATATAGAGATAATGGATTATAAACTTCTTTAAAATCATTCATTTTAATATGCTTGGTAAGATAGAAATTCTTTGCTTATGGAATCAAACTAATAAAGGTTCTTGATAAGTGTGAATTTCATCATGTTTTAGGGCTTAGTTTGATATGTATCCGAGTGTTAACTTAATCGTTTAGTATGTGTTTAGGTTAGAATTGTGCTAGTTTGTTAATTAATTGTGTTTAAGTGTTTTTATAGGTTAGTATAAGTCTTTGAGCTTAATTATTATGTCTTTGAGGTACTTTAATGTGTTTGTTAGTGTTTCAAGGTCAACAAACAAGAACGAAGAAGTTTTGGAGACACTCGAGCCAAAACAACGGCCCACGATCATGACACAATAGGCCATGATCATGATAGAAGCACTGGAGTCAGCCATGATCGTGGCCCATCTACCACGATCATGATAGAAGCCCAGGACACGACCCACGTTTGTGGCCTGATTGCCATGATCGTGATATAAGGCTCAGATATGGCCCACTATCGTGATAGAAGCCCAGGACACAACCCACAATCACGACCTAATTTCCACAATCATGACAGAATGAGCCACGATCGTGGTCTGCATTGGAAGACATGCAGACACTAAAAAACGAGGGAGTTTTTAGACCTTTCAGTCCCTAAAAGACCCTAAGGCTACTCAGAACACAAAAGGTATCTAAAGAATAAAACAAAGAAGATGAAGGAGCTTTTGCATCAGCCACTTTGGAGAGAAACCCTAGAGAGAATTGTTGAGAGATTGAGAAAGAGAAGAAGGAAGAGAGAAGTGGAAAAGAATTTGACATCGACGTACTTCCTAGATTTGGAGTTTCCCGACGTTGTTGCCTCCTGTCTCCATTTAGAATTGTATTTCCTGTTATTTTTCATTTTTATTATTGTATAGAATTGAGAATAGCAGTTTGATGATAGAATTGTGAACGTTAAGATATTCTATATTCACCTTCGGGTTTTTTATAGTTGATTTAATAAAATCTTATTGTTTATGTTTATTGGATTTATTGTGGTTGATATATGTGATTGCATAATTCGGTAATAAACTGAGAGAGTGAATCGAATGAAAAATAATTACATTGGGCTAACGAAAGTTAGTTGATTTAATAAGAATGAGAAATTAATCAAATCAGTAATTATGTGAAGAGAGATCTCGCATAGGTTTCTGATAGTTTATTGGATAACTTCGGTTCTAATTAAGGTTTTAGATAGATTGTTAATTGAGAAATTGCAATTTTCTATAATCTGATTATGGTTTATAATTTTGGGTTAGTGGTTATAACTCAAGAGAGTAATCAACCCTATGATTGTTTAGGACCAATAATCTAATAATTCATAATCAATTAGGTTAACATTAAAGACAGGTAAAAATTTTCTTTTTTGTCAATTGATAGTTCCTTTAGGTTGATTCTTGAATACGGTTGCAACTGCTACTTTGTTAATATTTCCATAATTGATTCTTAGAATTGAGTTGCGTGATTGAATTAAATTCTTGCCTTAGTTTTGTTACATTTTGAATTACTGCGAATTGTTTTGACCTTAAATTTTAGGATTATATCATCCCTCCTCGTGGGATCAACACTTTAGGTACTACGTGAACAACCCATATACTGCAGATTATCAAGATTATTAATAAGAACTTACACACATCAGAAACCCACGATCAATTCCTATTAGCTTAGGTAAACGAGGAGAGTTTTATTTAATAGAGGAAAGATAACAAAGTTGAGTTTAGGGAAAAAAATTTGATTATAAATTTATCTTTAGAAGTAGGTATTAACACATGGTGGTTGGGCTAGTGGTTTTATATCAAAAGTGTTGGAATAATAAGTTCTTAAAAAGAAATATACTATAAATATTGTTTTTATTAAATAAAATGGGTGCGGATGTAATACTAGGTACAATATAAATATGAAGAAGGTCAATTACTTACCTATGATGGAGTATGTTAAGGAGCGATCTTGGAAAAAGACAAATTCCTTACAAATTTTAAGATTGGAATATATATGAACTTAATTACGTATGAAAAAAAATTCGTTACTAAACACTTTTTGCTACAAAACTTTGTTCACAGTGAAAAACATCGTAGCTACGAAAGCAAAATTTTAGTGAGACTAAACATAACTAACAGTATAAAAAACCACAAAATAAAATATTTTGAGAAACTACTTTAATAGGTTATGGTTTCTAAATTTTGTAATCAAGTAGTTACTTTTAACTACGAATTTTGAATCGTTGGAAAAGAAAACATAACTAAAAATGATATTTGTGTATTGTTTTGTGTTACAAAAATAAACCTAATCGGGCAGGGATGGATTTTAGGTTAAAAAATGAGCAACAGAGAGAGAATGTCGAGTAAGTCTCCATTTGTAAACCAAAATTTAGTACTAACTTACAAGGAGCATAAGACTCTAACATTAAAAAGGACATAATAAAGAGAAAATGAAGATTTGACGACGAGAACTGAAGAAGAAATAGAAAAGGAGAAGCAAGAGATGAAGCAGAAAAGGAGCGAGAGATGGCAGTGAGAGCTCACTGACGGAAAAGGGAGCACAAAAATCCAATAGGCTGCTTTGACGACCATACAATGTAGTCGTTTAAGGGGCTTGATCTCATTTCTACGCTTATTCTTTTTCTGTTAAAATGAAACTGTCCAGAAGTTTCCTCCTATTTCTTTTCCTTTAAGTAAGAAACCATATAAAATATCTCAAATATTTAATTACTCCATTGCTTCTATGAATTCTCTTTTTCATATTTACCCAATTTCTTCAAATTTTAATAAAAATATCCTAATAAATCATATTAATTTAATATAAAATAAAATTAAGTGTATTGAACATTTTTTAAAGTTAGTTATTATTAGAAATTAATTAAAGTCTATTACAGATAAATGTCAGTAATTAAATTGGATTAGGATTAACTGAGAGTTATAATTTAACAAATTGAAAACGATAAAAATTAAACTTAAGATAACAAAATATGATGTAAATTGAAAAATGTAATTAAACACAAATTAAAATTAATTGGATGTAAATCAAAATTGATTATATTCAAATTAAAAATGATGGGAGATTATTATAAATATAACAAATAAAATAAAACTATAAATTTCGAAAAAAAAAGTTAAGAGAAAATTAAGGGTCGGCGGGTGCTATTTTACAAGATCAACAGGAGCCCCATGTGTGCAGCTAGCGTGGATAATTCAGGTTTGCGCTCACGTCATTCGGAGCCTTTGCGGGAATTGAATGAAGGGTTGTGTCTCTGTTATGATTTCCATCAATGCAAAGAAGCAAGAAGACAAGGGAGAGGGACTCGATGGCCACAGAAACACCGAGGGGAGAAATAAACTTCGCAGACAACATCCCATTATAAAGACATTGGCGCAATTGCAAGAATCAGTTTAGTTAGTACATGGAAGAAATTCCTCAATCGTAGATGATCGACCTGCAAATTACCACACCGCTGATGTCACAGGCTAGCCACTTAGAGAAAGTATGTTTATAGCACCCTCAGATATGTCCAGGGAAGATTAGAAGGACCAGAGCCATAACAACCCATTCACTTTAATCATTCTCAACAAACCACCGCCACCAAAGTCCAAGTTTACGCTATCGCAAACTTATGGACTTGCAGGATGCAATAGATATCAGTAAACATAAATCCTTCTTATCCACGTTGTTTATGACAGAAAGGAATTGGTTTCAGACCATATCTTGCAAGTTTGTCTCCGGATTCAAATAGTTAAGGACTCATTTCAAGCCAGGCTTTATAAGTTACTATTGCTACCGACTGCACCAAAGTTAAGAAAGAAAGCAGCTGATTGCACAAAGTCAGGAATAGTAGGAAGAAAAAAAGGAGGCTAGTTGTGAACAGTCCACAGTTGGGTGTACGCATATATAAGGCCTATAAATAGGTTTTCCATGTCAATTTTCATATATCTCATAAATCTCATCTTCTATTAAATCCCCACAAAAGTTTAGAAAGTGTTTTTCCTATTTAGTGAGATAGTTAGTATTTTTCTTTGTAAAATAGAGACAGGTTGTACTCCTAAATTTCATACTGAAATTCTTCTATCCTTGCCCGTAGTTTTAACCTTAATTTAGGGATTTTCTATGTAAAATATGTCTGTTCATTACTATTTCTTTGGTCCTATTTAACTGCGAACCTGCTCTAATATGGTCAACTTTTTACAACAAGTGGTATCAGAGCAAAGTGAGAAAATTACGATAAATTTTTTGGCGTAATCTATTCGAAGTTCGGGTAAGCACAATGAAAGTTGATGAACAGTAACCACAAAAGGTGACAACTGTTCATTCATTTATTTTTGCATTAAACTGTGCAATTACTGTAATTCAAGTATACAATACTATTCACGTCTATAGTACTATTCATACATACGCATAAGATACTATTCACACATACAAAACTATTCATACATGCAAGTACTATGCATAATTACTAGTACTCTTTATGTGAAATAGTGGGATCCAAAATTATGTTCATGATAGAAGCAATGACAACAAAATTTGAGATTGAAAAGTTCAATGGAAGTAATTTCTCATTGTGAAAGTTGAAGATGAAGGCTATCTTGAGAAAAGATAACTATTTAGCAGCCATCAGCGAAAGGTCGACAACATTCACAGATGATAATAAGTGGAATGAGATGAACGGGAATGCTATTGCAAATCTTCATCTAACACTAGTAGATGGGGTGTTGTCAAGTATACAGGAGAAAAAGACAGCAAAAGAGATTTGAGATCATCTCACAAAATTATTCGAGGCCAAATCACTTAACAACAAAATTTTTGTGAAAAGGAAACTATACACTTCATGCATGGCGGAATCAACTTCAATGACGGAGCACTTAAATACTTTAAATACTCTATTTGCCCAACTCACATCATTGGAGTACACAATAAAGATAAGTGAACGTGTAAAACTTCTACTCCAAATTCTACTAGATTCCTATGATCAACTCGTCATAAAGTTAACAAACAACACAGACACTCTAGTCTTCGACAATATTGCAGCTGCTATTCTAGAAGAAGAGGGTCGGTGCAAAAGTAAGGAAGACAGGCTAGCAAATTCGCAATAAGCAGAGGCCTAGGTGATGACGAGAGGAAGTCAATAGAACGTGGCCCAAGTGGGAGTCATAGTCATGGTTGATCAAAATCCAGGAGTAAGAAGAATTTCAAGTGCTATAATTGTGGCAAGAAAGGGCACTTGAAGAAGGAATGGTAGAGGTGCAATGGTCTGTGAAGCAGCAACAACTATTGGATCAAATTTTTAAGACGCATAATCCATAATTCACATTATAATCAAATTAAAACAATCATTTATACCTGGAAAGTATCAAATGAGTGCATGAACAAATCATTATAATATGTGCAATAATCAAATTCATACGTGTGTATGCTAACATTATGCATGAATATGAAATGCATTTTTTTAATCTCTTATTGTTATTTCTCGCTTACAAAAATATAGGGCTCTATCCCTTTGTATGGGAACGGGATGTTACATATCTTGATTCCAACAGTTCACCAAGTTGTTTCTATAAGTCCATCAACTCCAATGGTGACATTTTGTAAAGAGACAAGCAGGGTAAATTGCATCTAGTATTAATTTGATCTTTTGATCAACTTTATAATAAGGAGGAAGAGTCTTTGATAACTCTCTTAGTATTACATCCTTGAGTTCCCTCAATATTTTTTGCAACAACATTAGGAACTTCCACCATATGGTCTTCATCACTTTCCCATATGGCTACAAGGTAAGTCTCCATACCTTTCTTATTCTTAATGCATTTCTTCATGCTCATGCCAGACCCATATGTTACCATCACTGTTTTGTCTATCATTCCTTTGTCAAATTTATAGCAATTTATGTAATATGAATTTTGATCATTTATTAGCATAATACCTCCATGATGTGGGTATAACACTACCTTTGCCACCTTAAGAAAATCAATTCCCAAGATCAAGTCAAAATCATTGAGGCGTATCACCATCATTTTACATTTCCCTCATCAACTCCCCATATGCAATAGAACATTGTATATAACTCCTACAATTGCTTGAGCTTTTGCTATAGGAGTTTTTGTCTTCATAAGAGTCTTGATCAATTTCAACCCCAAATTTTGCAACATTCATTTCATGAAAATGGAATAAGTGGTGCCCATTCCCATTATGGTTTTAATCTCCTTTCTATTAACTCATATCTTCATATACATTAGTTGTTCAAAGGGACTCACTTTAGTACTAACCAAATTGAATAAGCAAATGGGATTAAGCCCCGCTTCCGAATGATCACTTTTAACATACAAATCTGCTATCGATGCATTCAACTTCTCCTTTTTTAGGCAATCAAAGGCATAATGGGATTCACTTTATAAGACATAACCACAATTCTTATTGGAAGATTTCTCACCTTGTTTAGGTTGCCCAGTTTGTTTAGACTTCCCTTATAATCATTCTCCCCTACTCACCATGGTCTTTCTTTTTTTCTTTCCTTCACCCTTCTTTTGGTGAGTTATTTTTTATTTTTTGAGAGGAGAAGGAGCTTTTGGTCTCTTTTAGCATCCTGAAATCTACCAAAGCATCTACAACTACATTAACACCCACAACATCCTTGACATTTCTCTACCATAACTGCATTTTTGCTCAAGGTTGTAATCTGGACATTAAGAACTAGATTTCTTAATACTAGATTAATTTTAATTTTAGTATAAATTTTAATTTATTCAATTTAAGAATACATTATTCCATACCTAAAGTAATTTTATTCAACTTTTAGGATTACATTTATTCAATTTAAGAATACATTATTCCATCACAAAAGTAAATAAGTTAACATTTATTCTAGTTTTAGATTTAAACAATCTTATTACTAAACACACGTTAATCTCAAACAAGCATTCCTTATTCCTATCCCATAATAATGTAAATCTCTATTTAAACATTCCTCTTGTTTGTCTTAGGAAACTATAGTCCCCCAAAACAAATTATTGCTACCTCTAAGTTGCTAGTATTGCCTTTAAAGTTACTACCACCTAAGGAGCTACCACCAATATCCACCTGTTATTGGCATCACACTAACGTTACCATTGTCATTGTCTCCTTGCCAATGTCGACATCACTAGTCCATAACATGGTTTGTAGGAGAAACACTAGCTTGTGTTTTAAAATTTAATATCAATAACAACTAAATAGATAATCAAGTCATAGAATTAAATACAACTTTGGTACTATTGTTAGGAAATCGAAACAAGGTCTAACTCTGTAAATAATCACTTTAAGGTCCAATTCTGTAAATAATCACTTTAAATTGTATAAATGATTAATGTATGAACACAATAAAACATAAATCATAAATCCTAAATGTCTTATTATATATTGATACTTTTGTTGAAGTTTCCCATCGCAACCACCATAATCACATATATGTCTGGCAGCTAACAATACTCATATGAAAAAATTGAGAGAACTTTACAAATGGTATAAAGTTGGTCGGTAAGAAGTGTTAACTCCTTTAGAGTCTAAGCCTATTTATAATAGTGTTTGGACCTTTAGTAATATAACTGAAATGTACTTCTAATTTTAATTAAATTATAATTCTAATTAAATGTCAATTATGCCTAAATAAGATCTTAATATCTCATATTTATCCTTATCTATTAAATATATCATATTTAATCCTGAAGTTTCTCTAATTTTACATTTAAATCTAACTTGAATAAATAAGCTTTTTCTCTCTTTAATTGTTCTTTATGTATGATATATTAGGTTTCCAAATATGTTGGTAATAGATATGAATTATAACCTTAAATTATATTTAGGATTAGATAAATTAAACTCTTTAATTTATTTTTAGTTCTCTAATTAAATAATTTATATTCATAAATCAAGATTGGTGCCTAGCAGCAGGTCACAATTTCCTAAATATTGGGAATATCAAAGTAGTTTTGACTAACCTTTCTATGCATAATTTTTTCATGTAATTTAATACTTTCATCGCATAATATTATTATTATACATAAAGCATATAGTTAATGTCTATTCTATTTGATCCAATTATATTAATTCTCCACTATTAGTAATTAATTTTATTAATGACTTTGACAACTATTTCAAAGTATCATTTCACCTTGGTCAAGGATTTTTTAAATCAATATTAATCGAAAACAATGAAATATTCACTCTAACCACTTTAAGGTGATGAATCCTATATTGATGACTTAACTATCTCTATATAATTCATGTTATATCTAGTGACTATTAAATGAGATACCCTTGATAAGTCATAAGTAGAATCAAAATATAATAATACTTATAAGAGATATATTAGAGATCTTAATCATACTGAGAATTTTCATATACATACAAGTAATGTGAAAATGAAATTATCATATATGGTCAACTTAGCAAACTTGTTCTCAAATAAGTACCCACACACTTGTTTAAGTATCTCCATTTGTTTAAGTATCTATATACTTTAGCCTATGAGATCAACTACTTCCTTCATAAAGAAGAAGTATCTCATGTTCTATCAATGTCCAATCTTAATAGAATAATGATTAAAAACAATTTAGGGATAATACAAAAATGTATATAAATCTCATTATAAATTCATTTGCAATGTAAATTTATCTCATAGACTTTAGCTTATACGTCAGTTAGTTAAACAAATATGCATAAGATAAAGAATGTTTTTAAATAATTATGACATTAAAACTATAATCAACTGATTGATTATAAGGCATAAACTAACATATGGGTCTAGTTTTTCTTATATTGACGATTAAATAGGATTTGACATTTTATTATTCATGGACAATTTTCTCTCAAATTATTTTGAGTTTCAAAGTGCTTATTATTCATATTTTCATTTCTTTTTCTAGGTATTCCATATCAGATTCATTGTTGTTACACTACAAGAAAATTAGTAAATAGCGATGGATAATTAGCGATGGAAATGAAACCGTAGCAAATTAGTAACGAAAAGTGATGTTCCATTGGTAAAATTGTTGAAAAAATTTCACTTTGCGATAAAAAATATCCATAGGTAAATATGGAGGGAAATCATCCCGACAAATTTTTCGATGGAATGTAGCGATGGTAGAAAATTACCGTCGATAAAGAAGGCAGAACTGCTTGGGGAAATAAATAAGTTTGGGGTCTACTGATAGAAATTATTCTTCGATAAATTTTAGAGCAAACGTCGTAGTTTGCTTCAGTTTCAAAGTTTTTAATAAAACAAAAACGATGTTGTTTTGGTTTACAGGCAAAAATCATTTTGTCGGTAAATTTTAGAGTAAACATCATTGTTTGCTTCGATTTCAACATTTTTAATAAAATGAAAATGACGTCGTTTGGTGCTTAAAACTACCACAGCCCCCCATCCCCCACCTCCTCCATATTTGCCTATTTTTCTCCTCTCTGCCATCCCACTGCCTATCCTCGACATCCCACCATCCTCGTCATCCCACTACGCATCCTTGTCGTGCCACTGTCCTCGATGTCCCAGTGTCATTATCTTTTTCACTATCAAAGCCCCCTCCTCCGTCTCTCATGCCATGTTCGTGAATCGCAAGTGCACGGTTGTCGAAGTGAGTAATAAATTGGTAAGAACAGAGTCATGTCCACAGGGATTATGAGAAAATTCAATTCTACGCTAGCTAACGATATTTGAATTCTAGTTGGATGAAATTTTAGAAAATTAAAATTAATGTAAAGAAAAAAAAATTTCTTTTAAAAAGACAAAATTAACTTAAATAAATTTCTTGACAACTACCAAATTCAATGCGACCAAAATAACCATGAAAATGACAAATTTGTGCAGTAACTAATTAAGAAAAGATTTCAACAATTTGCTAATTAAAAGTTTTAACGGCAAAGAGGAATGAATTTCTCTTAGGGAATGATATTTTTGTCAACCTTAATATTGAATTAGCTATTTTCCACAACTGAAATATTCTACCCTTGTAGGTGAATTTTAAGAGTAATTAATCCCCTTTTCCCCAAATATGAATTAATTTATCCACTCTAGACATCACTTAGTAATCCCTACTTAAGTTTTTCCTAGAGTTTCTTAAGTTCCAAAACTTCAACTTTCACCTCCTAAGTTTCTTGGGTCTTCCAACTCACAAGAAAATCGTAGTCAAATTTTCCTTTAATCTTCTAGCAAAAACTCCCTTCTTCCAAAGGCGAATTTATACCAAGACATTTTCCAATAGTCCAAAGGAATAACAAATAAATCCAAGGAAAAAATAACAAGCATATGAATATTCAGTCGTGGATTATAACAAAATTTAATATTAAAGCATCAACAAAAATATCAAACCCTTAAGAGAAATTAAAGTTTTAGCCACAAATCATCATGCTAAACAATCCACAAACATACAGTCTAAATAAACTTATGACAGAATCAATTTAAAAATAAAGAAAAAAGCTCCAAATATTCAGCAAAATAAAATGAGCTCTCCCCTCTCCTTGCATGGAGTGCTTGCGCGAAGAGGCCACATCTACTGGTGAGTGGAAGCTCCTTGGAGAGTAGATGCTGGCTGCTTTGGTGAAGACGTGAAGGTAGTGAAAATGCCGTGAGTGAGTGGAGTATTTTTCTTGGAGGCTTGCTTTGTTGAGTTGAGAGAATGAAGTAAGAAGACTTGCGTTGGTTGGTATGGATGAGGATTGCGTGAATGAAGATGAAGGTGGAGTTGTTTTCGATGGAAGCGTGAAGAGTGTAGAGAATGGTTTAGGTGCATTGATGGAGAGTTAAATGGAAAAAAGATGAAGCATTGGTGAATTGGTGGTTTTGTGCATGTGTTGTTTGCTTTGTTGTAATAAGGGAGGGGCTTCAAAAATGGATGAAAGCGGATGGAAGCTTGTTGTCTTGTGCGTGGATTATGGCTGTGAAATGGAGACTTTTGTGTTGTTGAGAGAGTTGTTGGAGAGATGCCTTGAGGGAGTGGTAGATGGGGGTTGAAAAATCAAAGGTGGGGGCTGCTTGATTGAGAGGATAAATTGAAGTTCTCTTCTTTGGTGGCTGCTTTGTGAGTGGCATAGATGGAGGCTTTCTTTCGGTCAAGTGGGGGCTAGTTTGTTGCTGGAAAGTCAAGGATGGAGGCTTTTTTTTGTGAATGAATGGAGAGTGCATGTACATGGGCTGGTTGGAATGGTTTTTTTTAAGGCCAATTTCGACAGTGTATAAAAATTAAACCGTGACGACTTAGAAGCTCAAATTTTATCAGTATCTTTGTCTTTGAGTTATCTTCGATATGAGACTTGAATCACGGATTTCACCATCTGAGTCAAAAGTTATGGCCGAAACATCATCGATAGGTCATTATGGCACTTCAAAATATGACGTGA
>JAOQMR010000008.1:12655692-12668667 GCA_027563865.1 Erythroxylum pelleterianum | reverse complement strand
GCCAGCGCCTTGGGAATGGGCCATCAGCCAGGGCTCACCTCCCAGGGCAGTTGGGCTCCGAGAGCGGGGTCCAACATATTAACTATGGTCGTTTCTCTGACAACTTATTGCATCGGTAAATTCCATCGCAATCGTAGCTTTTCGACGGAAAATCTTCACATTCTGTTTGTAATTTTTGTCGCTAAATCTCATTTTTCTTATAGTGTTAGGCTATCTTGGATTTCTGTCGCTAAATCTCATTTTTCTTGTAGTGTTAGGCTATCTTGGAATTGATGAACATAATAATTGGATAGCTTATTCTTGTTAATAAGAAATGTATGTTCCAGTTAGAATTGTTTAAATGGTTAGTATGACAAATTTTTAATCAAGATAGGTTATTATTCATTCAATCATAATCCATATCATTTCTTTCGATAACTTACTCTTTGAAGTTTGGGAAATTCATGATTCTTATGCCTCTAATCATGAATTTATGGAAACTAAAAAATAGTGTAACCAAAAGTTTGTGTTTGTTTTGATCCATTTGAATATTGATACGTATAGAAAAAAGTGCTTTGGGTTGTATGTTTCGGAACAAATGTTAAGAAAAAATTCAATTAAGACTCTGCTCAAGAAGGCAACAACTTAAGTAGTGATTTTAAAATTAAATTAGGTAATACAATTAAAGGTAGGACTAAAATTATGTACCTTTTACTTAAAATAATCAATTGTTTTGTTAAATTAGTGGATTTTGCTAGAGTTTTGTTAGAAGATTTTTTATCAATTTTTATTAGTCATTCTATTGTGAAGGGAAAAATGTTGAATGATAAAATCAGTTTAAGGCCAAATGTCGTGTTTGTTTCTATAGTCGAGATTAAAATATTTGAACTAGGCTTTCTTTTTCGTTACTTACAAAATGTATAAATTTTAAGAGCTTGGATGTATTATGGCCCTTTTATATAACCCAGAACTCGAAACCATTAATAAGAAGATGGGATTTTGTGGGGATATTAAAAACTATTTTATGTATATTATGCTCTTTGATCTTCACTAAGTGGTTTCTAGTTTTTATGCAAACGCTTAGGTATAGTTTTGCTTAGTACAACTATTTTTTCATTGAAAAGAATGTTTCCATAGCTTTTCAAAATTTATTTTGGTCTCTTTTGTGTGATTTTTAGATTTTTAGATTAATGCTTATTGGTCGAATGAATAAAGAGATCAAAAGGTTTAGTAAAAGATATGTAGTATTTTTAATCACTTTTTGGGTGGTTTTGTGATTCTCTTATTTGTGTAATTATATATTGAATCAATTGTTAAGTCACTGAAGAGTAAATTTTTACATACTACTTATTATACCATAACTTTTAGTCATAGAACTTTATGTAGATAAGTAAATCAGTTCTCATTATTTGTTTATGCATTAAATTATAATTTGTTGTCTTATTAAGAAAAATATGCAAAAAAAATATTTTTATAATGGTGAAATTCATAGTCATTATTGAACAAACCAATCTAGTAAACGTAATAATTTGTAAATTACGTGTCTAAAGTAAATTTTGTAAAACATAACCCATGTGAATGTTTATACTCTCACTAACTATTTATTTATATGAGTAAATATGTGAAAAATGATTCATTTTTAAATTAGTGTGACTTTGATTAATAAAAAGTAAGAGATAATTATTATACAAAAGTAATATATATATATATAACACAAAATATTGAAAAATTATTTTGTAATTGTATATAATTGAAGGATTGTTTATAATTTTAAAAAATTATGCAAATTTGTATTCGATATTGATCATAATAATAATCAATTAGAGGTTCTGCTGAATATGGGGTCTAGAGAGGTCCAGAAGTATGCAGTCTTATCTCTCACTAGTGGGAGGTTATTTTTGATAGACCCATATGAAAAAAATGTGCAAATAAAATATGAAAATAAGTAATACAATAAATACAAAACAAAGTAAAGAATAAACATGATAGAATAGGTCAATAAATACACAAACAAGAAAGAAGACAAGTAAATAAATAAAACAAACACATCATTATAAGAAAATTTTTTAGGTTAAGGAAATGCTTAAACTAAATTCCTAAGGGGAAAGAATTACACATTAAAATATTAGGCTAAATACAAGAAATAAGATTCAAAGGAAAATATTTACAAGACCTATGAAAAAGTTAAGGACCATAATATTTGAGATCCCTTACCGTATCCTAGTACATTTAACATATCCTCGATAAGTTCTTGTAGAGTCATATCATTTTTTTATCACCTCCCCTAGCTCTTCTTAAACCTTCCTTTTCTCCTCTTACAATCCCTAAGTACGATAATCTCTTATCTTCTTACTGAAGTGTTACGATGTCTCTTCTTAACATGTATAAACCACCTAAGTAGTATTTCTTTTAATTTTTCATTAATATTAGTCACCTTTAATTTGTTTCTTACCAATACATTCCTAACCTTATCTCTTCTAGTAAGGTTGCACATCCAACGGAGCATCCTCATCTCCGACACCATTAACTTATAACTATGCACCTATTTGATGAGTCAATATTTTGCAACATAGAGCATGGTCAGCCTAATTTCTACCCAGTAAAATTTACTTTGAGCTTAAGTGGTATCTTCTTAGCACACAAAACTCTTGATGTACTTATCCATTTAAGCTACCCTGATCTAATACGATAAACAATGTCCTCATCGATCTCTCCATTACTTTGGATGATATATCATAGATAATTAAAAAACTCTTTTATGGTATAACTTTTGAAACAATTTTTTATCTCCACATTAGAAGCCACCCTATAGCCCGAAAAGTTGCACTCTAAGTACTTATTCTTAGTCCTGCCCAATTTAAAACATTTTGACTCTAACATTTCCCTCTAAAGTTTTAGCTTAACATTAACACCCTCTTTTGTCTCATGCACTAAAACAATGTCATCAGCAAACAACATACAACAAGGCACCAAGGTCATTCCTAACATTTTATAGTCCCATAACAAAGTAAAAAGAAAGGCCCTAGTAAGTCGATAACACTTAAATATGTATTGTTTAAAGTAAACGCAAGATTTAATTCACTTACAAGCCCTTTTTCAATTAAAATATTCCTTACTTTATTATCAAGATTATTTCAATTTTTAGGATCATGAATATTCAACAGAAGGATTAGTTGCTCATCTGCCCTTAAATTTTTTAAATTTGATGCATTTGATATATGATCATGATTACTGAAATTACTAACAGTCTCATGAATATGAATTTCATTACTTAAATTTCATAAGGTTTTCAAAACTATCTCCACTAATTCCTCAGAATTCTTACTAGAGGCATACACTCTCAAATTTATCAATAACTCCTTTTTAGGATTCTATTAATTGTTGTACTTTTTTTTTTCCTTTTTTCACTTCTAGATAAATACTTTTAGGCAACATCATATAAAATAATTATAACAAAATTGCATTAGAAAAAGATTAAAAACACATGTATGGAACTAGAAGAAACAGGTAGACGTAACAGAACAACAATAGCTCAACCATTTATCGCAAAGATATATCAGTGGTATTATATATCTATGACAAATAAAACATAAAGAGTCAAATTTAATATCCTGTATTAAAAATAGAAAACAAAAGGCAAACTTTTATGATAAAAGCTATCAAACTCAAAATTTCTTTTCAATTTTTGAAGTAATTCTAAAATATCTAAAACTTATAGTGAACCACTTTTCACCGGAGAGAATAGAGATTGGTAGCAATATCCATATTATAAAATATTGAAACCAAATTTCATCAATAAACTACAAAATTAAATTTTTACATACAAAATTATCTGAATCCATAAATAAAAAATGCTAACTATGACTTAATAAATGAGAGAGAGATGAATTGAAATTGAAGAAGGAAATAAGATATAAAAACTATCAACTATGATATTTGCGAATGAAAGAGAGATAAATTACCCTAATAAACTTTTATACGAATTGAAATTATACATAAAATTGACATATTTTAATTATCTAAATAAACTGCATATCATCTATAATTAAATTGACATATTTCAATTTATCCAAATAAATTGCAATTGAAATAGGGAATGAATGAGTGATAAATTATACCTAGAATTTAATCTAAGTCTCAATTTGAAAATAGAAAATCCTACCTAGATTGCAACTGTTATCATACTTATTATCAATTTTCAATTTTTTTTACCTATTCTCTAGATTAAAAAAGCTACTGAGAAAACATAAAATTCAAAGTAAAAAATAGAGCCCTTTCCGTACCAACTTCCTAGCTCAAGTGAAACTCTTATGTAATCAAAATAACTAGCAATTAATAGGCCCCTCGAGGGACCTTCTTACCCTTGCTCAGGATCAGACCTATAAGGCACGTCTCGATAGATATTATTAGTGAGCACATCTGTCACTACTGCAATTAAAAAGGGACTCAGTGAGGAACCTTGATGTAACTCAATATAAAAAAAAATGCTTTGTATCTCTTCCTATCATTTTTACCCTAACCTTGATTGATAATGATAATGACTAGTAAAAATGCTATATTGGAACAAAACCAAGATATTCAACTTTATTACAATATTTAAAACATTGGTTCAAATTCTTAAACCTTCAAAAAATTACGCATTAATAGGCTGAAGACTTGCACAAATTTTTGGAATCTATTATATTGATTAATTTTGTTGAATATATCTTTTTAAAGTTATTAGTTTATTGTCTAATTTATCTAAAAATAAGCATAATATACATATACTTTGGAAATTTTATTCAATATTCATTTGAATCAATCATTATGATTTTTTCTTATAATTTTGGAATTTTATTCAATATACATTTGAATCAATCATTACGATTTTTTCTTTATAAAAAATCAGTTTTAGTATATTCACCACCTATAATTTAAATACGAAATTACTAAAATGACTTTTTGGACAAGATAGAGTTGCACGTTTTAAATAGGGTTGGAATTGGATCCTCACCTTGTACTAGAAAAACCCATACCACTAACCAAACAGCACGGAAACAAACCGGACCCAAAACTTGTACTTCCCAGCAATAAGGGAAACCAAAAAGAAAATAGAGAAAGAACACATCATTCCCAGTTCACAGGGTACCTTTTGTTCTCACCCAATTTGTTCGCTTGAAACCACTGTGCCATCTCACCGTCATCATATCCTTCCTTTGCAAGATCTAGCATTTCCTTTACCAGGTAGCTTTTGGCACCTTCTTCCTTACAGATCACACTACATTTTTTCGCCTTTTTTGTTTTTCACATTGTTTCAATAATTTATTCATGTTGGTATCTATTGTTTCCTTCCTGAGTTTTCGTTGTGGAGTCCATTTTGTCCTTTTTTCCTTAATCAGACATTATAATGGGTAGCTGCTACTTTTCACTGATTAGTTCTGTTTCACTGGTCTACTGCCATTTCTAATGGGTTGTATTGTTGGTTTTAATGTTGCCAAGATGCTTTTTTTTTTTTTTTGGGTGATTCTTGTTTTGTGTGTGCACTATCTTCTTGTGCTTAGCTAGGAGCTTTAGGGTTTAGTTGTGGGGTTCTATGCAAGGAATAGACTGCACCCACTTTCCAAAACCAAATAATTTTGATTTCTTTTACAAAGGTTTGTGTTTTAGTGAGCTCCTGTTAGTTCTTAAAGCTGCAAGATAGTTGACTCCATACTGAGGTTTCGTAGTTTGTCCATAAAATTAGAGGCTTCTCTCTGTGTACTTTGTAAAATTAGTTTTATACTATATAGTGTACGTCCATTCCTATTGTTCCATCATAAGTGCATTAAACTATGTTGATTCATGATGCTGTTCCTGTATGGTGATTTACATGAAGGAAGGGCTTCAAATTAGTCGATTTTTCTCTATGTTATTGTCAACTGTGTTTACATTGCTAAATTGCTTATTGGTTAATAATCTTTTATTGAGCATATGGGTTGCTATAGCTCTATCGATGTGCTATTTATGGTGTAGAGTTGCTTTCATATTAATATTTTTATTGTTTTTCTTAACAGAATGGCAGTGCAAACAGCAAGTGACCCTGGTAGCCCTACTGCCCAAATGGTTGGAAATGCCTTTGTTGAGCAATATTACCATATTCTTCATACGTCACCAGAATTGGTTTACAGATTTTATCAGGACTCAAGTGTGTTAAGCCGACCAGATGCTAATGGTGCAATGACATCAGTTGCAACCATGCAAGTAAGATGCATTTCTCATTCCCTTTTGGATGCTATTTGATACTTGTAATTGATTGGGCCTCTAGCAGACTCCACAATTAATTTGTATTGTTGGACCAAAAGGCAATGTTATTTATCAACTTTTGCAATTCAGCTACTTGACGTATGACTTCTGGTTATTTTCTTGATTCAATCAGTTCAAGTTTTTTCCTTTGTCAATCTGAAACTGTTTGAAGCATTGTTGATGATTGGTGTGCTGAAGTTCTTGATATACAATGTGATTTATCCAGGCCCCAGAGGTCTTATGGAATTCTCAATAGCGAGCATTATCAGCTCTCCTGCAATTTTTTTCTGCCTAACAAAATATAGTTCTGGCTTATAGTTTGTTGACATAAACAAGACAAGTGTTTCAGTTGCCAGTACTTAGTGTCTGTGCTTTATAACAGTAACTTAGTTTCCTATATTGATTGTTAAGTTTTTGCATATTTTCATTCTACCAATCTTCTGACAGGCAGGTATCAAACTGTACCCTTCTGATTCAATAAGATTTTTTTCTATTGTTTTTTAGGTTTAACTAGAATCTAATAATCTCTTGGTTTTATTGTTTGTTAGTTTAATTTGAATGATTAATCTCTGCATGTATTCTCTCTCTCACCCTCCTGCAAAATTGAAGAAAACCTTGTTTCCATTACTAAAGATTCCATTGAGAACAATAGCATAAATGCTTAAGTTCTTAATGATTTGTATAAGAGCTGGTAGAAACACTGATGGTGGTTTTCTCTTGTTAAAGGGTATCAATGAGAAGATACTTTCCTTGAATTTTAAGGACTACAAGGCTGAAATAAAAACTGCAGATGCTCAGAAATCTTATAAGGAAGGTGTGACTGTGTTAGTAACCGGATGCTTGACAGGCAAGGATAACCTGAGAAGAAAGTTTGTACAGTCATTCTTTCTTGCACCACAAGACAATGGATATTTTGTCCTGAATGATGTTTTCAGATATGTGGAAGATGGTGAACAATTTGATAATCATCAAGATAGTGTTGTTGATAATATTCCAACAGTTCCTGTAATCCCAAATCCTGGTATGATATCACTGTTGCAACAACCATATCTTTTACTTATCTTGTTTGCCCTGTTTCTTTTCCTTTCCAAAACTAAAAACTTTTTCCCTTTTTTTATTTTTTTTTTCTTACAGAGACTTCTCATGTGCCTGATCCTTCTGCGCCAGACCCTGCAACTTATGTTTCCAAAGAGGATACAATTGTTGCTGAGGATGCTAACTCTGCAGTGGACTCTGACAAACAGTTAATCCATGAAAAAGAAGCTGTTACTGAATCCCAATCTCATTCCAATGGAAATGGTGTTCCTATAGTTGTTGAATCAACTTCTTCAACCCAAGAGGACACTCCAAAAAAATCTTATGCATCCATAGTAAGTCTATGCTCAGAACACTTTTCAGTTAAATTGATTCCTGTGAATAGCATCTTCATGTGCTTTGATTCTTACATTAGGTTAAAGTGGCCAAGGGGAGTTCAGTAACCACAAAGGTTTATGTACCTACCAGTACTACAAAGTTTCCTCCAGAAAAAACTGAGAATCAGGCTGTAGGTGCAATAATACCTCTCACAGAGCCGGAAGCAGCGGTGCTGAGTGGCAATGAGAGCCCTGAAACTAGCAGCATTACTGAGGAAGGTATATTGTTTTATGTTTGTTTTACATTTATCAATGTGTGGCTTTTTGGTAATTGTGATGGTTTTGGTTTAAAAGTTTCTTTAAAACATGGTTTGCGTCTCTAATTGCATGCAAGTCATTATCATGCTTGCATAAGGACATTAGATAGGAAACAATTACATGGATGAAATTGTTGACTGTTTCTGTTTTATATTTATGAATATCTTGTTTAATAATGGGTCTCTGAGCACTATTTTCTGGTTTCAGTTGAGGGTCATTCCATATACATCGGAAACCTGCCTTTCAATATGACAGATTCTCAGCTTGAGACGGAATTCAGGACATTCGGCCCAATCAAGGAAGGAGGTATACAAGTTAGGTATAACAAGGTTGGCCTCGAGGACTTTTCTTGACTTATAATGTTCATCTATTCCTACTTATCTAACAGCAATATTTTGGATATAACAGCAACAGGGATATTGCTTTGGTTTTGTGGAATTCCTTTCTTTGAGATCGATGCAGGATGCAATTCAGGTTTGTCCTTATCAACATTGAATTTCTTTGTGGGATTACTTTGCAGTCTTAGACATTGGACGTTAAGGTTTGATGGTCTCCTGTTTATAGGTAATGCTTCAAATTAATATCATTGCATTGTTTAAAACTGTTTTTCATAAAGAAAGAAAACACGGGCTTGCTGATATATCAGTTCTGTGGCTTGCTGATATATCAGTTCTGTAAGAATCAGAATGGTCTATTAAATTGGTGAGAGTTGTGGTTGTGGTCTACATAATATTGTCAAATAGTAGAAATACCCCTGGCAGCCACTTAAAATGAATTTTTGGGGAGAATTCAAATGCTAATTAGACAAAAGGAGCTGAGTGGGACTTTGGAAAAAGTAAAAGGTTTTAAAGTTTCATTTGGAAGAGGCTGGACGGTTTTGTGGGTTTAGGATCTCGCACTTGTCCAATAATCTGTAGCAATGAACTGCACTTGTTATACCAAAGAATATTTTAAATTCTGTTCCTCCGATCCAAACATTGGAAAAGTCGTGCCCAGTTTTGCGAGGTTAAATCTGTAGAAGGTAGAAAATTCTCAGCAATCATGCAGAATGTTGCATTAAATATTCAGGAGGGTCACTTTTTATGCTTTCCATGATGAAGATTCTGAGGCTAGATTTTTTGCATTAAAAATCAGTATGGCTTTGTGGTTGTGCTTGTTAATCCTTTATGCAGAGCCACTAAAGGAATTACATTCCAGAATGCCATAACGTGCATTAGATTGGTATAACAACAATACATGTTGTGGGCTTGATCTGGGCATTAACTAATCTGTGCATGAACTCTGTCATTACCTAAACCAAGATTTTCATTACTCCAAAAGGTTATTTCAGAAAGTTAAGTGAGCTCTGTGAAAATTATGACTTATCAGGGATAGTGTTAAGTTGAGTAGTTTGGAAAAGTATTTATTTACAGCCATGAGCATTTAATATGAGCTGAATTGCCTTTTGTACTTTGACCTATAAATGACTTCAAAATTGATAAATTTCACTTCAGATAGTCAATTAAGACCCATCCATGAATAAGAAAGAGAAAAGAAAGTCTCTACAATGAGACGACATCCCGTACTAATAACTAGTATAATGACTTCGCCACGCGGGAGGGACATGGGGACGTAAAGAAGGAAAGAGGTCCATCTTTTTTCTTTTCCTGAAAGATTTCTTGAAAATGTTTCAAATTTGAGTACATCTTGTCAAAAAAAATTTGAAATTGGTTATTGCCAAAACTAGAAAACCAGATTGTTTTAATTTATTATTGTCAACTTAATATTATTAATTGTGCATGCTATGGATGAACAAACTGTGTGTATGCAATTCTTTCTAATGTCAAAATCTTGAGGTGAATTGTTTTTGATTGTCCTTTTACTTTGAAATTTCTTTCCAAAAGAATTAACTTTATCTTCTAAAATCTTGTGGCTATATATTGAGTTTCCTTAGGTAAGTAATTTCATTTAACCTTTCAGGCTTCACCTATGAACATTGGCAGTCGTCGAGCAGTTATTGAGATGAAAAGAACTACAACTCAAGGTAGGTAGGATGTAATTGTCTTTTATCTTGTTCTGATACATTTCTTGGATGAACATTAAACATCTATAACTTAGCATGATAACTGGAGGAATGAAAAATAATGTGAGTATATGCTCATTTATCAAGATGCATGTAGTTTTGAAGCTCTCCATTATTTCAAACTCTTTACAATGATGGTCAGATGTTATGTTATGAAGCTTTTGATACTGCTTATTCTTGCAGCTGGTAGTGGAAGGGGTAGGTTCTATGGAAGGGCAGGATATCAAAATGAAAGCTTCAGAGGCCGTGGCAATTATGGTGGCGGAAGGGGCTTCATAAGAGCTGAATTTGGAAACCGTGGTGAATTTTCTGGTCGAGGCAGGGGTTCATCAGGGCGAGGGAGGGGAAGAGGCGGTCGATCAGGTGGGGCAAAGCAGAATGCTGTTTCAACTTGAAAATTGGCTCATTGACCATTCTTTGCTGCAGCAAATTTTGTAATACGGTTGATCCTCAGCATTTTAAAGAATTCAAACTGTACTTTCTTTGGGGACTCAGGAAATTGGCTTAATATTCAATTAAGATGCGATTACATTACTTTAGGATCTCCTTTTACAGTAGGGATAGGTTAAAAAGTGTTCTCTCACTGCAACTATGTATATCGTGTGGTTAGCCCCTAACTTTATGATGTTAATTGAAGTAACATAGTTGTAGTTTTGAGTAGCTTAATGGATCATAATATTTCAGTGGATTGGTTGACCGGAATATTGAACCCAAATACTGGAACCTATTTGAAAATTGTAGTACTATAATGATGATATCTGTAGAAATTTAGGAGGATGAGATGTTTTGTTCCACCCCTTTTGTTTCTACTCCGTGCCATCTCCTTTTAGTCACAAATTTCACAATAAATAAATGGGACAGAGTGAAATTTCTTAGGTATATCTTCAGCTTATTGGGTATATTGCAAGTAACATTGCATGTTGTGCCTGTGTGGGAAAATAGCAAAATTAATTAAATCAAAATAGCTTATCAATAAATGCAAGGTGTCGTAAAAATCACTGTCTTAAGTCGAAAATTTCCTCTCTATGGTGTAGTAGGACAATGGGATCCGATTCTAATGTTAACACCTCTTTCACCAACTTTGGTGTACTCCAAAGGAAGAAATAGGAACTGTCTCCGAGAAGTAATAACAACAAAAAACAAAGAAGAGATGAGATGGGAAAAAGATGTGTGTGTATTAGGAGTTATATGTGTTTGTCAATTATTTGTAGAAAAAACAAGATCATTCGTTGACAGTGAATATATACTGAACAAATAAAATGAACATTTGGGTATAATAAAGTTATAATAATAACGATGATGGACGTTTTGGACATTTGGGTATAATAAAGTATAATAATAACCATGATGGACGTTCGAGTATAACAGCGACAATGGGAATTAATGAATAAGTGTTATTGTGTAATAAAGGTGAGGTATCGTTAATAGTTAACTGACAAGTTTTGTAACAACGATACCAATAATCCCCCACTTGGTCCACAACTTAATAAATAAACTGTAACTGTTCAGGAGAAAAATAGGCGAACAACTAGGTGAATTAAGTCTTGAACCTGGTGTTTAAGAAATTTCGGAGACAAAACCTGCTAGAGAAATAAACAACCTCAAAATGTCATGGTCTCATAATTGTTATAGAGAGATAGCCCAAAAGCTCTTATAGGAGGGTAGCTAGCCCTCCACAATCACATAGGTGAGTCCATCAAATGTATACTGCTCACACCAACCAAACTTGGGCTATGGAACTCAATAAGAATTAAACGATCCAACCTCATCAAATGCAATAAAGTCATGCTAAGGACGTAATTCAACAACTAAATGTATCTCAATATGATTCCACAAACAATGAACAAGTAAGTAGTCACTACATAACTTCATTTGACCCTGAACTTGATGTCGTAAGACATGTGTCCATCATGAGGTTACTATGCAACTAAGCTCAACGTCATTCCTTTAACATGCTCTGAAACTAGTTTCCTACTTAAAACGTTTGTAAACAAATCCACTTAGTTTTTCTCTGACTTGACATAATCTAGAAAATTGCACCATGTCTAATTAAAGTACAAACAATTTTATGTCTCAATCTAATATGTTTACTTTTGTTTATATGTCTTGCTCTTGGCAACATAAATGGCAGCCTGCGAATCACAGTGAACGAACACAGAAGGAATTGGTTTTTCCCAAAATGAGAGCTAAGAGATTCCTTAGCCACTTAGCTTCCCGTCTTGCTAGTTCCAAAGTCATAAACTCAGCCTCCATTGTTGATCTCACAATATATGTTTGCTTGGATGATTTCCAAGACACTACAGCTTCTACCAAGGTAAAAATATAACCACTGATAGAGTGTATATTATCACTCTCTGTAACCCAGTTAGCATTAAAATACCCCTCCAATATAGGAGGATGACTACCAAAAGATAATTCATAATGCATGGTACCTTTCAAATATCTCAACAAACGAATCAATGCATTTCAATGCTCTTGACTAGGATTATGACTATACCTATTAAGTCTACTCACACAATATGCAATATCTAGACGAGAATAGTTCATCAAGACATCACACTACCAAGAATTTTAGCATAATCAATTTGGTTTACACTATCACCAATATTTTTCTTTAAAGAAACACTAGCATCATAAGGAGTCTTGACTGATTCAACATCATAGTAACCAAATTTCTTCAAAATTTTCTCAACAAAATGAGTTTGATTCAACCTAAAATCAGAGTCAATCCTATAAACTTTGACCCCAAAATAAAATTCACGGGTCTAAGATCTTTCATATTAAAGGAAGACTTTAGCGAACTCTTGGTAGTATCAATGACAGATAAGCTAATACTTAAAATAAGCATATCATCCATATAAAGAGTTATGATCAAACAGCTATTCACTACAAGAAAAATTGAAATCACCGACGGTATGTTACCGATGGATACGTAATGGCATGTAAATACCGACGGTCTTAGTCATTCCGTCGGTGAAGAACAAAACAATTGCGACGGTTAAA
>JAOQMR010000008.1:12559328-12575061 GCA_027563865.1 Erythroxylum pelleterianum | reverse complement strand
ATTTTTCTATAAAAGAAATATTTGATAGGTAAAATAAAAAATTTAATTAATGAAATATAAATGCATATTAAAAAAAACATCATCTACTCTTTTATACAGTTAATCTTCAACAATTTTTTCGTAACTTCAAATAATTGCATATTGTTTAAAACATATTTCTCAATACAAGAATTAAACAATGATTTCATGATCTTCCGTTCAACATTTGACATTTTCTGAGAATTTTTGTATCTAAGAAGGTAGTTGCTGTATGTCGAACTTTTACTTGGAAAGTTACATGATTTCCTAGATTGACAACCATACGATGAGGTATCATCCCTTTCCGTGCTATGGAATATTAGGGAGATCGGATCGGATCCTCGTAAAACTTGGGAGGGGAAAGGTATCAAACTTTTATGGCCCTCTGTGATTAATGAGAGCTGACAAATAAGTTGAAAATCACGCTCAAATTTAGTTATATTCTGAAGATGTTTAACAATCTGTTTAAACCATTCATTTTCCAGGTCTCTAGGAGACATGTTCACAATTTATTTCAATGCTTTCCTGGAATCTGCACCCAAGAAGTGTTCAATTTACACCTACTCTCATATCAACCAAATACAATAGGACAATTACTTTAACCTATGTACATCAAGTGTTGAGACGAGCCAGATCCCCTCACCAGCAAAACTGATCCATATAGCCTGCATGCATAACACGAGCCTCAAAGCCTTTCAATTTGTTTCTCCACAATCAGAAAAAGAAGGTCACTACTGATTGCTCCTAATAGCACTCTGGTTTAAGCATCACTGCATTATATAGCCCAAAATGGTTTACGAACTGTCAGAGTACTGAAGTTGCCATCAACCGATTCTTCACCAGTTCCTTCAGGATCATCATCCTCCTCCCCATACTCCATCAGTTTGATCAAAGTATCTGCAAAAGTTGAACAGTTTTAAGATGAAAGTATGGGTTCAACAACGCAAGACCACAAGTTTGCAGATAAGGAATTATAAAGATTCCCAAGTGCAAGGGCAAAAGAATCCTCGTTGAATATAGTCTTTACTATTCCACAAAAAAGATTCGATTGCAAAGTTAAAAGGCTAGAAGGATATCATCTATTCTGATCATTTTTGTTTTTAAATTCCATGTAAGACTAGCTCATACCAGGTAATTAACTTGAACAAAGTCAAATGGGTAAAGAGTTGCAGCATACCAGGTACAGTTTCAGATTTCACTTTACTTGTATAATTGTCATTGTCCTGTGGCTTAGAACTGAATTTTGGTACAGGTGGCAGCGTGGGCATGGTTCGTGGAACAGGAAGCGGGGGCATGGCTCGAGGAGGTGGGGGTGGCATAGCACTGGATGAAGTTTGAATCAACTTCCTCGAAGCTGGCACAGGAGATGCACTTTTCAATCCCAAATCTCTTGAAGATTGTTCAATAGATTTTGTAAACTCTGGTCCCTGCAATGAGTTAGAAGGAAAAAAATACAAACCTAATATCTCAATATCAATTAGATGACAGGAACTGTAACCATCTCAAAGAGATCAGAAAGGTAGCATGTTGTAATGGTAACTTAAAAACCCTATTTAATTGGCATAGCAGGTAACAGCTGAAATCTTAAACATGTAAATGAAGTAATTTATGTTCATGTAACAAAATTTCATAATACAATGAAGTCAGTATTTAGCTCGTGGAGTGATATGGGTATCTACGAAGATGGTCTTTGTGACAGAGAAAAAGGCAAAGCATTCAAGTCTTTTAAACACAAATCTGTCCTAGGTAAAATAGCTCAATAAGAAAATTCAAACATTAAGTAATGCAGGCAAAACTCCAGGTGGGGAAACTGCGTCCATCCAGCACCATCACAACAGATCTGATTCAGATTTTTTTTAATTTTCCCACTTTACAACTATTTAGATAATCAGGAAATTAGCTTCTTTCGATTAAGAATATAATAGCTCAAAACTTTTGTGAAGGGAAGATCAGCCACCCAATATTCAACCCAATAATATTTATATCAGAACTGGCTTTTAGAATTTCAACTCTAAGAAACCCAAGTAGTACTTCATGACAACATAATGTCAAAACATGAACTCCTGAAAGGCACAGACAATTTTTCCACTTAGATGATAACAAATAACCGAAGAAATATTTTATTGGGATTTGATCATGCTTTGAATTAGCATATCTCGATTGCTGAGTGCCTCCATGATTGGAAACCCTGTTAAACATACAAACCAATAGCCCCAAAGAGAGGTCTGGTATCAGCCTGTTAGGTGCTTAGAAGGTCAGAGAAAATACCTGGAATATTAAGCACTGAAAGTCAGATTGAAATATAATTTTTTACTGCAAGGAAATTAAAATACAAAGTTATAGATCATATGGTAGTGACAATGATGATGAGATAATGAAAGTAACACAATTAAGGTTTTGCAAACCAAAGGATTAATTATAGCAGATTTCATTTAACCAGAAATACTTGCTGACAGTCTATAAAAGATCCAGTTTCGAAACTACTCTAAATTATAAACCAATGAAAACAACCATATTCCATGCTTTACCCACAAAGTAAAATAGGAGAACTTGCTTCACATTGCAAACCAAGATGATGCTTAAAAGTAATGCAAACAAATTCACGAAGAAATTTAGTTTTTCTCAACACTGCTTGCCCAAACTGTCATTTGTTAAATGAAAAATCCTGAACACAACTAAGATTTTACAAACCAGAGAATTTATTACAGCATATTTTATTTGACCAGAAATACTCACTGACAGTCAGAAAAAAGATCTAGTTTCTAAACTACTCTAAATGATAAAATCCATAAAAGCACCCATATTCCATGCCTTATCCACTAACTAAAATATGAAAATTTGCTTCACATTGCAAATCAAGGTGCTAACTAAAAATAATGCAAACGAATTCACGAAGAAATTTAGTTCTTCTCACCACCGTTGCCCAATATGTCATTTGGTAAGTTAAACAACAAATCCTGAATCAGAAAATCAAGTTTGAAAGCTGCAGTTGGCATCACAGGGCACCATGGATTAAAAGCCTTAAATCAGTTCCACACTTGTCTCTCTTTCCAAAATAAGAAGTTACAACTTAATGCAATTATAGTAGGAAGAGTAACACATATCTGCTGCCTTACATTTGGGACCATAAAATGTTGCACTGGCAGGAAAGAACTCAAGGATAAGTCTATTTAAGCAACACATGGCCATTGAATTCATGAAACTGGCTTTGACAGACCCAGAAAGAAAAAAGGCTTCAAATGCAATTAAATGAAATTGGGAAAAATAAATATTCCAGGACTAATGTTATTTACATGACCAACAGAAATGCTCCTCTATGGTGATAGATAATCTGGTGTCCAATCATAAAAAAGCATAACTGGCTTAGCAATGGTAAGATGAGATCACTGACAAAACCACCAAACCTGTCTATGTGACCATTCCCTAGATTAACATACAAAAATCCTGAATGCTGAGTTGTATAAAATACCAAGAAACATATTGCTATTCATGCATCAGGCGAAATCCCTTCCCCGTTACATTATAAAGCAGAAGTAACCCAAAAGAAAGGGAAATTAAAAGAGTGTGTGCACTAACTGATGCCAAAGAGCTTAAAGTTTGTAGAAGAAATAAAAAGAGGGCACATCATCAAAAACAAGCCTGAATTTGGTGGGATGAAGAGTGGGAGTTGAGGTGACAGCAAAGACAACAAAAGTTCAAACTTAGTTTATGCTAAATTTTCTAATTATATTAGTAGTGGTAGTAAGTTAGATATATTACCCTAGTTGTAGATATGTTATCTCAAGTGTAGATATGTTATCCTAGCTGTTTAAGACTCAATTAAGAATATAGAATTCTTATTAGAATAAGATTTTATTTTGTTTCGGATATCTTAGTTTGGAACCCCTTTACTAATAGAATAGTTCTAAAAACTTTTCTAAATATATGTGTACTCAGGTGCCATGCTTTCTTCTAAGAGTAATTCTTAAATCCTAGGAGTGATTCCTACTTCCTTACCCTCCATTACTCCTCACTGAAATTCTAACAATTCTAGCCTAAATTTCCAACAACTAAAACCCAAAACTTGTATTGATATCAAACCTTAAAATTCCAGCTATCCCTAACTTGAAATTCCAACATCCTAAGCTGAAATCCCAAACTAAAACTCAAATTCCAGCAACTAGATTTTGTAAGTTTTGTGTCTTGGCCTCTAGTTTGATATATCTTCTACTCACCCTACACCGCTAACATTCTTGTTAGTTTCCCTCTCATGAAGTTAATAACTCACAGTCCAGACAGAGTTCATCCATCTACTTGATAAACAACAATTGTAAGAAGTTCCAACCTAAGACCAATAAAATAGTTGGAAAGGCTCTAACTCTGTATACATTCAACCCTGTAGATGTAAAAAATGATATAGTAGTTGATTAATAGCTAGTCACCAAATTTTAGGCATTATCAAGCACTTTGTAATCAAAACATATGCTTCAGGGAACTACTTCCTAAGTCCAATGCTAAATACCATGTTAACCTTCCCCTTCGGTTTTCGTACTTAGAAGTTATACTTAAAACTATTATCTCAAGCCAAAGATATTATCTTTGGAAAAAAGGTAAGCATACCTGATGATGTCGTGCAGGCTCTTTCAGGTTGGCCGGTAACTCCTGAAACTTCCGTTTCTGATTTGGTCTTTTGTCATTCTCAGAAATGGTGCTCAAACTTGGCTTTGATTCTGGCCTTGGTACAGAGATTGTGGGTGCAATGGTAGAATTGATGGGAGAAGGTGACTGTCTAAGGACCAGGGCAACTTGTTGCAAAGGCGTAGCCTGAGGATATATTCCACCATATCCACCATAGCTTGTTCCTCCAGTTACTAAAGGCTGCTGATAACTGCCTGGGTTTGATTGGGGATGTCCACAGGTTACAATCCCCTTAGACACTGATGTTGTACCTTGGGGAATGAAATTAGCCACAGCAGGGAACGAAGAAGCTGGAATAGATGGTTTAAAATTCATTCTTGACAGTGCTAAACCTACAGTTGAATCTGTATTTAACTTAATTTCATCTCCAGAACTATGAACTCCGGGTAGTAACTGTTGAGGAGGTGGGACAGCATTGTAGACCTTGCTTGATGAAACCCTATGGGCAAGACATCAAGAAAACAATAAGTAATCGAAATGTGGAAAGCTGACGCAATTACAATCAAACAGTTGCTGATGAAAACTTAATTAGTCTAGGAAAGTACCAACTAACAGGATAATGTACACCAATTAAAAAGCAGTTGATCGCAACTCAATGTAATAGGATGCACATTAAATCCAGTAAAGTCCAAAAAACCAATTAACTATTCTAAGCCGCAGTTAATTGTCAATTAAGAGCAGAATTTGCAATTTAGCTGAAAAGGACATATAGAAAGCATAGTTAAGCACTACAGGAAAATTTGAACAAACTTCAGATCCTGATAACCTGGAGGCTCCACATTCTAAACTAATAGTATCCAGCAGATTTTCAGCCAAAATCTTTGCATCTTCAAGACTCTTTATATTACTGGCAGATAAGAACAAATGTATTGGTTGCTCTCCTTCTGCACCAAAACAGAGAAACATGTGATACTACACACTGGAAACATGACCTGAAAAATAACTCAAGTATTTGAAAACTTTCTAAATATGGCCAATCAGTACCTATGTCATTCTGCTTCTCAATGTTTCCAGAACCACGGCCTCTTAGTACGACAGTCGCCCCTGTTTCATTCATAATATGATTTATATACTGGTCCTGCATGTACAAAACGGAACCACCACCAACACAAAAACATTCTCTCCCAATGGTGTGGAGATGTGAGAGAAGCTTCAAGCATTAGAATCTTTTATCTTCATAATCCATAATAAAATAAGAAAACATGGTTACACCACAAAGGCTCAGATCAGAATAATAAGAAAAATGTTTAGATGAACTAAATTATGGAATCCCATTACATACAAGACAAGATTAAGATTAAATAAATGAAAAAATATTAAAATATAAAACCATCATATGCAACACGGATAATGGAAAAAACCATGTCTGACAAGGGATCCAAATGGTATAATGATTAGAATTGGAGGTAAAACTTACATTTGGTCCACGAACTCGAGCAGCCAGGTTTAACGTTGGGTCTGGATCAAAGCCTAAAAACACACTTGTGCTCAGTGCCTGACAAACTTGACATGGTTAGATAGCTTAAAGCAGCTTTTCAACTAAAAACTCACAAGCAGGCATGCATGACATGTATACCTTCACACCATTTCCATGAGAGGTTTGGACAGTGGATGAAGCAGGTTGTAAGTTGCCCTGTTTCAGCATTTCTTCAACCATCAAAGCAGCATGATCAACAGCTAAAATCCTCTCTGCTGTATCTTTTAACTGCACAAGTAAAACCATTAACTTTAATCACATCAGTTTATCCCAATCCCTGACTTATTTTCATATTTCAGTTCCAGTGGGAATCGGACACCAAAGAACTAGGAGAGAGAGACTTGCATATGTAAGGCATAACACAAGCATTTACAAGTAACAGTGTAAACATCTTACAACTCGACAATCTTGAGATCTATTTGGAACCCAAGAAGTGTACTTACATGTGATGCCGAAGATATGTGGAGATATAATGGCTTCTCACCATCGGGTGGTGCATTTGGTGGACGATATTTGCCCCTGAAAAGGAAAATAACAACATTTGAACAAAGCACGGAAAGAAGGCATACTGCAGACTAACATTCAAGGACTACCAACCTAGTAATGACCACAGCACCAGTGCACTTCTGAATCTGCATGACAAGTAAAAGATCGTTACAATTTCAAATGTTATTGGAACAGATTTAAAAGTCCTTTTCCAACAAAGGACAATATTTATCTGGTAATTTCAGAAAACCCATTGAAGTAAGTTTCACCTCTTCCTGTGTCTGGCGTTTTGTGAGCTTGTAGCGAACAGAAGGCTCTGCGTCGTTTATAACAATTTCTCGAGCAATTATTAACTCATCCTGAATTTTAGGCTGGAATGAAAAGAGCAAATTTTAAAGAAGTAAAGACAGAAAACAGTCTAGACCATAATAGGAATTCAAACTGTTAAATGATTGATCGATAAAACAGAAACTGGGGATATTTGCAATGAGAATCATAACTTGTTAACTTAAAATTATTGATCTGTTAACTTAAAATTGTTGATCAGTGTTTTAACAACCATAGAGTAGTAATGAGAACACCACGAGACGTAACCGATTTAAAGTAAAAGAGGTCTTCATGATTGACCAAAGCAACCAAGTTGATGATATGAAGGTACAATCATACCATAAGGAACTATTGAAGAAAAAAAGGAAATAACTTTTAAAAAAGGCATCTCACCTGATTTAGTTTAGGTACTGCTGTACCAGTGTTTTGGGGGATGAAAGGAACCTGAATTGCTGGCGGAATGATTGCAGAACTGGTCACAATAGGATTTGTCAAAAGAGTGCCAGAAACTTGAGCAACCCCAGGAAGCGTCACCCCAGTAAGAGGTAACACATTTCCCAATGGGACAACGCCAGATATTGCAACACCAGCTGAAATCAGCGATTCAGCAGGCTGATCCCACTTACGTTTTTTCCTGCCCCAAATGTTAAAAATTACTAGAAGGTACACAACATCCACAATAGTTTGTATCCAACACTCTCAAACATTATAGCTTCATGATTGTTTAATTATGGAGTATCATAATAAGACAAGACATACTTTTAACCGGAAATATATAATCCTATAGTTCAAAAACCCCATATCTTCCCCCCTAGCAGTCCCAAAAATTATAAAAAGCCTATTCATTTAACTCATTTAACAATTTATCCCTTTCCTTCAACTAATTCTTATTGGAAAAGAAAACTTGATTACCGGTTTGACACAGAATTTAAAAACTTCTGAACCCAATCAAATAGTTCCGAATTCTAATGATCAATTAACTAGAAACAACCAACAATACGCAAACCTAACAAAAACTAAAGATTCGAAGGAACACTAAACAATGCAATCAAATAGATACAACCGGCGCAATCCAGGCTACTAAAAAACCCTAAAATATAAGAGTCAATAAAGGACAATTAAGTCCCTTTATTAGTTCGGTTGTCTCCATCTATTTTTAGGTTGCATTTTGTTACCTTTGTCTCGATTGTGAAGCTTCGGTGGTCGCGGCGGTTTCGCCGGAGGGAACTTTAACGTCGCCGTCCTCCGTCATGTTCCTTTGACGATTTTACACTAAAGATTACGAAAAATTAGGTCAACTTTTCTTCCTCCTGTTTCACGTATCGGTTATAGCGGTATTACTAGCGATGACGACAGCGGTGATAATGGTGTCTTTCGACGATGGTCGAAACGGCGATGGAGCACAAGGAGGTAGAGTCAATTTAAGAATTATTTTGGATTGGCTTGAAGCCGACAGGAATATGCCACGTCACGTCTATGAAAGCCAGTTCTTATCGAATTCGAACCCGGTTTAGCTTTATCCAAATTAGTGAATTATTAACGGAAGTACTTGATTAAAAATTTTAAAAATTGGACGCTTTAAATTAGTTATTTTTTAAAAAAGTTTAAAGAGTAAGGTATATACTTCATAACAAATAAAATTATAATACTTCATTAACTTATTCCCAACGTTACTATTTGCAAACAGGGTATATAATTTATAAATAAAATTAATTGGAATACTTCAATAACTAATTCATATCAATACCTTATGCAAAAGAGCAAGATATGTATTTCATAAACAAAATTAATTTAGAATAATTTAGTAACTTAGTTGCCTTAATATCTTTTGTAATAAATATGTACTTTTATTAATCTTTTGTATTCAGTTTACCAATTTTTTTTGAAAAGAAAAGCATTTATTATAAAATAAAGAATACTTAGGAAATTATAATCCCAAGCCAATTTATAATTAAAATGGGGAGGCAATCTCCAAAAAATAGAAGATTTCATTTCACCTTATTCTTCACTAAGGTCTGTTTTGTTGGATGTTAATTAATAGAATAGAATTGAACAGAACAAAACAGAACGGTTTATAATAAAATGTAATATAATACAGTGAAAAGTTGTTTTGAGGGATAGAAGGGTTCGTAATATAATGCAGTGAAATGTTGTTTGGAAGATGGATAGAATGGAATGGAATGTATAATAAATGACTATTATACCCTTGATATTAAAATAATTGTTACAGGAGATTTAACGCTATGATTTTAAAACAGAAATCATATCCAGTTAAAAAGTCACGGTTCAAGTCATAATCGTGACAAATAACTTTTTTATATTTTCTATTTTAAAATAATAAAAGTTTTATTATTTTATTATTAAATATATATAATTTATTATTAATTATATAAAAATATTATTATTAATTATTTAATATATTTTATTCTATTATATGTGATTTATATTTTAAAATAACTTATTTATATTTATATTTATAAAATATATATACAAACAATTAAAGAATAATTTTTTATATATTTTCTATTTTCATTAATAAAGATTTTATTAAAATTTTTTATTTTATAATTAATTATATACAATTTATTATTAATAATATAAAAAATATTATTATTAAGGTAAGGATAAATAATATAAAAATATTATTAATTATATACAATTTTTGTGGACCATAATAAATGAGTCTGGGGAAAAGGGGGGTTAAAGTTAAAAGAAATAATTAGTATTAAGAAAAATTATTGATGGTATATTAGGTACTATGTATTTATTAGTTTACGTTTCATCCTAAACCCTCCGAATCGGAGGTTTTTTTTTAAATGAATCGGAAGTTTCTTATTTCACTGTTTAGGATGGGATGGAACGTAATATGAAACCCTCTGCTTCCATCCTATTTCGTTCAATTTCATTATGAAACCCTCAACCAAACGATGAAAGTGTTTTACGTTTCATCCTGTTCTATTACTAACCCCTCAGCCAAACAGGACTTAAATCTTTCCTATGTCCTTCCCCTACATTGGAGATGGAACTTTCTTATTCAACTATGGAGTTTCATCGTTATAACTGTCTGACTGTACGTGTGACTATGTATCCCCCAACTTATTCATATATCTGTTGTACTAATGTCGTGTTAAGAGGTTGCCTTTCCCTCCCTTCTCTACCCACTTTTTCTTTTAGGAAATCCCTCTGTATTGTTCAATAATCCCTAACTTGATAACATAATTTTGCTAAAAAAGGAATTTAATGAACTTAAACTAGTAATAGTAACATGTTAATTCTCATTAAAATCTATGAATAGTATACAACAAAACATATTTTATTAATCATGTCTATGGAAAACATTTTATAATAAACACAATAAGGATAGTTAAAGTGATTGGTAATTAGAAGTTAAAAGATTTTTTATGAACTAATTGCTAAAATAATATTTTAATGACTCTTCTACCATATCAAATGAAGATCTTTAAACGCTGAATACATAATTTCATTTGTAACTCTCTTGTTGTCAGAATGCAAATATGTGAGATCCTACATAGATTGGAAAGAAGAACGAAGTACACTTTATAAGGGTACAAATACATTTTTCCATAGACGCATTTTTTCGGATGCGGGAAGAGCAAAACCGTGAGGGTCTTGGCCCGATGAGCAACCCAGAGTGGACAATATCTGTGGGCGGTGGTCTGGGCTGTTACAAAATCAAATTATATAAATAATCTTCATTTGAAGATCGAAGAATAATGCTTACTTCTACTTGTTCTCCTATTTTTCTGTAAGCAACAATATTAATTTTCACTTGGACAATAAATGAAGCCTCTCATCAAATATGTCTTTGTATTTTGGGTCATCTTTTGATAAGGATTTCATTTTTACTTTTTTAAATTCATTTGAGAATGTTGATTGTCTTATTATAAGGTTATACAAAAGAGGGATCAAAAATAAATTATTCCTTCAATGGCAAAGTGATTGGGATTCTTTGTATAGAAATATATAGAAGTACTATAGAGAGGTAATGTATGGAGATGGTATATGATGATATCAACATAGAAAGGATACATATAAAAGTAATTCATGAAACAGTTTACATATAAGAAAATCATAATAACAACTCCTACCTCATTCTCTTTTCTTCTCTCTCTCTCTCTCTTCTTCCTTCTCCTTCAGAAATTCCTATGTTGGCTACCTCTCTATAGTCTCCTTTCTTCTCTCTTCATTGGAATTCCTCCAAGACTGTAATTCCCAATTCAATTGGAATTAGGATATCACATTTGATACTAAAGTGGTGATCTTGCGTCTAATTCTCAAATTCATTTCTTTAAAAGAATGATTAGAAGTTCAATAGTGGCTATATTTTATAAGAAACATAGGGTAGATATAATTGAAGAATTTAATAAACTCTAGCAAATTGTTTTTGTGGAGAAATATCAAGAAAAATTTAAGGAGCTTAAAGCTTATAAGCAAACTCATAACCCCTCCTTGAATCATATTTTGTTTCTAGCTTCATTAGAGGTCTAAAAAATATAATAAGGACTATAGTGAAATTGTCTAAACCATCCATTTTATTTGCTACTTATGAATATGCCCAGTTACATGAATAACTTGTTGATGCCTTATTAAAAAAAATCTACCTGGAAATTTTTTGTTCCTCAGCATCCTAATTCCATGTATAAACACTTTCGTGGTTACCGCCCCCCCCCCCCTCCCTACCAAAATCTTACCTAATTCCATACCCTTTACCTTTCACAAACTCCCTACCAAATCCTCCATTTCTAACTTTGTACATGAAGCCAAGAAACCGTTGGGTACATTTTATATATGTAAGGAGAGATATTATCTAGGCCACAAATGCTAAACTCAAACACTGCATACTCTTATTACCTTTAAAATGCCTAAAGATGGGCTAAAGGATGTTTCATCATGAGACAGGATGAACTTGGTTATTTCTCATGACAGTGGATATGATTTTGAGCTAGAAGTTTATGTCCATTCTATCATTGGTAGTAATGCTCTTGGTACCATTAGAATTAAGGGTGAAGTTAAGAAGAAGCCATTTACAATCCTGGTAGATATGGTAGCACTCATAGTTTCTTAGATCCTAGAGTGGCTAAAAAAGTAAATTATAATATGTAAGAAGTAGGTGTTGGTAATTTTTATAGCTAACGGTCATAGAATGTTCAATCATTAAATCTGCCCACACTTTAAGTGGTCTATGCAAGGCCATTTGTTTTCTTATGACTTCATATTCCTTAAGCTTGGGGTTATGATATGGTTTTTAGGGAAAACCAGATTTCCTTTACTAAGGATGACATTCATGTGGCTTTTAAGGTGTGAAGGAGTCTGTTTCACTCAAGATGATGACTGGCTAGAAATTGCAACGTGTTATTGTCAAAGAAAGTTCCTCTCTTCTTTACTTAGGTTGCTCAACTTTTCTCTATGATTGCTTCCTATATACCTCCTCACTCATTTATTGTTGTTGTATTGGACCAATTTCTTGATGTTTTTACTGATCCCAAGGAGTTACCAAACTAAAAAACCCATAAACACTTTATTCCCCTAAAACTTAGTGCTGAACCAATATGTTCCAAACCCTATCGATGCGCTTACCTTTAGAAAAATGAAATTGAGAAAATGTCACTAAGATGTTGGATGCCTCCATTATATAACCTAGTACGATCCCCTTTACTTCTGCTAACTTGTTTGTTAAAAAGAAAGATGGTAGCTAACACTTACAAATATATTATAGGCAACTCAATGACGTTACAATTAAACATAAATTTCCAATTCCTCACATTGATGATTTTTTAGATGAATTATATACTATTACCATCTTTATAAAAGTTGATCTTAGCATAGGCTATCATTAAGTAAGAATGAGCCTTGCAGACATTCTTAAGACTCTATTTCAAACCTATCATGGCCATTATTAATTCAAGGTGATACCATTTGGTCTAACCAATGCCTCGATCACCTTTCCAACTCTCACGAGTGATGTCTTTTCTCCTTGTTTGCCTTTTGATCAAAGTAGTGTTGAATACTTAGGTCATATTATTTCTAGAAAGGGAGTTACCATTGACCCCTTTAAAGTTGAAGTAATGTTATCTTGGCTCGTACCTAAATCATTGAAAGCTCTTATATACTTCTTAGGTTTAACTTGCAACTATAAGAAGTTCATTAGAGGTTATAGTGCCATCAGTAAACCCCTTACTAATCTCTTAAAGAAAGGAAATCTTTTTAGTCTTCTATGTAGATGGATCTTTCCAGGAACTTAAGCAAGCCATGTCTTTGGATCCAATGTTAGCACTACCAAAATTTTATCTTCCTTTCACTATAGAAACTAATGCATGTGATAAGGGAGTTGGATTTGTTCTCACCCAGCAGGGTAGGCCAATAGCTTACATCAATAAAGGTCTCAATCCACAACACTTATCCCTCTCTACTTGTGAAAAGAAGTTTATTACTACACTCTTAGTTGCAGACAAGTGGAGACACTTTTTAGAGAATTTTCATTTCTTTATTCATACTAAATATGAAGCTTGTAAACATCAATTGCATCAATGTATTACTACTGATTTTTAGAAGAAGGGCTTTAGAAAATTACTTGGCTTACACTATACTATCTACTATAAACCTGGGAAATTCAATAAGCCTATTGATGCCTTATCTCACGAGGGTTTTGAAGATAAAGTTGAATGTTGTACTATCTCCATTGTGTAGCCTACTTGGATGACAAAAGTTGCTGCTAGTTACTTGGATCACCATATGATAGTTATAGATTGCATGATATTTTAGTGGGTAGTTTGGTGTGTGTTTAGTTGTTAATTTGATTATTTAGTATGTGTTTAGGTTAAAATTCTATTAGTTTATTAATTAATTGTGTTTTACGTGTTTTATAGGTTAAATCATGCTTTTGAGCTTCAATGTTGTGTATTTGAGGTGCCTTGATGAGTTTTTCTCTATTTCAGGATCAATATCAAAGAACAAAGGAGTTTCAGAGGGAACCCGGGCTATAACACAGGCCCAAAATTATGGCAGGTAGGCCACAATCGTGACAGAAGCACCAAGATTGGCCTATGATTGTCACAGAGAGCTTACGCAAGGGTCACGATTGTGTCATATAGGCCACAATCGTGGCCAGCATCAGGACACACGCGGGGACACTTTCAGACTCAAGTTTTCAAGGGACTTTTTGGTATTTTCGGACCCCGAAAAGACCTTAGGTTACCTTAAATAGAGAAAACCATAGGCCTTCCTTACACAATTTTAGAAAGGCAGCAACTACCATACAAACTTTTCTCTCAACTATTCACATAAAGTCACAAGCTTCTAGGGCAAAAGGTGCAAATCGGGACTGACAATCAAGAGCTTCCATCAAGCTTCCATTTTCTAGATATTCAGATACAAAAAGGGAAGAAAGCTACCATTGTAGTTGTTTTATTTTTGTTTTTTTTTTCAGTATGTTTTGCATTCTGGAGAATATGGATATGGTTGAACTTGTTTCTATTATGAGTGGCTTATTATAGAGATTACTTTTAATCTACTTGTTAAACTCCTATTTTGTTGTTTTGAATGAATGAATTCTTTTGACAAATGTTATGTTTAAACCTTACAATATATTGAGAAATTGAGTTGGGCAAATTATGTAGGGCTCTTATCATGTTAATTGATTAGTTAGAGAGAGATATTAACTAATTAGTTGATTACCCATAGGATAGCTTCATAACTAGTTAAATTAGTGGACTGATTTTGTAGATTGAGAGATTGCATAGTCAATTCTATTTAATTTGGCTAGGGACATTTGATTACACCTTGAGAGAGGGTGATTGAAACATTAGGACATCTTAGGTAAGACATAATTCAATCACCAACGTAGGAGGGAGGCAAGATAGGGAAAAAGTGATCTCTAATCATTAATCTTAAAATCAAAGTTTAGGAACTTTCGTTACAATATTTGTTTGTAGCAAGTTTGTTTGATTTAGTTTATTTTTCAGATTATTATTTGAACATGAGTCTTAAACAAAGCACGACCTGAATTAAATAATGCCTTAGCATAATCTCTGTGGGATAAGATCTGCTTTTTACTACAAATAATGACTACTATACTTGCGGTTTTTAGCGTGTTCTTTTTATTCAACACCATATTTCCTAAAATGACCATAATAGCCTTTCAACATAATAGCCTTTCAACATAAACATGTTCGACTCTTTCGGGTATAACTTCCTCATCCGACCTCCAAATGAAGGGATTCTTAAAGCAATGGATTCCTAACATCATTACCTATCTCTCCATGAAAATTGGCATCTTTTGGAGTTGATTTGGTTAAGTTTTACAGAGAGAAAATGAGGAGTCCGTTGAGAGAGCATGATTGGGGTATGTACATACTTTAGCCTTTTAAGTATATCTAGAGCTATAGAGCTCCGATTGAGATGATTCTTGTTTCAAAACAAACTAGAGATTTATAGCTGCAATTTCTTAGAAGAATTCGAATAGAAATTTTGGTTTGAAGTTTCCCAAAATCTGTTCTGAAATAGAAGAATCCGTTTGCTCACGTTTTGTAACTCCGAATGTTGGGCTTCGAAAGCGGGGTCCAACATTAGAAGACTTTATTCCAACCCTAAGACTCCTTCTTACTACTCTACCCTTATGCCTTTTATAAACTCCTAAGATCTCCTTAGTTGCTGACACGACCCACCTTTTTGGGCCGTGTTGGCACTAGGGAATGGGTAGGCTTAATGCCACCAAAACCCGTAGTAAGC
>JAOQMR010000008.1:12534039-12546421 GCA_027563865.1 Erythroxylum pelleterianum | reverse complement strand
TCACTCAAATATCAAAGTCCTCAAAATTAAACAATTCTTTTCTCATAAATTTTTCTTAATTTCATCAAATTTTCTTATTTAATTTCTTTTTAATATTTCTAATTTTCAACAAAAGTTCAGGGTCCAATAGAGAGGTTAAATGGGTATAATAGAGATTTTTTAAGAGCTTTGACAGGCTAAAGAGTGCATGTTTGTATTATATAATACATATTGAGCCTTTGCTTATTAGTGTTAGTAAGAGAGAGAGATTTTAAAGTTCTTACAATTTACTTTATGATGGTTTCTCTTGACTATGAACAAGATTTCCAAATGATTACTCTTAACTCATGACAAAATAAGGTGATTGTAACCATTCGTCGTCACTTATGACAAAAAAGGTATTATACAAAGGGATGCTCTTAATCCATTGAAGGAAGAAGACAATGCGAATAGAGCTTGGGAAGTGGACATAGGCTAAAGGTTGTTTAGTTGAATTATTATAAATAAATTTTGTCTATCTTTTCTTTCTTTCTTTGATTATTATTTTGATTGCTTTGTGGTTGTCATAGATGTATTTACCATAATCATTTATTATAATAAAAAATCATTCATTAGTATAAAAATATGGTAAAAAGTGAATTGATAAGTGCTTAATTGTTCATATTTTTAGGTTGATATTTAGTGCATTTTGCTTGTTTATTTCAATGTTTTTATTGTTTTTAGTAATTAATTCATTCATATTATGTTTTTAGGTTGTAACTTACTTATTTGGAGAAAATGGAACAAATTTGGGGTTAAAGTAGTTGGAAAAGTGCATAAGCACCAACACACTCATGTTAAAGTCAACATTCCTATGTTGATGGCAACATGCCATGTTGACATCTTCTTTATAAAATAAGTTGTTTTAAAGTTCTATACAATTACACAACCATTAACATGCCCATTTTGATGCTCATGTTTATATTTTTAGTCCATGTTCAGTCTAGCTTGAAGAGTTTCATGATTTATAATCACTATGGTCAATAATAAAGTCTTGTTAATGCTTGTATACCACTTAAAAGCCTAATTTTCAAACTATAAAAGGTAAAATTAAGAGGAAAAGAAAAAGGTAGGCTCGAGATCACAAATTGATGACTTAAGACGATAAAGAGAACAAAGAACAAGTAAGGAAACACATTTGTAGTGGATTTCCATTTATTTAAAGGGGATTCCTTGAAGATTAAGAAGGATTTCCTCATGTTTTGCTTGATTTCTAGTTTTCCTTTAATTTTGATGTTATGTTTAATATGATTAGGAACTAAATGTTTGCTGGTACCTAGATTAGACAAAACCCAAGATGGACCTTGTAATGATTTGTTTAATTTAATTTATTTTTTAGTTTCATTGAGATTCAATTATGTGTTTTTATTTATTCTTGAATTAATATTGTTGGCAAGTTAATTCGTGTATTATTTCATGCTTTTGAGATTGAGAAATTCTTTGTATGAATAGATCAAGCATATTTGAAATGATTTGCATTCAAACCTAGATATAGGTAGCCATAAATCTTTTAAATTAGGGTCAAACCTAATAGTAAAATTTATAAATCGATTAATACAATTCTAAGGGTTTTAATTAGAAAGTGATTTCAATTAATTGACCTATGGTTAGTTGTTAATAATCTTGAGAAAGATATTAGCATAATTGAGGAATTTTCACGGTCTAATGAACTTTAAATTAAATTGATATGTGACGTCATAATTGCATGAGAAGGCTTGGGAGGATTTGAATTCTGGGTATCACTGTCTTTTTTACTGTTTATTACTTTTATCTTCATTCAATTTAATTAATTATCTTGAATTGTTTTAGTTTATAGTTTTAATTTTGAATTTTATTAACCATCATCAACATAATTTGTTATACTAAATAATAAAAAGACGGATAGTACTAGTATTTTTAGTCCTTATGGGATTGACCTATACTCATCTGTGTTAGTTACAACTACACCATCTGCTTATGATTAAAATATAAATCAACATCATGAGTACATACATTTTACCCACATCTGTCATCTATGGACTAACATTTATTGCTTATGGTTTCACAACAACATTAAATACTTAGGCATCCTAGGCTAAAGCTAACATTAATTCAAATATTATAAATGTTTTCTTCCGAACCTTTGATCCCTCCTATTGGAGATGCAACGAAAGTTGACACTGAAAAAGCGATGTTCATTCATCATTAAAGCAAGTGAAAAAATTGAAATGAACCAAGAGCAATAATAACGATAAGTCCTCTTTCTTCTTTGTTATTTTGAACCTTAGTATTCATTTTCATTATTTTCTTTTAATTTTAATCTTCTCTTTCCCTTTCTATTTTCATCTTATTATAAGGATGTTGACATTTAAAAATTGGAAAAGTATTATTTAGATATCACTGAATAGCATTTTTAACCTTTTATGACATAGTTTTGGGTGTCATATAATTTGCTTGTTTTTATTTTCTTTTAAACCTAGTTTAGTTAGGATCATATTTTCAAAATAAATTAAAACCTCATTTGGACTTGTTCTTAAATACCTATACCAAATGAGGATTTTTCTAATAATTAGGCCTTATACTTAGTGCCTAAGTACTCGGTATAGGCCGAAACTTAAAATAAATCTAAAAAGAATAATTTTCTTATTTTACTTATTATTTTTTCAATTGTTAAATGATTATATGATGCGAGAGAGGTGGATCCACTTTATAAAGAAAACTATTAAGAAACAAGATAAGACTTAAAGAAAATAAAAGAGAAATTAGTCCCAAGATAGAATTCAAATTAATCTAGGTTAAAACCTACAAACTTAGCCCTAACCTGAAGCTCACAAAACTTAAAATCTTAAGTCAAGCCATAGATGTCAAGTCATTAATTCCTATTTTTGTTCCTCCACTTCTAAATCGAATCAAAAATTCATTGGAAGCCCTAAGGACTAGACACAAACCCTAGACAATCCCTTTATCCCTTATTTCATTTTTTACTTTCAAGATGTAAGACACATATCTAGGTATTTTCTCCATTTTAAAACTTACAAACCAACTTTAAGGATTTAATTATATTTTCAAGCCTTAGAATCCAGCTCCAAACATTTTATTTTGTTAGTTCTTAGATGGCACATAAGTGGGGGTGAATTGTCCTTTTTTTCCTATTTGAAAACTAATCAACAAATTGCCCATTCTAATGAATGATTATGGAAACTTCATATAGAACAATAATAAAATAAATACAATAACAAAGTGTAGAAAAAAGAGACAAAACCAATTTATAATAATCTGGCTAAACAATTTGTAGCCTATGTCTAGTCTCTAAGCTCCACTTGAGAATTCACTATCTTCTTCCTTCAACGGGTAAAGATTAACTCTCCATACAACATCTTCTTTGCCATGGTGAAAAGAAATAGTTACAATTGCCTTGCTTTGCCATTAATGAAAATTAACACGTTACAAATATTTTGAAAGGTTAAAAGGAACCCTCCAAAGTGTATTTCAATCAATTTCTCTAATTACAACAAGTATACTGTCACAGGAAAAAAATCGCCAAGTGGTGAACCGGTTGATTTTCTACTGTTATTTGGTACTAAGCTATTAAATATATTGGTGGGACCCATAAATGGACCCTTAAATCTTGTTGGAACCGAAATTGGCTTGATTTTAACTTAGGATTTGTTTTATTTTCAAAACTTTTGATTGGTGTTTGACTTTTCCACATTTGACTACTTTTACCTAAGCATTTAATGCTTAATGCTTACTTGGAGTTGTTCTCGATTCTTCTTGATTTTCCTTGCTTTTGTGGCTATATTTACACGGCTCCTAAAGGGAAAGAAGGAAAAAGTTGAAGGTTCCTATTATTTTTGCCTCATTCATCCGAAAACACCTCTTCATCTCCATCGAATTTTTTTGTTCTCCTTCTTCAAGTGTTACTTTCTCTTCAACCTTAAGAGCCTTGCATGCTTATAAGCTTAATACCCTACCTTTATTTCTTGATGATAACCATGCATGGAATGGAGAAGAAGTAAAATAATTGAAAGGAATTGAAGGTTGGAAGCTTAAGAAGGTAAGTAATCCCTTAAAATATAAAACACTCACTGGTGCACTCAGAATACTTTTTCAAACCCAATAGCTACGTTAATCACAATAAAATTGCCTTAGGCACAAAAACCGGGAATGTCATGTATGCATGTACAGTAATTTCATGTGCACAAAATTCACAGTGTCCCAATTCTAGTATGCATGAACAGTACTAATTAACCCCTATCAATCTCATCCTATGACAAATTTACTATTGTACCCTTCCTGTCGGGGGTGGGATGTTACATATACAATTCAAAAACCCTTTCTCTTGCTTATATCAATAAATAAAGACTTAATAAGTGTTATGTAATGCATACATACACTCTCTAGCCTTTGAAGGCTCTTAGAAACTCTTTCGTATGCCTATGAATCTTTGGTATGCCTATGAATCTTTTTTTAACTCATGCATGATCTATTTATACTTAAAATAACCCAAATTATTGTAAGAAATAAAAACTAACCATTACACATATAGTAAGAATGATATTGGTCGACCAATCTGACATTTTAGTCGACTTAATATACTATATTAGTCGACCAATGTATCGACTAATATTGATAAAAAAAGTCTCAACATATGAATTTTTGTCTTTTAGAGTACATTTTTCAACCATTCAAAGACATTAGTTTACTAATTTGTGACAATGATCAACTAATGTATTAACCAATGTGCCAACAAACTTATAGTACATATTTTTACTAACGTTCAAGAGACATTGGTGAATCAATCTATATATTATCAAACCAATATGCCCAAAGAGAAGTTTTTTAAAACTTTTTAAGTTCTTTCAAAGATCAAAAACATTATGGTGAAAAAAACCTATTCATGAATCGCAAGTACACGGTTGTCGAAGTAAGTAATAAATCGGCAAGAACCGAGTTGTGTTCACAGGGATTATGAGAAAGTTCAAATCTATGCTAGCTAACAGTGTTTGAAATCAGGTTGAGTGAAATTTTAGGAAATTAAAAGCAATGTAAAGAATTTTTTAAAAACTCAAAGAAATTTGTAAGTAACTACCCAATCAATGCGATCAAAATAACTATGAATGTGACACATCTATGCAATAACTAATTAAGAAAAAAGTGCAATAATTGACTAATTAAAAGTATTAACTCCAATAGGGAATAACTTTCTCTTAGGGAATGAAATTTTTGCCTACCTTAATATTGAATTAGTTATCCTCCACAAATAAAAAATCCTAGCCTTGTAGGTGAATTTTAAGAGTAATTAATCCCCTTCTCCCAAAGATGAATTAATCTATCCACTCTAGACATCTCTTAGTTATCCCTTAAGTGTTTCCTAGAGTTTCTTAAGATCCACACTCAAACCTTCAATTTTTACCTCCTAAGTTTCTTGGGTCTCCCCGACTCATAAGAAAATCTTAGCTGAAATTTCCTTCAATCTTCTAGCAAAAACCTCTTTTTTCTAAAGGTGAATTTATACCAAGCTAACTTTCAATAATCCAAAGTAAGAACAATTAAACCCAAGGAAAATCAACAAGCATATGAATATTTCAGTCATGAATTCCAGCAATATTCAACGTTAAAGAATCACAAAAATATCAAATCCCTAAGAGAAATTAAAGTTCTAGTGACAAATCATCATGCTAAGCAATCCACAAGCATAAATCTTAGACAAACTCATGAAGGAATCAAATATAAATGAAGAACAAAGCTCCAAACAGCTCAGCATGCTCTAGGTGGAGGCTATATCGTTTTTTAATAGAGTGAGGTCGCTTTTTTGTTGCTAGGGTGGAGTGTTGTGCTTCCGTGAGTGGAAGGCGTATCCAAGTGGGGGGCAGCTGTTGTTGGAGACTGATGCCCTTTCAGCAAATAAAGGCTGCAGTTTTGTGTCTTAGTGAAGAGTGGATGCTTGAATGGAGGTTGTTGCAGCGTGGATGTGAGATCCTACATCAGTTGGAGAGGGGAACGAAGTACACTTTATAAGGGTACGGATACCTCTCCCTTACAGACGCGTTTTTCATGGCCTATTGGACTAGATCCCATCGGAACTCTGAGGTTAAACGTGCTTGGGTGAGAGTAGTTCTAGGATGGGTGACCTTCTGAGAAGGCCTTGGGAAAAGCAAAACCGTGAGGGCTTGGCTGGGCCAAGGCCCAAAGCGAACAATATCTTGTAAGCTTACAGGTGGTATCAGAGCCGGTACCTGAACCATTATGCCAGCTAAGCTGGACCCCAAAGAGGGCAGGGCCTTAAGGGGGTGGAGAGTGTAAGATTCCACATCGGTTGGAGAGGGAACGAAGTACGCCTTATAAGGGTACGGATACCTCTCCCTTACAGATGCGTTTTTCGTGACCTATTGGACTAGATCCCATCGGAACTCCAAGGTTAAACGTGCTTGGGTGAGAGTAGTTCTAGGATGGGTGACCTCTTGGGAAGGCCTTGGGAAAAGCAAAACCGTCAGGGCTTGGCTGGGCTAAGGCCCAAAGCGGACAATATCTTGTAAGCGGGTGATATGGGATGTTACAATGGAAGTGGGATGGCGTGCAAAGGCAATGAAGGTGTTGGATGCAACAGCGTTGTGCTGGCGTGAAGGCAGTGAGGGGCGTTGGAGTGAAGGATGCCTGTTGGTGAGTGAATGGAAGATTGTCTTCTTGCGCTAATGGAGGCTGGAGCTTATAGCAATCACTGAGTGAGTGGAGGGTTTTAATGAAGTGGGGCTTCGTGTTTGTAGAAGGGTCAAGAGTATGCATGAAAGGAGCCAGGTGGGGCTGCGATTTTGGTGAAGGTTAAGGGTGTGGAAGTGGGGGCTATATGGTTTTAGGCTGATACTTGTGTGAGTGAATGGAGGCTACTACTTTGGTTTGTAAAATGGAGGGTGTGGCAGCTATGGAGGGTAAGTGAAGGCTGCTGGTATGTTTCTTTTTTTCAAACCACGCTAAACTCTCCCTTTAAATGCCGATGGTGATGCCGTATTGATGGATTTTTAAAGGCCAATTGAGCTGCGTTTTAAAGCAAGGAGGACCTCCAAAGATGCTATCGTTTGGTGTGCAAGGAAGGCTCCAAGGGCTACCATTTTGGACAGGTTTTTGGCTCTCCATTAAACACATTTGGCTATCGTTTTGGACAGCTTATTTGATGCTTCTCTAAGTCATTTCTTTTGTCACTTTGTTGGCTGCATTATGGACAGCATTCCTAGCTCCTAATGGCTTCAAAACTTCATGCTTTAATCTTGTATTTGTATTCCGTAATTAAATCTACGTGCAAAATCAATAAGAACACAAAACGAGCAATTAAACATAAAAATAGGAATGAATTCAAATGAAATAACAAATAAAAGTATAGCAAAATCTATTCATATCAAAACCTAATTCAAAAATATTTCAAAAGTTTCTCAAACTAAGATATATATCTAGGCTTTTTTCTCTATTTCAAAATCTTAAGATTCATTCTAGGTACTTTCTCCACTTTTCAAGCCCTAAGTTTATGCCTTTCTTTTAAATTTATTATCTATGTTCCTTTCTAGGCATTTCATTTTTATTCAATGTCAAAATACTTAAATGTAGGCCTTTTTTTCTAATTTCAAGACCTATGATCCATTCTAGGCATTTTCTCTATTTCAAACATAAGATCATTTATAAGAAATCCATTTGTTTTAAATGGTAGGTAACACTATAAACTCTTAGGTATTCAACTATTTGGTTTGATTTCCATTTACCCTATGTTTCACTCTAAGTATCTTATTTTAAGCCATAGGAAAAATCACAAGTTCCTAAGCATTTAACCAATGTACTTCGATTTACTTTACATTCAAGTTTATTTCTTCTTTAAGATCCACACTTTAAAAAAAACTTAGATAACCACTTAGGCATGTAAAATTGTTTAACACCTTCAATATATTGTAATTTGACCCTCTAACTCCTTTCTTTGTTAGGATACCTAGTTCCTTACCTTTGATTTTTCTCTATCTTTCCTTAATAAGGTAGGTTGTTAACTCTATTACATATTAATTAAATTTTTTGGTTCTATTTCTATTGAAGGCATCTAAAAATGTCAATGATAACTATTTTTTATCCCTCTCCCTTAACAAGTCTTGCTTGTCTATTTGGTTGTTTTTAAATGAGCGAAAGCCAGCAAAATCAAGTTTGTTATATTAGTAAAATGTTATAAAGGCCAAAGAAAGATATGAAATGATGGAGAAGGCAGCTTTGACACTAATGATCCTTCTAAGAAAGCTCAGACCTTATTTACAAGGTAACTTAGTGAATACATTCAAATACATACCACTATGACAGACATTGTATAAGCCAGACTCTTTGGTAGAACTGAATGAATATGACATCTAGTACGTACCAAAGATGTCTTCTAATAAGTCCCCAGCATTTGCAAACTTGGTGGAATGCATAGGTAGGCCATTATAACAGATAGTGGTTGTAGAGCCTGTTGCAATATAAATGACATCCATTGATAAGTCAGATAGAGGAAAAGGTAAAAGTGTAGGAGTGCGCTTAAAGGGTATATCGAAGTAGAATTTAAATATATGTTAAGGCACAATTTCTAGGCCTCGAATAATCAGTCAGAGTACAAGGCTTTGTTGTATGCGGTTAGAATAACATTTCACCTAAAATTGAAGTGTGACAAAGGATAATGACAATCAGAACTGTATCACAAGCATGTTGTTGATCATGTGCCCATTTTCAATCAAATACCATTCAATTAGTATGGAATGGATATCTGTTAGCGACCATGCAGGGGAAGACCAAGAGAATGTCGGGAATGTTGGTAACTTTGTCAGTCTGCAGGAGGGACCACCTAATCGTCCCTTATTGGTTTATAGTCGTAGGAAGAGGGACTGTGGACAATAACTAATTTCCGTTAGCAGCAGGTTGTTACGTGAGGGAATATTAAGGTTGTCACGTGGGGAAATATTACATATATAGAGCTAGAAACCGAGGGGGGTTTTATCATCTTGCTTAAGAACTTTTTGTATTCGGCCATACGGCTTAGGAAGGGTTGCAGAGGCTCCCTTATTTCTCATTTAACATCAATACAAGTCAGTATCTCTTTACTTCTCATTCTATGCAGTTTTCCTTAGATCCTAACTCTACCAAGTTAAGGTTGATAGAACTAGAGACGACATATTTGATCTATCAATAATTCGGTCTAAATTAATCAAATTTTAGATTAATTTCAATTTAGAATATCAATTTAATGTCAAATCAAAAAAACTGTAGTTTGATTTTAAAAAATACTTTAAATAGTTTAAAATAACTTAATTTGACCCGATATATTACTATAAATTAATTTAAAATATTATGTAATTTATTAATTATTACGTATTATTCGATAATTTATTTACTACTAATCGTGAAAATATGAAAATTGGGCACGTGGATTTTAGAAAAAGTTATTTCAGTTCATTTCTGACTATTGATCATGAAACATACCACTAATCTCTAAAATCCAGAATCAGTTAACTCTTCTTTACAACGTTTAAACACAAGTCCACGGATTTACATACAAAGTCGTACTAGCTCGTTTCAGAATCAGTGTCAGCTTTATGTCTACCGGTTGCCTTAATGTAACAGAAAACCGCCACCAGAAAAGTGGTGGCAAGACCACCTAAGATAACACCACCTCCTGCAACTGACTTGTCCGTATGATGATGCTTCTTCAAGTGGAACTCCTGTGCTTGAACGCCGACATTCCCTTCTGAACCTGTTTGGTCCAAAGAACCGGCTTTTTGGGTAGTTTGCAGGTTCGTCAAATCAACCTCCGGTGCCATAGATGGGCTCAGACTCGGAGAAATGAAAGATTGAGCAGTTTCGTGAAGATGGTGCCCTCCAAGTTTCCTGTTTAGTGGTGTTAAAGCTTTAGAATGGTCAGTAGCGCCTATGGCTATGCCCATAAAACTATTAGCTAAGACAATGCAAATGAAAAGGGTTTGAATCATATTTGGAGAAGATGAATTTTTTCTGAAGCGATAGAGTACAAGTAGAGTGGACCTTCAGGCAATAGTTATGCATATACATATAGTGGATCGAGTGAACGTGTGGTTAGATGGAAGTTTCCTATCGATTAGATTCCAATCATATTTTACTCAAATTCATGATCTGCTGGGTATGGGGTTGTCTGCCGAATGGAAGGAACAGAGGGAGATGCACGTGGAAAGCAGTAGAATAATTGAAATTACAACTAAGAATCCAATCAAGGGAACAGGATTTACAATGTGTTTATGTGTTTTAAGAGTTTCAATAATGGATTCGATCTGGTTGAGTTTAATTACTAATATTGATGTAAAGAAATGGTTTAAGGTCATAGTTTGGACGCCTTTCTCAAGGAAGATGATGATGCTTAGAAGAGTGCTTAACCTATAAGACTTACTAGTTGTTCCAACTTAGAAGGAAAAAGAAAAAAAAAATCATTGCAGCAGAAGTTCCAAGTTATGTTCCTTTCTTTTTTGTCCCCTCAGGTCCTTCTGCTCCCTTGAGGTGGATCGATATACCATTTTTAGCAGTCAATTTCACCAAAAACGTTTGAAGAAACTGAAATCAGTAAAAGGGTTATCGACATGAATCACAAAAAAGAATCACATCATCAATATCAGGAGACCTGCTGCCTCAGGAAGTTTATGCAGAAAGGGGTTTGGTACGAATGATTCAAGAACAGAACTTACAATGATGTCTGCTAATATCATTATACAGATCGAATGCTTCTAAAACACCAGACACGACATGGGGATTCTAATTGTAGGAAGCAGACAAAGTTTTAAGAAAAAGTTGGAGTCAAGAGACAGTAACAGAGTTTTAGTATTTGATTAAGGAGTAATCAGAAGGCTGATGTCAGGTTCTTGTCTCTCCATTATGAGTCATTATTTTCTAAACCTGAAGTTGCTTGGTGTGGACAGCTCAGGAATTGGTGGTTGTGAAGCTTAGTGTTGTAAAAACTAGGTGATTTGCATGTGCTGAGAACTCTGGAAACAGGCAAGAAATAGCCTCACTTCCTAAGATATACAGCCACAGGCAGCTCAGTGTGTTCCCTTACATCAAAAAATTGCATCAACTACGCATTAGCCACCATTAGTTCTATTTAATGCTTATCAATTTATTAAGCCCAATGTGTTTACTTAGGTTTGGTCTAATTATAGATAATTGCATTAGATCCATCTAAAATCAATAAGCATTTATCAACTTAGTAAGCTTGGTTTGCTGAATTGGGTCTAAACTTGTTGTTCAAATGGATTTTATTGGATTAGATTAGTCTAAAGTTGAAAAGTATTAGTTAAAACTTGTGACCACTCTTAATGTTTATTAATTTGTTGAGCTAGATTTGCTTAATTGGGTTTAAGTTTGAGTTTAACCTTAACATGACTTTTTCAAACCTGACTAATTTAGAGAAATCAATGAGTCGGGCCATTCCTAGCCTGGCTCACGGGCTGGGTGGCCGGTGGCCCAACCCGATCATGGGGTTGACTTGCTCGTGGCTCGATAGGCCATAGGCGGGCAGGGCCAGCCCAACCTAACCTTATATATATATTTTTTAAAATTAGAAAACAACATCGTTTTTTACTTTATGGTCTAGCCACAGGCCAGGCCGTGCCAGCCCAATCTCGACCTATGGCTTAGTCAGAAGAAACAATTTCGACCTGTAGCCTGGTCATCCCAAGGCAAAATCAAGCTTGACCGAGCAGGTCAGGTCAAAATTAACATTCTTAAACTAAATATTGATAATTGCATTAGATCCCCTAGGCGGGCCGGGCCAATCTTATTTTTTTTTAAAAAAATAGAAAACGACATTATTTTTCACCTTACGGTCTAGCCACGGGCCTAGCCCGCTCTTGACCCGACTTCAACTAATGACACAGTTAGATGGAACAATTTTGGCCTGTAGCTCAGTCAACTTAGGCGAAAATTAGGTTTGGTTGGGCGATTCGAGTCAAAATTAACATTCCTAAACTAACTAAAGATAATTGCATTAGATCCATCTAAAGTCAATAAACATTTATCAACTTACTACGCTTGGTTTGCTCAATTAAGTTTAAACTTAAGTTTAGATTTATAAAACAAAATTGGACTAGACCCATGTAAAATCAAAAGCATAACAAAAACTGCACCAGCCGGAACTGCGATGTCTTGCTTCGTGAGACGGCGTCGGACGAGCAGCTCTTTTTGCTGAATCATCACCATCTTCGTGGAGATCTGCAGTCGCCGGCTTCTTCTTCTCTACTGGCTTCTTGTCTGCATTGGAGCCATCGTGGATCCTAGGGGTCTTAACTGAGACCGAAGTTCAGGATCTGTAGAACCGAGAACCGCCAAGATCTGAGCTGTTCAAGGAGGAGGAGGCCCACAACCG
>JAOQMR010000008.1:12505386-12520278 GCA_027563865.1 Erythroxylum pelleterianum | reverse complement strand
GAATTTTCTACCTCTATGTGCAAGGTCTTCCAAAGTGCAGGACTGTTGTGGAGCTCACAAAAATTTTATTGCCGCATCTCTTGATAAATTGATGTTCTCTTTGATTTCAGAGTCCAAATGGTGTTTGGAACATCTATGGTGGAAAACTCGCATGGGGCCCTGAAGCAATTGTCTGCGACGATCCAAATTTTCAGGGCCGTGGAAATCCTTCAAGTGGTATGTAAACTGTAGAAATAATTTATTATTGGATCACAAAGAGATGCCCCAGGTTTTTGATTCCTTGCAGGATGTTCAACCTATTAGTAACAGGGTTGAGATGTATGTTTCACAACCCATGGTCCTCATCAAAATGTCTTAAATATCTCCTGATTTGATGTTCTTTAAGATTAAACTTGATGTGTATTCTGAACCTTTTAGGGCATATTTTTGACTAACATTTAATGTTGTGAGCATTGGACTCCGCATTCCGTTGTGTAAGCTAAATATTTTCCAAGATAGGAATTGTTCTTGCGAAGCCATTTCCTCAGAGTGACTTGCATAATTCAGCTGTCTATCCATGTTGCACTTTTCTTAAAATACACCACATGTGATACTGAGGGCTGCTCTGAATCAGCTAGTATCAAAACCAGCCCTGCAAGTGGAGGATTTGATTGAGAAATTCTTATTGAGGTTCTTTCTCTTTCTGATTAGACATCTGTTAATATCCTGTGCAGGAGACATCTTCCATGCAGCTCCAAACGTTGACCATTCCCAGGAATTTGTCAGGAGAGATATAAAGGAGTGGCTAAACTGGCTTCGAAGTGATTTTGGGTTTGATGGATGGCGCCTTGACTTTGTCAGGTACTGGAAACCCTTAAAAGTAATTTGGAGTTAACTCTCTTTTTTCTGGTATTTTTTTGGCATCATGACTGCACCATTTGTTTGCAGGGGTTTCTCTGGTACATATGTCAAAGAATATGTCGAAGCCTCAAATCCTGCATTTGCTATAGGAGAATACTGGGACAGTTTAGCTTATGAACATGGTAACTTGTGTTATAATCAAGGTGATCTTCGGAAACTCAGAGCTCAGGTCTTTAGTTTTAATAGATTTTTCCCCCCTTCTGATTGATAAGTAAACAACAAAATCATTTTGTTGGTTAATAATCTGGACCTGCTAAAAACCTAGATGCTCATCGGCAAAGGATTGTCAACTGGATCAATGCAACAGGCGGCACTTCCTCGGCATTTGACGTCACAACTAAGGTAGTCTTTGGCATTAACTCTCATTTCTAGGATATTTCATAATCCTGAAACCTTTAATATGTGTTCCATGTTTGATCAAAAAATGTTCCAACATTAAGTTTATTTTCACAAAGTGGTAAATTTGCAGTTCTTTTCTGATTTATGATATGGTCAACCTTTTCTACCTCATAACTCGTATTGTTATAGTGCATCTCTTTCATTATTCCACAATGATGGTCCGTGCATTTTATACAGGGAATACTTCACTCTGCTTTACTCAACCAGTACTGGAGATTAATAGATCCACAGGGAAAACCTACAGGAGTGATGGGATGGTGGCCATCCCGTGCAGTTACATTCTTAGAGAACCATGATACAGGATCAACTCAGGTTCCCCTTTCTCTGTCTTTCTCTTGTGAATGCAGAGGAACAATTCCTCTTATGGAAATGTAATTTTGCATGGCTGTCTATTCTCATTCCCACAAGGGTATAGTGTTGTGTGTCGATTTAAGATAGGTGATATTCTTTTTCATTTCATAATGGCTCTTAGATTTGCTAATAAGCAGTCATGGGCGGGCATTATCAGCATTCTTAAACACCTGCATCCAGTTCATTTTTGTATGTGTAAATTCCTCGGATCTTTACAAAAAGTGGGGAGAAAAGTGTTGCCTAAAAACTAGAATAATGTAGTTGTATATAAGGAAACGATCACCCTCATTCATAAGGATATCCAAGCTCTGAACCTCAAAATTTTTTGAGGGTGGGAATCTCAAGATAACTGCTTTATATTTGTCTGTCAAAGTGAACGGCACAGATTATATGCCACATATTTACTACAAAATCTAATACGAATCTTTCATTCCATATATCAGAACTGGTAGCATTCTCCAATGATGTTTAAGTTCTGTAGCTTCTGTGTGCTCCAACCACCAATTTGATGGGATTATTATTAATTGAAATCCTTGATTAGTTGAAAGTTTCAATAGCATCCCCATATCTCATATGTGCTTACTGAGGGTAGATGCCTGACCTTAATTCTCTTTTCTAGTACATATAGTTGGCCACCTTTTTGGTCCAGTTTCTCCATTTATGTGCCCTTAATGAGTTTGTTTGAATTTATTTCTTCATGCCTATCATATATAAATAAATTGTTAATCAAGGTTGAGGAGTAAAACTGAAATTTTGCTTATCTTTGTTGTTTCAGGGTCATTGGCCATTTCCTCGTGATAAGCTGACTCAAGGCTACGCATACATTTTAACTCATCCAGGAACGGTTAGTTTAGATGCTGAAATTGCTGGCTTATGGCAGAACATAAATATTGACTTTCATTTGTGTGGATTTTTATATCAGAGCATAGTTTTCTGCAGTTAATATCTGGATTATACAAATTCATCATTTTCTTCTACTTTAGTAATGAAAGCAATCTTTTCACACTTAAGAAAACTCCCAGTTATTAACATGAGTTCCTATAAGGAGACTAAACAATGATAATTGGCTGGCATGTAGTAGTTCCACGTTTGTCTAGCTAGCTTTTTGACATGGTGTTACTTTTCCATAGAATTTGGCCCTTTTGAGATATTCGAATATGTGGATACGTATGGAAAGGAAGTGATCATTTCTGCTTCCTAACCAAATTTATTTTGGGTTCATTTCCAGCCTGTTGTCTTCTATGATCATTTTTATGATTTTGGTCTTCGTGATATCATTACTGAGTTGATTGAGGCTCGAAGAAGGGCTGGAATCCATTGCCGCAGCTCCGTGAAGATATATCATGCCAACAATGAAGGCTATGTTGCACATGTTGGTGATACTCTAACAGTGAAGCTTGGTCATTTTGATTGGAACCCTTCAAAGGAAAATAACCTGGATGGTAGCTGGCAAAAGTTTGTCGATAAAGGATCAGATTACCAACTGTGGTTAAGACAGTAGCCTGATTCAATCAGTAAGGTGACCATTTTTCTTGCTGCACTTTTACATCTTCCTGACGTATTTAATTTTGGAAAGAGGAAATTGGAAAGCTTTCCTCTCCAAAATTATGTACATCAGCATAGAGAAAAGTGGATGCCACATGCCAGAGGGTCTTCTGAACAATAAGCTGAATGTGTAAAAGTTCTCATAAATCAGCATAAGCCTTTGTTTGATATTTTACATATTTCCACATTGTAAGAGTTTCACTTGATTGGTGTTCCACTCGAGGCAACCTTCACACCATTTCTGATCCTTGTGTTTATTAGAGAACAATCTTAGTGAGTTTAAAAAGCTTTATGTTCTCTACTAGAAACTAAGTGAAGGTTGTTTTGGTCTAGTTCAGATCTTTGGTTTGAAACATAACTCATTTGGAAGCTAAGCATGTAAGCATTTTAGTGAAAGGCAAATTTACAGAACAGTGATAAGAAATCTAGACATAATGCAGCCAGAACTTACTACTACAAGAAAGTAAGAAATATGGCAGTGGAGAAAACTAAGGCATTGAAAGGGAAACTTAAACTCCTTATGAGTTGTATGTGTCTATGGTTTAATTTCAATTAATGAGTGAAATGGAAAATTGTATTTGTTCATTGTCCTGTAAGAAAATGGTTTGGTTTCTATTGGCAACTGAGAATTCGACCTCCGAGTCAATGCTGTTCTTTACGTAGATATGACGAAGTCATGGCATGGTCACATCATGCATTGTGTTGGATAAGAAACAGCCATTGGGCTTCATATGAAATTGGAACCTAAAGCCTAGTCCAAAATCCAAACCAACGATAAGGTTGCAATCATGATTTGCTTTTCCTTTTTTTTTTAATTGAAAATCTGACTCCTCCATAAAAAATAAGACTTGAAATCTTGAATATTGAATTAAAAAAAAAAAACGAAAGCTCCCAAGCCCCAACCGAAACCAAAAGTGACATGGGAAAGAAGTAAAAAGGTAGACTTCTCATACCACCACGCGTGGCCAAAAAGCGCGTGGAATCCGCATATCCTCTTTACCCACTTTTTCCTCCGTTCACACCGTTATCCACCAATCCAATAGTACGTCCAGTCATCCACCCCAAATCGTAACTGTTGATCATCTAAGTATCTTTATCAGACGCCACAGGAGCAGCCATTTACGTACGAGTAAAATACACTCTAAAATTATCACTTACAGAGCCTAGGTTCCAACCTCAGCTTCGGGTCCGAACCTGGAGTGGAGTAGAGCAGTTCCATTTTCTCTCCTCTGGCTGTTTTCAATAAGTTATATATTTTGGAGTTGAAATTATTTATGATTTTCGGACAAAACCACTGTTACAGTTTCGATCCCTATATCCTCGGCTCTGGTCCGAATTCCCATTGTCTTTAGAGTTAGAAAGTTGGAGAGAGAAAGGGTCTTCAGCTTTTACACACGCACAGAGCTCTAAAGAGATGCAGCTATAGTGTGGTATTTTCTGTAGTAAAAGGAAGGGAGTGAAATTGAGAGCTTGGAAGTCAAGAGTCAAGACCCACCCAGGAAATCTGCTTGCAGTTTTTTTTTTTTTTTGCTCCTTTTTTTTCCTTTTTGGTGTCCTGAATTTTAATAGAAAATGACTCCATTTGGGGTTCACTTGGTTACACTCTTCCTCAGTTAGAACCCTAAATATTCTGGCTTGCCCAGATCACACTATCGCTTTGAGGGCGTGTCCTTATTCTTTCTTGGTGCACTCGGCTTTTGGTAATGAATCTTTTGTCTGCCATGGCCTTTTCTTGCTCTGTTTCTGTTCTAGCTGGAATGAGTCTTTTTTTGTTGTGTTGATTTTGTGCACTCTGCTGTGAGTTTTAGGGGAATTGAGTCGTAAATTGTTGCTCAAGGTTTGTTGTTTATGGTATTTGGTGGTTTTTTCTACATGGGTGTCGTGCTTTTCATTTCCTTTCCTTTTTGTTTGGGGCTTTTTCTGCGAGGGGTTTTGGTTTTGTATCTTTTTATTCTTATCTAGGTCTGAAATATTATTGCTTAATATATTTAGGTTAACTTTATATCTTAGTTATCGTAATTTCCATAGCTTGGAGGGAATAAATGCTTCCTAGTTCTACCTTTTCTTTTCCACTCTTGTTCCGCTTTCGAGTAACCTTTCTTAATAGTTTGGTTTTCGTTACTTTCAGGTATTAAATTTATAAAATATCCTGAAACTTACTTGGTTTATATATGGAAAAGCAAGTGAGGTGGCTAAGACGTTTTAGTTCTGGTCTACTGGTTTTGAAGAAGATTCACAGCTGAGATTTCATATTTTATAGGCAGCTACTAATTTCTTGCGATGCCAAAGAGGAAATTATGGCTGTAATATTAGTTAGGATTACGACTTTTTGATGCAAGAGTGGTAGGGTCCACCTTTGGTGCTGGCATTCAAGTTATTTCCAGTAATGTGGTTCATTTATATCGTGTTTTAGTTCAATGTAGCGAGTGTTCTTAGTTTACTTCTTCTTTTTTTTTTGGTATCCACGGTTCTTTTCATTTTCAAATAGATTTAGAGCATTAAACTTTTGTGGTCTAGTGTCATGCTTTCGCATTTTATTTGGCGATTCTGATTTGCTAAAAATGTAAGTTTCTTTTATTTTTCCACTACAGATTACTACATAAGACCTTTTGAATGAAGCTCATTTACTTAAACTGATTTTCTGCAGGTGATGATGGTTTGAGAAGTTCAGTCATAGTGCAGTCATAGAAGTTTTGGTTTTATTTGGGGTTATTTGGTTTAAGGATCTTACATATGGATAGACATGCTTTCTTCTTGAACAATTAACTGGAAAGAGATTGGTTTGCTGATATTTAATGCCTGCTAACGAAGCTGAAGACAGTATCAGCAGTCTGCATGAGCTAGGAATCTCTTCCCAGGGACAGTATCCATCTCAAGCTGTTGGCAATAAACCAAATCTTCATTACAGTCAGTGGGCTGGAAAATCGACAAGGATTGCGTCATCACCGAATTTCAATCTGAGAAATTACATCTTGCCAGAATTGGGTACACTCTGGCTTATTGTAATAACTTAATTGTTTACACTGTTTTATGGTCTTTGTATGATTGGCTTTCCTCTTATCTCGAAATTAGAAAAATTGGAATTGCATAATTTTACGGCAGTTTGAGTCTCTTATTTAATTCTCTCCCAAACTCATGGTATAACTACTTTGATATTTATAGATTGCGTGGCAAGATGTGGTGGTAAGTCAAGTGCTGCACTGTATCATGAGAGTATTCAATTAAATCCACAACACAAATATTCCAGTATCCCTGCCATAAACACTCCATTGAATTCAAATGACTTGCTGGTTGGAAGCCAGAATTCCCTGTCTAAGTGGAGCCAACCAGGAGTATTTGGTGATATTACCTGCTATGATCAACAAGTTTTGACTTCAAGAAGCTTATCTGGCTTTAAATTTCAACAGGAATATGAGTGTGCTGACAGTCCCACCTTAACAGCAAATTCAGAAAGATCAGAGATTACTGAATCCTCTAGTGATCTTCACGTCTACAGAGGACAGCAGCAACTTCTGAGGGACCAACAGAAGGCTGCTTCAGTGGCTCACCCAATGCAGCAGTCTAGTTATAAGGATATGCAATTGTTGCAGCAGCACATGATGTTCAAACAACTTCAAGAATTCCAGAGACAGCAACAACTTGAGAAGTTAGGTGATGTGAAGCAACACAATTCCTTGAACCAGGTTTGTGCTGTAGGCAAGCAAGGTGGTGGAGGTCACTTTTCGCCCCTCATCAGTGGAAAACCTGTTCCTGATGCATCACAAATGCTTCAAAACTGGACGCAGCAAGGAGCACGTCCTCTTGCACCAGGAATGCCTAATAAAATTATGTTTCCTCAGGAGCAATTTCTGGCTCATCGGTCCATGGGTATGGCTTCTCAGCAGCTTGATTTGTATGGCATGCCCATTGCCAACACAACAGATAGCATAGGCCAGCATACCCCTCTCCTAGGAATGTCACATAACTCTGTCAGTTTGGCTGGTTTTCAAGTCCCAAAATCTGCAATTCATTCTTCAATTGCTAATTCCTTTGTAGAAGATCCTTATTCTGTTCCCATGGACCTAGTAGGCTTATCACAAGGATCATTGATGGCAAAGCAGGGATTTCAGGATAAAGAATCTGGGCAAATTCCAGTTCAGAGTCTGAATGGTGGAGTTTTTCCTGGAAATCTCCAAGAAGGTAATTCCCAACAAGCAAATGCCTCCCCTGAAGAATTTGATGTGAGACACGAACAAACCAGTTGGCCTGCTATCCAGAAAACAGCAAAACAACTTGGTCCTTCTCAAGGTTTGGTTCCCCTGGACCCTATGGAAGCAAAGATTTTATACAATAGGGATGACAATATCTGGGATGCTTTTGGAAGTCACCATGATATGAGTGTTGAAGGCTTTGGCAATGTTCCGGAACACGCAGACTCATTAAATGCTTTCCCTTCTGTTCAGAGTGGAAGCTGGAGCGCTCTAATGCAGTCTGCTGTGGCAGAAGCTTCTAGTAGTGATACTGGCATTCAGGAGGAATGGAGTGGCCTGACTTTCCAAAACACAGATCATTCAGCTGATAATCAGATCTCAAGTTTTGTGGATAGTGAGAAGCATCAGACAGGCTGGGTTGTTAACAATTTGCAAAGTTCCTCCTTTAATTCGAAACCTGTTCCATTGATTACTGATTCCAATATGAGCTCCAGTTTCCCTGGTTTTCGACAGCCTAATATCCAGTTGTCAATTGAAAACAGAGAAGATGTATCCCTTGGTGGATCACATGTATCAATAGTGAATTACAACAATCATCATAAGCCATCAGTCGACGAATTGCAAAAGGTTCAATTGTTTATGAGTTCTGAAAATGTGAGGGGTGGGCAGATATTCGGACACAACCGTAGTGGTGAGCAGCTGCAGGGAGTCACCTTAACTGATTTTTCCACTGACAACAAGAGCCATGAGAGGCTGGAGAAAAGTCAGCAGCAAATTGATAGTGAGCATAGTTCTCATGGAGGAACCAATGAAACAAATATAAAGCAGCCGAGTAGCTCCCAAAGGGAGAATTCTAGTGATTTCTATATCTCCAAAAGATTGAGCTCCCATCAACAAGGGAGTTCGGGGCAGTTCAAAGTTTTTGACGATGTCGTTGGCAGTTCCATGACTATAGACAAGGTGGAGATTTTACTTACCGTTGTCAATTTTTCTACGTCTGACTGCTACTACTTCTGTCAATAACAAGTATTTCAAGTTTTTTTGCAGGGTTATTTACCTGATTTTCAAGAAAACAATAGAGCACCAGAGACCAATCATAATCAGTGTTCAAATATCTTTGAGGAATCAACTCTCCCAGATGGCTCAAATGTCACTGCACAGACAGGGTACCTAGTTTTAAGACTGTTGTGCAAATGTCCAGTTGGTTTTACAGACTGTTATGCTAAATGCCTCTTGTTGATTCTAAAGTTTTCTTCTCATGTTTTACAGCTTTAATTTCCAAGTTGTCAGTGTTTGAGTCTAGAACATTAGCTTGTTAGATTTAGTACTTCCATTTCGGATTGATATCAAGTAATCTTTAAATGAAATGATGTGGCAGTGAACACATTCTTGAGCTTCTTCAAAAAGTTGATCAATCAAGGGATGATGGCTCTATGCTACCATTTGGATCTATGATATCTAATGCATTGCCCAAGATGCCTGGAGGAGATTCCTGTGATACATCCATTGCTCAACTGTACCCTCAATCTTCTGCTTCCCAAGGCTTTGGTTTGAGGTTGGGTCCTCCATCTCACAGACTGCCCAACTCAAACAATTTTATTTCTCCTCAGGCTTTGTTACAGAATGTTGGCAATTTAAATTATAGTCCAATTAATCCCGAATCATTGGAGAAAAATCAGACATATTTAGGTCCTTCATCTTCTATCCAATCTTTGTCTTCTTCACATGAATTGTCTCGAAGAATGCTTGCTGTTAATAGATCCCCTACCTCTTTACAAACGGGCTTCTCTTCAAATTTAAATGTGCAAGGAAATTCCCTAACTTCCATGACATTGGATTCGCTTCAGACAAGAAATCAGTTTCAAACACAGTCCATATCTGAAGTACCGGAAAAATCTCAGTCCTGGCAGGTGAAATTATCTAGTTCTGTTGGTCAATATTCAGCTTTAACCCAATCCTCCACTCATTATGCACATGATCAGATTCCAACCAAGCCTTTTGGAGAAAGGTTTCCAGTTTTGGAGGCTTCACCTATGCCTCAACTGAATGCAATGTCAGGCTCGTCTCAACAGAGTGAAATTTTAACAAAGCCTCATAATGTATGGAGAAATGTTCCAAGTCAGCGACAACCATCTGGTGCACTAACTGTCAAGTTTCCGTCTATATCTTCGTCTCTGGATCTGTCAAATAATTCTTTGACAAGCTCTTCTGAGGCTCATCGTGTGTCGAATGACCAAGAATGTGTAAGAAGTGGACATAAATCATTAGAATTTGGTGGATCTTCTAATTTTCGAAGCTTCGGATTTGGTCCTGGCAAAGAAATGTTACAGCAGCGAACAACACCAGATATATTTTACAATTCTCAGTCAGGTGGTATATCTCAAGATCAAGACCATGTTTCAGATGCAATTGTTCATACCTCAGCCTCGTTGATGTTTCATTCCCAACCCCATGACCTTGATAGGGTAAGTCATAATAACAAATGTGCTTCAACTTTCATTATAAAACATCTTGATGGCTTCCTTCAGTTACCCGATCACATTTATAATTATGCCTTTGTTAACCAAGTGTAGGCAACAAACAGTGTTACAGAAGTTCAGCATGCTTCTGGGAATCAGTTGGATAACAATGGTTCAAGTTCCAGACAAACTTTGGATAGTGGACTAAATGCAGCCTTACAGCCTAATCAATCTGGAGTCATGGATACCAGAATCCTAAGCTTCTTAGAAGTAAAAGATAGTCAAATTGCAACAGCTTCTTCTAAGTCAGCTCTTTTAGTGGGACCTTGTCAGGACATGGTGACATTTGGCCACAATGACTCACAGACTCAATCTAGTAGCAAAGGTCTGCAGTCGAACCACACAAATTATAGCCAGGTTAATTTGAGGGTGGCCCCATCTTGGTTGAAACAATATGAATCTCTTCAGAATGGACAAATGGTCCCAATGTTTGACTCTGCACTAGCAAAAACAGCTGCTTCACCGTTCTCTCTTGGAAAACCATCTCAGGATTTGCATATTCAGACTTCTGCCGAACAACTTTCAGCTGCTGATGCTGATCAAGGTGGGAGGGTTTGGCCAAATGCAAATACCGCCTCAATTGCAAATCAACAACTTGCAGTGCCTTATATATTACCTGAAGAAACAAGGGAACATCTAGCTATAATTAGGCCAAAAAAGCGGAAAACTATTTCCATTGAACCTCTACCATGGCACAAAGAAGTTACTCAAGATTCCAAAAGGGTTAGAAATATCAGGTATCTATATTATTAATGCCTCCTTTCTTTTTACTCTCATCATTCCCTCATTTGTTTTCTGTTTCACTTTTATCTAGGAGAATAATGGTTTTCTGTTATTATTAATGTGCTTGGTTTTTTCTTTTTCCCTCTTTTTGGAACAATCCCTATTTGACAAAAGCTAACTTAAAGTTCCGCTAACTGGAAGTTGTAATCTAGCTTTAGTTATTTGGCATTGTCTGTGTTGTTGTTGCCCTTTTTTCTTTGCCATGTAAATGATGCATTACTTTTTCTTTTGCAGCACCTCTGAAGAAGACTGGGCACAAGCAACAAATCGACTGATCGAGAAGGTGAACTATGTTAATGGTTTAAGAGTTTGTTTTCTTAGATACATTAAAATTGGGTTCTTATTTCCTTATCTGTTACAGGTAGAAGATGAATTGATTGAAGAAGTGCAACCAGTAGTTCGAGTAAAGAGAAGGCTAGTGTTGACAACACAGCTAATGCAACAACTGTTTTGTCCTGCACCAGCATCGTTTCTTTCTGCTGACGCAGCCTCAAATTATGATCCCATATCATACTTGGTCTCCCGATTATCATTGGGTGACGCATGTAGCATCGCTTACAGCAAAACAAGTGACTTGTTTGAGGCAGTGGATTACGGCAACACGTGAGTGTCACTCTTTAGTGTTTTGCAAATCATGACAGAATACTCCTTCGATTGCTTATTGAACTTACTTTTCCTTCAAAGCTTACCATTGCCTACAAATCTTACTCAGTTATGCAGAAAAGCTGAAAGTTTCCGAGAGAAGTGATCAACAATTCATGGAGGTTCTGGACAACTTCATTGGTAAGGCAAAGAAGCTGGAAAAAGACTTCCAAAGGTGTGGGATAAGTATTGCACTATTACTAGTCTTGAATCTTTTAATCATCACAAGATGAATTACTAGTGGCTTCTTCAACTGATAATGTTTTCTGAATGCTATCCTTTCAAAATGTAGATTGGACAAGACATCTGTTGTAGACGTCAGGTTGGAACTTAAGGAATTAGAAAAATTTTCTGTGATCAACCGGTTTGCCAAGTTTCATGTCCGGGGACACATGGATGCATCTGGCATTCTTAGACCAATTCCTCAGAGATATTTTGCAGCGCTTCCAAGCCCTAAGAATCTACCTGATGAGGCCCAATGTCTTTCACTATGATTATGAACTATATATGTCCAACTGAATCCTATGTAGATCAAGATCCTGCATTCCAGGGAATACTGCACGTCCCTGCCTGTGACGCCCTTTATTACATTGACACGCTGGCTGGTGTGCAAGAAAGAAGTGGTGTGAAATGGAATGCAGCATTGGTCAACACCAAGTAACATAAGGGCTCTTTTAGGTTTTCAATTGAGGGCTGTCGTTGTCATTTTTGAGAAAGTATATATTTTTCCCATGTATATTTTAATGGATTTCCAAGGGACAAGAAGTATCCAAACTAACTTATAGGAAAAGAGGATCAGTAGTTTGAATGTCATCAAATCTAATGTAATCTATGGAAGCATCTTGCTTTTTTTTTTTTTTGCCCTCTTGTTATATCTACTATATTATTCTTATCCTTTTCAGGGCTTCCTGTTATTAGCATGGGAAACATGCAACTTGAGTTGTTGAAGACCAAGCACTTCAGGACAATGAAACACTTCGGATAATACATTTGTTTCAGGTTCTGGAGTTAAACAGGAGCATGCACAGTTGTAGACTTAATGGTTTAATTGGCTTTTAAGAATAATAAACAAAAGCGTCTCTACGACCTGAGATTCCTTAAAAAATAGGTAACTAGGCGTTGGACACAGGAAGAGAGCACAGAAGCTTCTATTATGACTTTCATTGAAAAGTAAGTATTGGATGTTGATTCTGTTGACCCTGAAAGATAAAGATTGCCTTTCTTTTCATATGAATATTAATTTGAGTAAAGGACAAGGAAAAGCTTTTTATGACTAAGAAAGCATATTGTGTTTGTGAATTCCCTGGAGGTACTTTCTTCACTGAAACCGGCAATGACACGTCAGTGGTTTGTGATACGATCATTAATAAGTACCTTGTATCCACGTTGTCAGTATCAATATCTGATCCCCATGCATTGGGTAGGGGACAGGGACATCCTTTTCCACTGGATCAAATAAATAATAAGAAACAAAAACAAGTCAATACCAGCATTACTGGCAAAGTGACAATCATTCCCATTGGTCTCTTTTGCTGTGCTGACAAGATTTGGTGGGTTCGTGATTTCCAACATTCCGTTAAAACTAAATCGGATTCAGCCCTTATTGTGTCTCAATCTGATCTCATCAAGTCTGAGATGGGACCCAGAAGTCACCACATGTCACTGCCATTGCCACTTCACCCCCAATCAAACGTCATTGTTTCTAGTTCTAAGAACCTGCTGCGGATGTAAACTTTGCGTGGTCCTGTCCTGTACTTGACCAGTGTTTGAGTCCGAATATAAGTTTGTTTCTCTCAGGGCTTTCATAAGCGCGTGTCATCAAATCCCAATGCCCACGAAGAGTAGTCATCTTCCCACGAGATTTGGTGCTACAGAATTCTGAACAGGAAAGCAACACACAAAAAGCCACCAAACCCTGAAAATTAAATGGCCTATTGGTTTCATTATTTATCCTATAAATTCTCATGTACCATACTATGAGCTGCTAGTCGGTTGTTTCATAACTAGGATATTCACAAAAGTATATGCAATCATATTATGTAATTTTATAAAGTTTGGTCCTTTTGATAATTAGATTACAAGAAAGAAAATATTTGCATATAACAATTTTAAAAGCACAACATATAAATTCATTTAGTTTGGCAGTCGAGTGCTATTATTACAATTTCTAGCCCATCTATCCTTAGTGCCGTTTTTCGTCAGTTCCCAATCAGTTGTTATCTTTAGTTGCGCTTTCTTATGCTTTCCTATAAGTCCTCTTTCATCATCATATCCCATTACGAGAGTCCATTCAATTATCCAATCATCAACTGTTCTTAATTCATATCGTAATCAAAAGCTATTGAAGATAGCCTTTGAAAAGGAAATAATTTGTATGTATATAAATCATCTGTTTGCGTGATTATGCTGACAAAAATTGAACCTTCAAACACTACAAGGAAAAGAGCGGAATAGCGACGAAAATTTAGGCACCGAAACGTTCCGTCTGTAATTACCGACGGAATGTAACCTCGTCAAAAAAATAAGACGGCAAATAGAACTTTACCAACTGCAAAAATTCCATCGGTAAAAGAACGTCAGTAATGACACAACCCAATTGTCGTTTAAAAAACTTAACAAAACGACGTCGTTTTGTGAAGTTGGAAATGTTTAAAAATTTAACCAAAACGGCGTCGTTTTGGTTAATTTTTTAAAGCTTCAAAAACTCTCCCCTCTCCCACTTTCACACGTGCCTCACCCTTTTCTTTTCCTCTCCTTCTTCGTCGTCTATCGCCACCGTCTCCATCCATCGCGGCCGTCTGCTATGTTGTCATCGTCGAGACTTGAGTTGCCGGCGTTGTCTACTTCAATAGTGTTAACCGAAGGTAATGTTGTTTGGAAAACCTTCCTCTCCTTCCTCTACAATCGGTGGATTTTGTTTTTGGTTAATATGGAGTTGTCGTTTGATTTTAAATGTTAATTAGTGATTGTTAATGATAGTTTTGTTTGAATGTTGGAGATTAATGGAAAAAATATGGGATTTTGTGTTGAATTAGGGATGAAGAATTTTTTGCACACCAAGTTTTTGATAAAATGCATATAAGTGTTTGTGTTGAATTGTTCCTGAACTTTAATTATTGGTGTTGTTTTGCAACAAGTTTAAAATTTATGTGTTGATATATTATAGTTGTTAATACGAAAATTGTTACGGTACTGTTATGATTGTTATACTTTTATGATTTTGAAATTGTAGTTTCAAATTTTTTAAATATTTAATTAGCTTATAATGTTAATATGACTATGTATTGATAATGATTATGAATAAGATAAATTAGTGTTTGTTTATTTTGTGTTCAAACAAACAAACAATAGTACTTTTAATTATATTGCTATTATTTGTTATAGTGCTATAATGAAATGGATACTAATTAAGATCAATTTGGTTTAGATATGAATAACACATTTATTTTGTGTTCAAATAAACAATATTACTTTTAATTATATTGTTATAATTTGTTATAGTGTTATAATTAAATGGATACTAATTAAGATCAATTTTGTTTAGATATGAATAATACATTTAT
>JAOQMR010000008.1:12469415-12485559 GCA_027563865.1 Erythroxylum pelleterianum | reverse complement strand
CTTTTTCATACTAACAATATATCACAAGTAATAATTTATCAACAAATCTAATTTCACTAAATCCCTTCATTTAAAAATCATAACCTAAACAATAAATCCACAATTTATTCCAACCACAAGTAAAATTATCAAATTATACCTCAAAATAAAATTATACAACTTATTGACCAAGAAAAAGAAATCGGGGCCCAACAATTTATGTGTTAAGAGAATAAATATTTTAGTGCTAATGAATGACATTATCTTAGACTGTAGTGATAACCAAATAAATTATTTATGGCTAAAGATTTTGATTAGATTAAATTATGCACCGAGAGGTGGTAGTTACCTAAATAGATATATTTAAGTGCCTTGAAAAAGAGTACAAATACCGTAGGTTAATTTTTAATTCAACCTAGATAGTCAATTATATATAAAAATTAACCTAGATAGTCAATTACATATAAAATTTAAATTTTCGTATAAGTAAATCTAAATCCATAATATTTGTTTATTGGTTTTTTATTTAGTTATTTATCTCTTTTTATTTAGTTTCGTAATTATATTCTCTTAAAGAAAGCTTTTATCTCTATTTATTTTATTTTTAACTAAGATTAATAAATTTAGTGATTAGTTTGCTATAGAATCAATACTTCATAATCACTTTAATTTGATAAACTATCTATAATTGACCCTATCCACTTGTAGATATAAAGTAGATCAAGTTTTTAGCATCATTACCGTCATTAGCTAGTTGTATTAATCTAAGTTTAGTTTTAATTTAAATTGTTTACTATTAATTCATTTTCCTTTTTAGGTAGTTGATGTGAGATAGAGATCCATGAGTGACAACTTGGATTCCCAACTTCAGTTTGATACAAAAACTGAATGAACTTACAGACAAAAGTATACTAAAAGAAAGGAGATGGCTACATAACAAGATAATATCATTGTTGGCTTGAAGCAACAGTAATAATAGATGATGTGCATAGGGTACATTAAGTTTAACAGTGTCAATATCGATCTCTCGTGTATAAGATTGAGTTAAAGAACATGAAACTATGAGCTAAAGCAAGTTTGCTTGCACTTAGGACTGGCTTTTAGTGGATCACTTGATGAAGATAAGTTCATATTCATCAAGAAATTTAATTCAATGATCCAAACACTTCCACTAGATAGTTTTTAAAAAGATAAGAATTGAATTAGGTGTTTCTTATACTGCATAACACTTAAGGTAATAAACAAAAAGTTGAAGAATAAGTTATGAGTTAAGAGCTTGTTAGTTGGTGGCAATCTATTCCATATGTATTGTTAGGTAATAAAGGAAGCAGTAAAATTGTTATAGGATAATCCAAAAGAGTTGAAAATTTTGAAAAAATTACACGATAACTACGCATTCTGTGCATGAAGAAGTTGGTATTAAATTTTCATACCAGATCGAATTCAACTTTCAAGATGTTAGAGATGGTAACCTAGCATGTTGATGTGTTTAGCTGGTTAAGACAAAAAGATTCTCAATATATTTCCTTGCCTATAAAAAAACAATAGGAGTTGGCTAAAGCACTTTGAGCGTAGTTCGAAATGTTCTATAATATTACTTAGTTGTTCTCAGTGTTAGCCCCTGAATTTTTTTTATAACATGATTAGATTAAATTTTGGGGTCTTGCTAGATTATTGTATGTTGGAATAAATTAGTATGTTAATGTGTGTAAGATAATATGACATAGGTTAAGGTGGTAAGTTTGCATAAGGGGTAGTTTGGGGAGATCATTTAAGTGGGAAGGCTTTAAGGTATTGAAAGAAGGCCAAAAATGGGAAGAGAAAATTGTTGGCTTGCATTTTAGAAGCCAAAAACATGAATGAGAAAAAAGAGAAGAGAGAAGCACTAAAAAGAGAGAGAGAAGAGAAAAGAAGGGAGGTCAACTAGGTTTCAATTTTCTTAGTTTTAAAGGGAGATTTTGAGAGTGTTCAAGAAGGGAAAAAGGAAGAGAAAGATTAGACCTTCTATTAGAGCCAAGAAGCTCATTGTTTGGTGACGATTCAAAGTAAGTTTATGTTAAATCTTTTGGATTTTTAGAAGGGTTTTGGTTCAAAGAGCTTAGAAATTTCATGGGTATAAGTATTCTAGGATCAATTTCATGCATTTAGCTCTTTGGGTTTTCCCATTTGACTATCTATTGATTTAGGCTTTTTGTCAATGTTGAAAAAAATTAAGAGAGGCAAGAGGAGCAAGAGGAGAGACATCCTTGAACAAGTTTTCAAGCAAGGAAATTAAGGTGGGTGACATTTTTATAATTGAGTTAATAAGCCATTAAAGTTTCTTCAAATAAATGGAAGTTAATGATTTCCAACTACCTTGATCATGTGCATTTATTGTTCTTTAAAAATGCTTTGAGAATGTGCCATATGATTTTGTATGTGAATTTTTGTGAATGACTTGCGAGCTGATATGAAAATGTTTTCAAATGGCTATATAGTGTGAAATGATGATGAAATTGCATACGAAATAGATCATGCTCATGGAAGAAAATTTTTCAAAATGTTCCATTTGGGCAATGAGTTTTTAAGTCATGTATTACATGTTATATGGGTTTGTGGTGGTCTATTCTATCAGTCAAGTGCACTTGTCTAAAGGCTTCTCTCGCCTATCCGTTAGTGGCATGGAGCTTTTTCACGGACTCCCATAAGTAAACGGCTACATAAGACCAGTTGTGGGATTACGATAGCACGCTCTATTCACGGCTACACAGGACCCTTAAGGGAAATGTGTAGTACGCTCTGTTACGGATCCACCCGAACCATTCTGCTATGTTTATTTCATTTTGATGTGATGATTGGTTATGATGTATTGGCAATTTTGACAGATGTATGACTTATATGATTTGTGAATTGTCTTGATAAATTGATAATTCTGTGTTTTATGATTCAATGGGGTTTTCGCTATGATCATGAAAGTTTTAAATGGATTTTGCTTATTACCATTTATAAAGCTGTTACCCACAAGCTTTCAAGCTCACCCCCTTTCCTTCCCCTCTTCAGGCGATGGACAAGATACCGAGTGATAGAGTCGAGAGTCAAGGCATCACTCTAATTTGCATATCTTGTTTTTTAAAGATAGATTATGTAAAACAAGGCTTTAGTCGCATTCTGAGCGATTCTCATTTTGTAAACTTTGTATTTTGGATTATGTTGTAAAGTGGCTCGAAATGTCCACTAAAGCGTTGTAAAACTCTTATTTGTTGATGTTAATGAAACGTGTATATATATATATATATATATATATATGCACACATACATTATGTTTTGTTCATGATTTCCAAAGTCTTTATATTGCATTTTCAAGCTTTGCATAGGGGTAGGAATTTTGTTCTGATCTCCAAGGGAAAATTGGATTGATCTAGGTAGAACTAGACAAAGTTGTCTTCTGGATAGTTATAGCTTATCATCTCAGCTTTCCAACGATATAGAGTTTGTAATTTTTGTACATTGGAGTTGAGAGTTATGGTCCTTAGAAGGGCATATGCTTAGGAGTATATAGTGGTATCGTCTGTGATAACATCACATCGTCTGTGATGACATCATATCGTCTCTAAGGATGCATCGTCTGTAGAGACGTATTGTCTGTGATGACATCATATCGTCTGTGATGACATCATAGCTTCTTAAGTTAACTCTGCTTCGTCTTAAGATGACTCCGCTTCGTCTTAATAGTTGCATCGCCTTAAGTTGACTTTGCTTCGTCTTAAGAGTTGCATCATCTTAAGTTGACTTTCTCCATCTTAAGATGACTCCGCTTCGTCTTAAAAGTTGCATCGTTGTAAGTTGACTTTACTTCGTCTTAAGATGACTCTACTTCTTCTTAAGAGTTGCATTGTCTTAAGTTGACTTTGCTTTGTCTTAAGATGATTCCGCTTCGTCTTAAGAGTTGCATCGTCTTAAGTTGACTTTGCTTCGTCTTAAGATGACTCCACTTCATCTTAAGAGCTACATCGTCTTAAGTTGACTTTGCTTTGTCTTACGATGACTCAACTTCATCTTAAGAGCTGCATTGTCTTAAGTTGACTTTGCATTCGTCTGCTTCTTGATTCGTCTGCTTCTTGCATTCGCCTGCTTCTTGCATTTGTTTGCTTCTTGATTCGTCTGCTTCTTGCATTCATTTGCTTCTTGCATTCGTATGCTTCTTGCATTCGTCTGCTTTTTGCTATCGTCTGCTCCATTTTTGACCCTTCAGACTATAGAATCTATCTTCGAGGTTTTCATCAAAGTTGTAGATCTCGAAGTCCTCTTTTAAATTGTTCTAAGATGATCTCAATCTGATACCCCTAATGACGATTATGCTAATTGCCCCAAGACAGATGCAATATGATTGAGGATATAAACATACTTGATTCTTAAGACTGTAACTTCATCATCCGACCGTCAAACGAAGTGAATCTTCAAACAATAGTTTCCTAATGCATTTTCGTGTCCTCCTAATAAGGGACGTTGAAATAACCCTTCAAGGTAGTACGCAAGCTCAAGGTTTATGATTCAGGATATTGGGCTCTGAAAACGGGGTCCAACATATTATGGTATCAGAGCAACTAGGTTTGGGTCCAAGTTTGGGATTAGGTTTAGGAGTATCCTAGGCACGAAGTGGGTAGTCTAAGGCATGAAATGAACATACATTATTTTAAAGTGAATAACTTACATTGTTTTGAATTGTTTTACAAGATTTGAAATTGTTTTATGTGATTTAAATTGTTGTACATGATTTGAAGTTGTTTTACATGAAACATGAACTAAAGGTTTTGAATGTTTTGATTGATGGAGTGATTATGCCACTTCGAAAAAGAACTCGAGGAGCTCTGACTCGATCTGGCTCTCATTAGGGAAGTATGGATGAATCGTATGTCTCACAGGATGTGAGGACACGCCCTGCTCCTGATTTTGAGGCACCTAGTGTGCAGCATGAGGTGCCACCGCCTCCTCCTCCTACGCCTCAAGTAAAACCTCTAGATCCACAGTTCTTTCAAGCCTTTGCCCAGGCTTTTACTTATGCTATGGGACAAGGGTCATAAGTGTCGGTGCCAGCTCCAGTGGAGAGGAGTGGATAGTATTATAAGCTCTGCAAGTATGGGGCTGTTGATTTCAATGGGACTACAAATCCCGAAGAGGTTGAAGCATGGCTGAAGAGGACAAAGAGGGTACTGATTCAAATGAAGTGCTCTGATGAGGAGAAGCTGGATTATGCAGTTAGCTTGCTGCAAGGGGATGCACTTCATTGGTGCTCTGATTCAAATGAAGTGATCTGTATTTCCCTAACATGTTGTTCATTTTTCTTATACTCTATGTAAAAGTTTCTAGATCAGCTGAAAGACTGTTAATCCTTTGCTTCAGCTAATTGATCTCTTTAGATCTATCTACAACTTCCTTTTTCTTTATCTCTTCTACTTGCTTCTTTAAGCAGACATTCTCTTTTTCTAACTCTTGCATGTTTTTCAAACTTTCTACGTACTTTTCTTTAATAATTTGTACTGTTTCATAATTGCGTGAGAATCTTCTAATAATTCTGAGTATGCATCTTGTAAGTCATTAAATTTTGAGGTTACCTCCTCATCACTATCTTCTTTGACTACTAGGAAAATACTTGCTTGTTCTGATGTCTTTGATTCAGTATCAGATTCGGAAAAATCTAGATCTTCCCAGGTTGCCATCATGCTTTTCTTGCCTTCTCTACTCTTCTTTGGCTTTCTTTTCAGCAATGGACATTTGGATTTGTAATGTCCTGGTTTATTGCATTCGCAGCATATGACGGATATCTTCTCATTCTTCCCATCATCTTTTCTATTCTTCTTAAAGGAGGACTCTCTATTTCCTTTCGTCTTTTTCTTCCACATGTGTCTAATCTTTCTTGAGATGAAAGATAACTCATCTTCTTCTTCGCTTGACTCTTGATCTGATTCGTTGGAATCATCATACTTAGCTTCTTCAATCTTCAGTTCTTTTGATGATGAATTCCTCTTCCTTTGAATCTTGTGATGCTTTTGTCTGACCTTCAATGCTATCAATTTATCCGGTCTGGACTTGTCTTCAGCATCGAGTTCAACTTCATGTATCTTTAGGGATCCAAGCAATTTATCAAGCTTCAGTACGCTCAAATCCTTGGCTTCTTGTACAGCTGTAACTTTGGTCTCCATCTCTTTGGTAGACTTCTTAAGATCTTTCAAACGTGATCTTGATTGTCGTAAGTTCTTCCGAGATCTTTAAGTCCATTGATGATTGTTTGAAATCTTCCAAACATCTGATCGATAGATTCTTCGTCCTTTATCTTAAACAGCTCGTACTGATCTACAAGAATGCTTATCCTGGACTCTTTTACTTGATTTGTACCTTCGTGTGTGATGGATAGCGTATCCCACATGTCCTTCGCAGTGTCACATCCGTGAACTTTATCATACTCACTTTTTCTTAAGGCACAATTTAAAAAGAACTTGGCCTTCAAGTTCAATTGGAATCTCGCCTTTTGATCTACAGACCATTTGATTCATGAAATAGGATTTCCTTCTTCATCTATCGGTGTATACGATCCATTTTCTATATTATCCTAAAGATCGATATAAGTAGATTCGATGAAGAGTCGCATCCTATCTTTCTAGTAATGGTAGTCTTCTCCATTGAACACAGGAGGTCTAGTGATTGAGGCACCTTCAGTTATGTATATGTGTGATTCCGCCATGGATCTTTATCCACACTTTGTTAGGATGGTTCTTGGACACCGAGCTCTGATACCAATTGAAGTAAATCACACGTTAGTGTAGACTTAACAATCGATATGCAAAATGCACAAGAAGGGGGGTTGAATTGTGTATTCTTTTTTGATGATCCCCTTTTTCAAGAATTTCTTTAAAACTTGCTTTTTCTCAAAACTATTGAAAATCAGTATTGTGAAACTTTCTAAATGCTTGTATGAAATATTAAGATTAATAGTTGAGAGTTGAGAGAGAGTCGACACGGCAGATTTATACTGGTTCACCCCAAACCATGGGCTACGTCCAGTCCTCAGAATCCTTTCTGAGATTTCACTATACTTTGCAAAGATACAAGTATTCTTTTCTCTGAGCCTCTTCAGGTCTCTTACAGCAATTATTCTTTTCACACTTATCCTCTTCAGGTTATCTGCTTTTCTTCTTTCAACTAAAAGATATTTTGAGCTTTGTTACAGATAAGAATAGCTCTAAGTTTTGCACAATAAAATTTCTAGCTTTTGAGTTTCACTAACTCTTTCAAAAATCTCTCTCACTTCTGTAAAATCTCTAACTTTTTTAACTTGTCTAACTCTTGCAGTCTTCGAATCTGACTCCGACTCGTATTTATAGCCTTCGTCTTCAATTGCTTCTTGATAACTGTTTCTTTCTTCTTGTTTCTTGATCTTTGAAGAATCAGTTATTCAGTTGAGTTCTATAACTAACTCAAATTGATTAATCATCCGACGTGGTATTGGGTCTTCTGTCTCAATTTCTTCCGTCTCATATTTCTTCCGTCTTATTTCTATCGTCTCATTTTTGTCTCTGGCTTTCGTCTCATATTGTTCCGTCTCATTTTTTCTTTCCGCTTCCATCTCATTTTTGCTTTTCGCTTCCATCTCATTTTTTCTTTCATCTCATATTTATCTGCATCTCATTTTTTCTTCCGTCTCATTTTATTCTGCTTCCGTCTCACTTTCTTTCATCTTGTTTTGTATCTTCTTCCGTCTCATTATTTGGTCTTCATCAAAATCATTAAACGTAATGTCATTTTGACATAACAGTAGTGGCTCTGTCAAGAATAAGCAAGTGAAGGCAGTTTCAGTGCAAACCTCAACTATGGGAGGCAATAGAAGGATGGAGAGGAGTAGTCGCATGAATACGAACCCCAAATGTGAGCATTGTGGAAAATTTCACAGGGGAGAGTACTTCAAGTTACTTGGAGCATGCTTTCGACGAGGAGAGAAGGGACACATGATTAGAGACTATCCCCAAGTAATAAGGCAAGAGGAGTCACATCCTAAGCCCCAAGGAGAGTAGAAATAGTGGGGAGCAGGCCAATCGCTGCGGTGGCTAGTTCTGGAGTTGCAAGGAAGGTTGTTCCTCCAGGAAGGCTAAGGGGTTAAGCTCAGGCTCAGGCAAGGGTGTTTGCCATGACCAGAGAGGAAGCTATAGCCGCTCCTGAAGTTGTCACGGGTATGACTCAGTTATTCAATTCTGCAGTATATGTGTTGATTGATACTGACTCTACGCATTCATTTGTTTTTGCAAGTATGACTTTACATGATGTGAATTCAGTGCCCTTGAATAGTCATTTGCTTGTAAGTACAACTGTAGGGAGGAAAGTTGTAATCGATCAAGTTTATAGGGATTGTGAACTTTTCATTGATGGTGCTAGACTGGTAGTAGACTTACTACCTCTAGACCTAAGAGGCTTAGATGTCATACTTGGAATGGATGTCATGGAGAAGTATCATGCGAAGTTGAATTGTAGTCTCAAGGTGGTAGAATTTGATCTGGGAAACGGAGAGAAGGTGACTTTCTGAGGAGACATGAGAATACTATCTCCAAGAATTATTTCGGCTTTGCTAGCTGACAGAATGATGGGAAAGGGGTATGAAGCCTTCTTGGAGCATGTTGTCGACACTGATGTGAATAAAGGGAAGTTAGGGGATTTTCCAGCACTGAGGGAGTTTCCAGATGTGTTCCTAGAGGAATTACCTAGATTGCCACCGGTGAGGGAAATAGAGTTTGCCATCGACTTGATTCCTGAAACTGCACTCATTTCTATACCACCGTATAGGATGGCCCCAGCTAAACTGAAGGAGCTCAAGGAATAGTTGGAGGAACTGCTAGAGAAGGGGTATATAAGGCCGAGTTCGTCACCACGGGGAGCGCCAGTTCTGTTTGTTAAGAAGAAGGGTGGGACATGGCGCATGTGTATAGATTACCAGAGACTCAACAAGGTAACCATTAAAAACAAGTATCCTCTGCCTCGAATAGATGATCTATTTGACCAGCTATAGGGAGCAACGGTCTTTTCAAAGATTGGTCTCAGGTCGGGTTATCATCAACTCAAAATTAGGGAGTCTGATGTAAATAAGACAGCCTTCAGGACAAGGTATGGACATTATGAGTTTTTAGTCATGTCTTTTGGATTAATTAATGCTCCAGCTGCTTTTATGGATCTTATAAATAGGGTATTCAAGGAGTATCTGGATCAGATTGTCATAGTGTTTATCAATGACATTCTGGTTTATTCCAAGAGTGAAGAGAAACATGAGGAACATCTTAAGATAGTGTTGCAAACACTGAGGGAGAAGGAATTTTGTGCTAAGTTCAGCAAGTGTGAGTTTTGGCTTCACAAGGTGATATTCTTTGGACATGTGATTTCAAAAGATGGGGTACATGTTGATCCGAGGAAGGTTGAAGCAGTGGTGAATTGGCATGCACCCAAGACAGTGACAAAGATGAGGAGCTTTCTAGGTATGGCAGGTTATTATAGGAGATTTGTTGAGGGATTCTCTATGATAGCTGCTCCGATGACTAAGTTATTGAGGAAGAATCAAAAATTTATCTAGAGTGAGGAATGCAAGAAAAGTTTTGAGGAGCTCAAGTGTAGATTAACAAATACTTCAGTTTTGATTCTGCCTACTGGAGATGAGAGTTATACAGTGCACAGGATGCTTCGAGAAAGGGTTTGGGTTGTGTGTTAATGCAAGAAGATAAGGTAATAGCTTACATCTCACGACAGCTAGATAAGGTAATAGCTTACATCTCACGACAGCTAAAGCTTTATGATATGAATTACCCGACCCATGATCTGGAGTTAGCAGCAATGGTTTTTGCCCTACAGATCTGGAGATATTATCTGTGTAGGATTCAGACAAGGATTTTTACTGACCATAAAAGTCTTAGGTATTTGTTGAGTCAAAAGGAACTAAATTTGAGACAGAGAAGGTGGTTAGAGCTAATTAAAGATTATGGTTTGTTAATTGAATATCATCCAGAAAAGAAAAATGTAGCCCATGCTCAAACAATGTATCTGCCTTTATTGGAAGAGAGGGCTAAGCTTAAGATAAGCTTGAAATAGAAGGAACCAGATTGTGTTTTTGCTACTTTCAGAGTGAGACCGATCCACAGAGAGAAAGTAAAGGAGTTACAGGAACAAGATACAGATTAGAGCAAGCTCCGAGAAGAAATTAAGAATGGTAAGAAATCTGAGGTGGTAGTGAGGGATGATGGACTCATGGTTGTAGGAAACAAACTTTGTATTCCGAATGTCAAGGAAGTGAAGGATGAGATACTGGATGAGGCATATAATGCGCCTTATGGCATGCACCCAAGTAGCACCAGGATGTACAGAGATCTGAAAGAGCATTTTTGGTGAAAAGGCATGAAGAGGGATGTAGCAAAATATGCAAGTAGGTGTCTAGTGTGTCAGCAAGTCAAGGCTGAACACCAGGCACCTTTAGGCAAGTTAAGGCCATTGTCCATTCCTGAGTGGAAGTGGCAAAGGGTAACCATGGATTTTCTGATGGGTTTGCCTAAGACCAGTAGGAAGCATGATGCCATATGGGTTATCGTTGATCGTCTGACAAAGTTGGCCCATTTTCTAGCAATTAAACAGACTGATTCTTTGCATGTGCTGGCAAAGAAGTATATTGATAAGATAGCAAGATTACATGGGATCCCAGATTTCATAGTTTTCGATAGAGACCCTCGGTTTACTTCAAGATTTTGGGGAAGCTTATAAGAGAATATAGGAACTAAGTTGAATTTTAGCACTGCTTTTCATCCCCTGACAGATGGTCAATATAAGAGGACCATTTGAACCCTTGAGGGAATGCTCAGGGCATGTGTGATGGATTTCAAAGGAGCTTGGGACAAGAATTTGCCATTGGTCGAATTTGCTTACAATAATTCATACCATTTGAGTATTTAGATGGCTCCTTATGAAGCACTGTATGGAAGAAGGTGTAGAACTTCTATATGCTAGGATGAAGAAGGAGAAAGGAAACTGATAGGACTATAATTGATTCAGATGACAGTTGATAAGGTCAACTTAGTTAAGCAACGGCTTAAGGCAACTTAGGATAGAATGAAGAGCTATACTGATGCACATCAAAAGGAAATGGAGTAGGAAGTCGGTAAGAAAGTTTTCATTAAGACATCTCCTTGGAAAGGATTAATGAGGTTTGGCAAGAAAGGCAAGTTGAGTCTGAGATATGTGGGTCCCTATGAGATTGTTGAGAGGATTGGACCACTAGCCTATAGGTTGGCATTGCCTCCAGAATTGTCACAGATACATGATGTCTTTCATGTTTCCATGTTGAGGAGGTATAGATCGGATCCATTCCACATTATTCAGACCACTGAGGTTCAGTTGAGAGATGATTTGAGCTATGAGGAGATTCCAGTGGAGATCTTGGACACCAAGGAAAAGGTCCTCAGGAACAAGAAAGTTAAATTGGTCAAAGTCTTGTGGAGAAACCATTCCGTGGAAGAGGCCACATGGGAGCCTTTAGAGGTCATAAGGGAAAAGTATCCACACCTATTCAATGACTCAGGTGAGAATTTTGAGGACGAAATTCTTTTAAGGGGGGAGAAATGTTGGCCCCTAAAAAAATTTAAAAAAAGAAAAAAAAACATGATTAGATTAAATTTTGGGGTCTTGCTAGATTAGTGTATGTTGGAATAAATCAGCATGTTAATGTGTGTAAGATAATATGACATAGGTTAAGGTGGTAAGTTTGCATAAGGGGTATTTTGGGGAGATCATTTAAGTGGGAAGACTTTAAGGTATTGAAGGAAGGGCAAAAAGGGGAAGAGAAAATTGTTGGCTTGCATTTTAGAAGCCAAAAATGTGAATGAGAAAAGAGAGAAGAGAGAAGCACGAAAAAGAGAGAGAGAAGAGAAAAGAAGGGAGGTCAACTAGGTTTCAATTTTCTTAATTAGTTTTAAAGGGAGATTTTGAGAGTGTTCAAGGAGGGAAAAAGGAAGAGGAAGATTAGAGCTTCCATTAGAGCCAAGAAGCTCATTGTTTGGTGAATATTCAAGGTAAGTTTATGTATTGGATTTTTAGAAGGGTTTTGATTCAAAGAGCTTAGAAATTTCATGGGTATAAGTATTCTAGGATCAATTTCATGCATTTGGTTCTTTTGGTTTTCCCATTTGGTTGTCTATTGATTTGGGATTTTTTCAATGTTGAAGAAAATCAAGAGAGGCAAAAGGAGCAAGAGGAGAGACATCCTTGAACAAGTTTTCAAGCAAGAAAATTAAGGTGGGTGACATTTTTATAATTGAGTTAATAAGCCATTAAAGTTTCTTCAAATAAATGGAAGTTAATGATTTCCACCTACCTTAATAATGTGCATTTATTGTTTTTTAAAAATGGTTTAAGAATGTGACAAATGATTCTGTATGTGAATTTTTGTGAATGATTTGAGAGCTGATATGAAAATGTTTTCAAATGGCTATATAGTGTGAAATGATTACGAAATTGCATATGAAATAGATCATGCTCTTGGAAGACAAGTTTTCAAAATGTGCCATTTGGGCAATAGGTTTTCAAGTCATGAATTATATGATATATGGGTTTATGGTGGTCCGTTCTGTCGATCAAGTGCACTTGTCTAAAAGCTTCTCCCGCCTGCCCGCCAGTGGGTTAGAGCTTCTTCACGGACTCCCACAAGTTCACGGCTACGCAAGACCAGTTGTGGGATTGTGATAGCATGTTCTATTCACGACTACACAAAACCCTTAAGGGAAATGTGTAGTACGTTCTGTTACGGATCGACCCAAACCATTCTACTATGTTTATTTGATTTTGATGTGATGATTGGTTATGATGTATTGGCAATTTTGATGGATGTATGACTTATATGATTTGTGAATTGGCTTGATAAATTGATAATTCTGTGTTTTATGCTTCAATGGGGTTTTCGCCATGATCATGAAACTTTTAAATGGATTTTGCTTGTTACCATTTATAAAACAGTTACCCACGAGTTTTCAAGCTCACCCCCTTTCCTTCCCCTCTTCAGACGATGGACAAGATACCGAGTGATCGAGTTGAGAGTCAAGGCATCACTCTAATTTGCATATCTTGTTTTTTTTAAGTTAGATTATGTAAAACAAGGCTTTAGTCGCATTCTGAGCGATTCTCGTTTTGTAAACTTTGTATTTTGGATTATGTTGTAAGGTGACTCGAAATACCCACTAAAGCGTTATAATACTCTTATTTGTTGATGTTAATGAAATGTATATATATTTATATACACACACACACATTATGTTTTGTTCATGATTTCTAAAGTCTTTATATTGCATTTTCAAGCTTTGCATAGGGGTAGGAATTGTGTTCTGATTTCCAGGGGAAAATCGGATTGATCTAGGTAGAACTAGACAAAGTTGTCTTCTGCAAAGTTGTAGCTTATCCTCTTAGCTTTCCAACGATATAGAGTTTGTAATTTTTGGAGATCAGAGTTGAAAGTTATGGTCCTTATAAGGGCATATGCTTAGGAGTATATAATGGTATCGTCTGTGATGACGTCATATCATCTCTAAGGATGTATCGTCTGTGATGACGTCATATCGTCTATGATGACATCATTACATCTTAAGTTAACTCTGCTTCGTCTTAATATGACTCCGCTTCGTCTTAATAGTTGCATCGTCTTAAGTTGACTTTGATTTGTCTTAAGATGACTCCACTTCGTCTTAAGAGTTGCATCGTCTTAAGTTGACTTTGCTTCGTTTTAAGAGTTGTATCGTCTTAAGTTGACTTTGCTTTGTCTTAAGATGACTCTGCTTCGTCTTAAGAGTTGCATCATCTTAAGTTAACTTTGCTTCGTCTTAAGATGACTCCGCTTCATCTTAAGAGTTGCATCATCTTAAGTTGACTTTACTTTGTCTTAAAATGACTTTGCTTCGTCTTAACAGCTGCATCATCTTAAGTTAACTTTGCATTCGTCTACTTCTTGCATTCACTGCTTCTTGATTCGTCTGCTTCTTGCAATCGTCTGCTTCTTGCATTCGTCTGCTTTTTGCTATAGTCTGCTCCATTTTTTACCCTTCAGGTGATAGAATCCATCTTCAAGGTTTTCATCAAAGTTGTAGATCTCGAAGTCCTCTTTCAAACCATCCTAAGATGATCTCAATCTGATACCCCTAATGATGGTTTTGCTAATTGCCCTAAGACGAGTGCAATATGATTGAGGATATAAACATACTTGATTCTTTTGACTGTAACTTCATCATCCGACCGCCAAATGAAGTGAATCTTGAAGACATAGTTTCCTAATGCATTTTCGTGTCCTCCTAATGAGGGGTCATTGAAATAACCTTTCAAGGTAGTACGCAAGCTCAAGGTTTATGATTCTGGATGTTAGGCTCCGGAAACGGAGTCCAACACTCAGGAACAAAATGTCCAACTTTGCACAATTGCTTTAGCAATATGTGCAAGATCAAGAAAGCTATAATTTATTATATATTTGATTCCAATAAGGTGATATAGATTATGACGGAGAAGCTCAATCTTTATTGGTATATCAGATATATTATGGCATTCATTTTTGTGTTGTACACGAGATACAAGATAAAGGGGTTTTATTTTTATTATGACATATTGGATGATGATCGGACTCAAGAGTATATTGTTGTTATCAAACAATTTTGGCATGATTTGCTTAATGATTATCAACTAAGATTAGATAAGGATTGCAATAGTTCAACACCAGCTTCAGGTTCAAGTTCATGTTTAGCTTCATCTAAGACTAGTGTGAAACTCATATTTGCAAAATTCATCAAAGAAAAAAAGGCTAGGACTTCTTATAGTAGGATGGAGTCAGAAAACTATTTGGAGGTAAATATTACAATCAAAGTTGAAGGTGTGAAGTTCAATGTATTGCTATGATAAAAGAACCATGGAAGTTATCTTTTGAAGATGCAAGCAATTACTTGCTATTACAACATTTTCTATTGCTTCAAAGTCTACTTTTAATATTGATGGTCAAATAATTAGTCCCCATCATGCTCAACTTCATCCTAGTATTATAGAAGCTCTTATGTGTGCCCGAAATTGGTTATATGATGAAGATATTGAGAGTAAACTCTATTCTTTATGATATATTAACTTCGTTTATCATAATCGCTTTAATAATTATAAATTATATTATCTTATGTTATATCATTTTTATACTAACGCATGTATTAGTTCGGGGACTTGTAACTCAACTGAAAATTTTTCGAACAAAAATTCAATAATGAAGGTATATTTAATTGTTGATTGTCATGTGTTTAATATTTATTTAATATAACTGCTGCATTATCAGGTATAGTTTATGCAATGTTTTTACATTTAGATTTTGGTACAAACTATTGATGATCTTGATTATAACGATTAGTTATCCTCTTTCTTCTGCTACAAATTTGTTATCTTTAATCTTTGTTTTTAGATTTACTTATTTTTCATATGTTTTTTTTAGTTTTTTATAATTGAAGATGTAATTATTTATTTATGTGTTTTTATGTAAGTTCCAAAATATTGTCCCTGCATGTTTACTCTACTGTAGTCTCTACTTTTCCATTTATAATTGATATTTTTAAAATTTTTGTAAAATGTGTCAATAAATAATTTGGATAATATTAGCACTATAATACTCTTTTTTATAATAAAATGATTTCCATAATATTATAGTGATATTTGGTGCATAAGTAGACTCATATATTTATACCATTAGCATATGAAAATCTTTTGTTTTGATAATAAATAACTTTAATAATCTTTTCCTGTGATATTTGTTACATAAAATGAAACAAACACCATTTTATTGTTATACTTAATAATGATTGATAAAAATAATAATAATTTAAAGTGACATTAATGTTTTAAAAAATTAAGCCTCTTTGGACTTAAATTTTTTTTTAAAAATGATTCTTTAAATAACAAAATGTTATAAAAATTTTTAACAATCTTTTCAAAATTAAAAAATTATTATTTTTTAATTAAAAAACGGGCTAATCAGAGCTCAATATCAGGATCTAGATTTTGAGGCTCGATCGCTCGAAGTCCCATTGGTCTTTGATGCAAATGGGGGGCGCATTTTTACAATTAGGGATGGCAACGGGACGGGTATGGGGGGGTATGCCATCCCCCT
>JAOQMR010000008.1:12442346-12462395 GCA_027563865.1 Erythroxylum pelleterianum | reverse complement strand
GGATGGAACAGTGCAAATGTTTAAACTTGTAACATTTAGCAATTGACACCCAAGTGTCGGAGTAAAACTTATCATGCATGGGTTCCTGTCGTCTATATTGAGCAGTTGGGATGAAGATCTCTGAAAAAAAAGTTGTTTTGAACATCGGAAAATAGTTGTAGAAAGTTCAGGATGGTAATCCTGAAAGGCGTTAGTTGATTGCTCTGTGAGATAGTATAATGCTGTTTGTGGTCCATAACATGAAATGATTTTATTATTACTGCTAGATCATATAGGACAATCTATCATTAGAACAAAAGTTTCACCAACTCAATAATATGCGGGTGAGGTCAGATGAAGTTGAAACGAAGTACGGACACGAAATAATTAATCCTAAACTCACACTCTATGAGGAATTGGTGCATTCCTATTTCCCGATTGAAGCAAAACAAGAAAAATCAAATCTTTATAATATACATAGTTTCTTAGTAGACTGAATTGCAGATACTATCAGAAATGGGCAATCCCCATGCCCTAGTAGTGCCTTATCCAGTTCAAGGCCATGTAATTCCTCTAATGGAACTTGCACAGTGCTTAGCCAAATATGGGATCAGAATCACATTTGTAAACTCAGAATACAATCACGAGCTACTTAAGAATGAATCCGCCTTGCAGGCTGCTATTATCGGGGATCAAATTCGTCTCGTTTCGATTTCAGATGGACTTCATTCAATGCAGGATGGGAACCAGGCAGGGAGGGCGTCTGGATCAATCCTTCGCGTGATGCCAGGCAAAGTGGAGGAGCTCATTGAACGAACTAACGAATCAGATTCTGATAAAATCAGTTGCATCATAGCTGATCAGACCATAGGATGGGCTCTGGAGCTTGCAGAAAAGAAGGGAATTCGACGTGCTGCCTTCTGTCCTGCTGCAGCTGCTCTGTTGGTCCTGGGGTTCAGCATCCCAAAGCTGATTGAAGATGGAATTATAGATGAAAATGGTGAGAATTCTGTCTTCCAAGCGCTAATTTTCTCAAAGTCAATCAAATTATGCTGTCATTGTTTTATGACACAGAAAGCTTTACTGTTCATATTTTCTTTGTTCGTCGACAGAACAATATTGATGTACTCTTTAACACCCAAAAAAAAAAGTTTACTTGCGAAAATGGACTAAGTGAGTCCATATTTTCTTTACAGGAACCCCAACAAAAAGGCAGAATATCAAGCTTTCAGCTTCGATGCCACTTATGGACTCCGCAAATTTCGTCTGGAACTGCCTTGGCAACATGGAAGCACAGAAAACCATTTTTGGATTAATGGTCAGAAACAATAGGTCCACGAAGTTGACTAAATGGCTGCTATGCAACTCAGCTTATGATCTTGAACCTTCAGCTTTTCACATGGCTCCTCACATACTTCCTATAGGACCACTTCTGGCAAGCAACAAACTGGAAGGAGACTCAACAGGGAGCTTCTGGGCAAAGGATACAACTTGCTTGGAATGGTTGGACCAGCAGGCCCCACGATCAGTTATATATGTTGCCTTTGGAAGTATTGCATCTTTGGAACCATCTCAATTCAAGGAATTGTGTGTAGGACTAGAACTCACAAGCAGACCATTCCTTTTGGTAGCAAGGTCAGACACGGTGCTAACCAATGGAACAAATGGTGAGTTTGTTGAAGAATTTAAAGACAGAGTAGGCAACAGGGGCAAGATCGTTTCGTGGGCACCACAACAAGAAGTGTTAGGACATTCTGTTGTAGGTTGTTTTCTAAGTCACTGTGGTTGGAATTCCGTCATAGAAAGTGTCAGCAATGGGGTTCCTTTGCTATGCTGGCCTTGTTTCGCTGACCAGTTCATAAACAAAAGCTATATTTGCGACGACTGGAAGGTTGGTTTGGGACTAGACAAAGACGAAAATGACAAGGTTACAAGAGAAGAAATCAAGAACAAGATTGAACAGATATTGGAAACAAAGGAATTTGCAGCAAGGGCCTTGGATCTTAAGGAAAAGGTCATGAATTGTGTGAAAGAAGGTGGTAGCTCTCACCAAAATTTCCTGAGCTTCGTTGATTGGATAAAGAGGGCATAGGTACATTCTTACCTCATTAAATCACCAATCGTTCGACATGTAACGTTAATTCTTTCAGCTTTGATGCCAAACTGTGTTAGAATTCCTATGGAAAATCAAATGCAGTTAATAAAATGGCAGCTGAATTTGTAATAATATCACATGCATCTCATATAACAAAATTTTTACGTAAGACACATGCATATTAACCATGTATATATAGCAACAAAAGCCCAACCGAAATAAAATACCCTCAACCATTGCTCCATCGATGATCCTCAACGTCTCTGATATTTTTGAATCTTCTATCCTCTTGGTCTTTCATGTAGCGATGGTGTCAATATCGTGAGTGTAAGGATAGGGATCCAAAAACAATTTTTAAATGGTTTCAACACCTCTACTCATCACAGAGGAGGAAACTCATGAAGCATGGGCAATAACGTGTGCGTGGTGAGGAGGGTTAAGCATTAAATGGACCACAATCTCAACAGTAAGAAGATTAGGTAGATTTAAAAAATCTTACATTTTCCCGCTTGGTCCATTTAACCCAACACCAAACATAACAAGAAATTAAATATATGAATCATGACGATAGGTTCTCTTATAGTGAGTATTATCTTTCATTATTACATATATAAAATTTCTCATTACCAATCCTTAAACTTAATGAATAAACCATATGTTTATTCTAGGTCCAAATTAAATGACATTTCTTAAAACCAATCAAAATATGTGTGCATAAAACATATGAGAAAGTATCAAATTAAATAAGAGTTCTATTGAAACATCAAATGTACAACAAAAATCGCATTATAGAACCAAGTCTCATTTGCACTACGTAATCCATAAACTGCTTAGGTGACATGCCTTTAGTTAAAGGATCCACAATCATCAAATCAGTGTTAATGTGCTCTATGACAACTTTCCTTTCCTTAACACGTTCTCTTATGCCTAAATACTTAATGTTGATATGCTTATTTCGACTTCCACCCTTATTATTTTTAGCCATAAAGACCGCAGTTGAGTTGTCACAATACAACCTTAATGGCTTAGAAATTGAATCAACAGCTCTAAGCCCAGATATGAAACTCTTCAACCATACATTATGCGAGGTGGCCTCAAAACATGATACGAATTTAGCCTCCATAGTAGAAGTAGCAATCAGGGTCTGCTTGGCCCTTCTCTAAGATATAGCTCCACCAACTAGCATGAAAATATAACTAAATGTTGATTTCCTTGAATCAATGCAGCCAGCAAAGTCTGAATCGGAGTATCCAACTACTTCCAGGTTCTTTGTTCACTTGTACATAAGCATGCAGTCCTTTGTGCCCTAAAAAATGTCATAACCTTCTTTGCAGCTTTCCAGTGGTCAATATCTGGATTACTCTGATATCTTCTTAAAATTCCAACAACATATGCGATGTTAGGTCAGGTGCAGACATGAGCATACATAAGGCTTCCAACAACTGAAGTATATGGAATGTTCTTCATGTGTTTCAGTTCAAAATCATTCTTCAGGCATTGATTCAAACTGAATCTATTACCCTTCACTATGGGTGCTACACTTGGTGCACAATCTTTCATCCGAAATCTCTCTTGAACTTTGTTGATATAGGTCTCTTGAGACAAACCCAAAATGTCTCGAGATCTTTCTCTATGGATCTTGATGCCAATGACATAAGATGCCTCATCCATATCTTTTATATCAAAATTCTTTGAGAGAAATTGTTTCACCTTATATAGCAAACCTTTATCATTAGTCGCAAGTAAAATGTCATCCATGTATAACACAAGAAAACAAGTCTTACTCCCACTGACGTTCTAGTATAAACATTGGTCCATTATATTCTCTTCAAAATCGAATAAAGTAATAACCTCATGGAATTTTAAATACCACTGCCAGGAGGCTTGCTTTAATCCATATATAGATTAAGATTGCAGACTAAATGCTTACCATCACTAGAGGAGAATCCTTCAGGTTGTTTCATGTAAACCTCTACCTCTAGTTCACCATTGAAGAACACCATTTTCACATCTATTTGATGAAACTCAAAATCAAAATGAGCCACTAATTCCATGATTACATGGAGAGAATCTTTATTAGATACAGTTGAAAATGTCTCTGTTTAGTCTATTCCTTCCCTCTGAGTGAATCCTTTGGCAACAAGTCTTGCTTTATGTTTCTTTATGTTGTCTCGTGAGTCTTTCTTTGTCTTAAATACCCATCTACATCCAATGGTTTTCACACCATTTGGCAACTCAACAAGATCCCATACTTGATTAGATGTCAAAGAATCCATCTCATCCTTCATAGCATTGTACCACAAGTCCAATTCCTTAGAACTCATGGCCTGTGAAAACGTTTTAGGATCATTTTCGACTCCAATGTTGTAATCTGACTCTTGTAGATACACACTATAATCACTAGGTATTGCTGAACTTCTAACCTTAGTAGATCTCCTCAATGTTATATCATCATCCTTATGAAGAACTTATTGCTCAACCTGTTGTTCAATCGGTTGCTCAACAATTTCCAGTTGTTCCTCATTTACAACTTGATCTACTGAATTGGTATTAACAACTTGTGGAACTTCAGTAACTAGTTATCCAACACCCATTTCAACTTGAGGGGTCTGAATAATAATTAATCTATCACTTGAACTAGAGGGTTGAGCTTCATAATGACCCTTTTCAAAAACTATGTCTTTAAAATGACCACTCCCACTAATCAAGTCATTCTCAAGAAATTTTGCATTTCTTGACTCCACAATTTTAGTGGTGTGAGATGGACAATAAAATCTATATCTTTTAGACCTTTCAGCATATCAAATAAAATACCCACTAATGGTCCTTGGGTCTAGCTTCTTCTCCTGTGGGTTGTAAATTCTCACTTGAGATGGGCATCCCCAAATGCGTTATGCCTCAAACTCGGTTTCTAACCCCTAAATAACTCAAAAGGTGTCTTTAAGACAGCCTTGGTTGGAACTTGGTTTAATATATACACAGCTGTCTTTAGAGCTTCAGTCCACAGGAATTGAGGAAGTTTAGTGTTAATCCTCATACTTCTTACCATGTCCATTAAGGTTCGGTTTCTTCTTTCTGCCACACCATTCTGATTCGAAAAGCCAAGCATGGTGAACTGGGCAACAAACCCATGTTCTTGAAGAAACTTCGCAAAAGGACTAGGCACTTGTCCACTTTCAGTGTATCTACCATCGTACTCTCCATCTCTATCTAACCTGACGATTTTAATCAATTTTTCACATTGATTCTCCACTTCAGCCTTAAACATTTTAAAGGAGTCCAAAGCTTCATCTTTAGAACGAAGTAAGTAGAGATACATATATCACAAAAAATTGTCTATGAAGGTGATAAAGTATTTGGACAACAAATATTTGTATGTATGGTTTCTAACAGGTTTGTGCTTCTCTTGGCACCCCTTTTAGACTTGTTAGTTTGCTTACCCTTAATACAATCCAAGCAAGTCTCAAAGTCAGCAAAATCCAAAGTACTAAGTACCTCTTCATTTACTAATCTTTTAATTCTCTCAATGGAGATGTATCCTAATCTACGGTGTCATAATATAGAGAACTTTTCATTCACAACACATCGTTTCAATACAACAGTGACATCCATCGAATTATAGGCATCATCATTTTGTAATTGAATGGAATAAAGACGATCAGATAATGTACCATAACCAATAACTTTAGATCCACTACATAAACTGAAACCATCATCTAAAAAGTTAAAGGAAAAACCAAAAGGTGCAAGCCTTGATATAGAAATCAAATTTCTAGAGGAATTTGAAACGTAAAAGGTATTTTCCAAACACAAAATAAGGTCACTGCTCAAAACCAAACTACAAGTGCCTATGACTTCCACATGTGAACTCTTCTTACTTCCTGAATAGATGTACCCACCGGCTTTCTTAGGTTTTGCATACCCTGCAAGGTATTTGAAACATGGATTGTAGAACTAGAGTCAATCCACCATGTGTTATGATTAACATTAACCATATTAGATTCATAACAAACAAATGAAATTTGAGTGCTTTTCTTTTCGAGCCAGTTCTTAAATTTACCATAGTCTTTCTTCATGTGTCCTTTCTTTTTATAGAAAAAACACTTAGACATTTTCTTTATATTAGATTGAGGAGACATTTTTCCCTTTCCCTTATTTTTGACATCATCCTGTCTCTTCTTTCCTGAAACCGTAAAATTCACCCTTTCACCCTCTTCCATCAACAACCTCTCCTCTTCTTGCACACACATGGTCAACAGATCATTGATCGACCACTTGTCTTTATGTATGTTATAAGATAGTTTGAAAGGACCATATTGTCGAAGCAGAGTGCACAGAATATAATGTACTAGGAAAGATTCCGATATAGTAACCTCCAACGCTTTTAGCTGAGCTGCTATGTCCCTTATACGCATGATATGATCACGTGTGCCATTTATTCCAGTGAGCCTCAAGGATGACAACTGAATAATCAAGGTGCTGGCAAGGGCCTTATCAGATGTAGCGAATTGCTTATCAATGGCCTTCAATAGATCTCTGACATTATTATGCTATTCAACAGAACTATGAATACTAGCAAATATCTTGGTCTTTATGAACATTGCAGAGAGGTGATTAGATCTCTCCCATTGTTCATAAAGAGCAACAGAGTATGGAGTGTTGGTATTAGTCATACTCGGTGGTTCATCCTTCCCAATAGCATAGTCTTTATCCATCCAGTCCAAATGAAACAGAATTCTCTCCTTCCACACCTTATAATTGTTACCTCTCAATTCGAGAATATCACACTTAAAATCAGAAATATTCACAGTCTGAGTAACTGCAAATTAATAAATAAAAATATATGCTTGTTATACATAATTCGAGACCAATAACAATTCATTGTTTATCAATGTAAATCATGCATTTAACAGATGAATCTAGTGATATAAGACTTGCCTGTGGGCTAAAGTTCTACTTGATTAGATTCATCCAAAACTTTATGACAAAATTATTGAATTATGTTTCTTTCTTAATTCCTGTGGGTAGATTAAGAAATATAATCCGATATTTCATCCTAATTAATCATACAATTATAACAAAATTCCCGTGGGTAAATTCTATCATATCACGTATGATTTATTACACTTAATGATTTAATGTGATCTTAAAACTAATTATATGATTATAATTAATTTGAGATGCTGTGGCTACTCCCAATTAATTAAAATCATATTAATCACTCACATTATCTTAAGCTTAAATAAAGCCTAAAAATTTGCATCAATTAATAAATTATGCAAATAAATCAAATAATAATGCACAAATTATTAAATCTAATTTTGCATGTATATCATCATAAATTTATACACACAATTTTCAATTAATCACATGTAATATGTGCAAATAATTAAACAATTAATATTAGTATGTCAAAATTTAATTCCAACATTAGACATACAAATATAAAAATAATATTTTCATAAAATATTAATACCAAAATGATTTTATAAATAAAATCACAACATAATGGGTTAGGTCTTGATCAACCCAATTAATCACTAATATTAACACAATTAATATTAATATTTTTTTAAAACTCAAAAGACGTTGTCTTTAACCTCCAGCCGGGTCAGGTGTGACCCGGCTGCAACTAGACGAAGCCCCGACTCACCAGGCGCACAGAAGACGCCAGAAGATGGATTAGGGTCGTCGATGGGACGACGACGACCAGGCGACGTTCATGAGACGTCGAAAAACCAACCATGCGATGTTGCATGGAAGGCGACATCCGAAGCCATCATGTAGGTTCATCGTCGTCCCTCCTCTCTTCACCGTCTAGTCACCATCGGGTGCTTCATGGAGTATTAAAAACACGACTCTAACATCCATTATATATAAAAACTTCGAAATATTCAACAACCTCAAGCTCATGTTTTACGACAGAAATTCAACAAACACAGTACATAACAGAGACACGCTATTCAACGATTCATAAGCAAGATAGAGGCATCACTGAAGCTCTAATACCAAAAGTAATAATATCACATTCATCTCATACATCAACATTTTTACGTAAGACACATGCATATTAACCATGTATATATAGCAACGGAAGCACAACCAAAATAAAATACCTCTAGCCATTGCTCCACCAATGATCCTCAACATCTTTGATATTTTTGAATCTTCTATCCTCTTGGTCTTTCACGTAGCGATGGTGTCAATATCGTGAGTATAAGGATAGGGACTCAAAAATAATTTTTAAATCATTTCAACACCTCTGCCCATCACAGAGGAGGAAACTCATAAAGCATGGACGATAACGTGTGCGTGGTGAGGAGCGTTAAGTATTAAATGGACCACAATCTCATTAGTAAGAAGAGTAGGTAGATTTAAAAAATCTTACAGAATTAAGACTCTTTAGCATTAGAAAATGAACTTTTTGTTGCAATAGAACTTCCTGTATGGTACTTTGAATTGAATGGAAAGTGGTAGCCAAATAAAGGAATTAATTTTTTTAAATATAGTTTTGCTTAAACTTATATGTATGTATGTATGTATGTATGTATGTATGTATGTATGTATGTATGTATGTATGTATGTATGTATATATCAAGCAACAACAAGTTCCTTAATGGGCTAAAACCTGCAAATCATAGAAGTAAAAAATCTTGGAAAACCATCTAAGTAGAAAACCTGCCAATTAAATTTAATTTAAGAATACCTTTTATGTATTTATTTAATATAAATTATCATATAAATAAATCATGCTTATCTAAACATGAAATATTATGTAATTAAATGTTACATAAGTAATACTATTTTTATAATTATCTGTATTACTGATATCAAAAATTTTTGTTAAAATAGTTTATCCAATAGTGATATAGGGATTAGCAATATTGTGTGTATATATTAAAATTTTATTTATAAGAAACAATAATATAAACAAAATTTACATATAAAAATATAGTAAATAATAATAGTTAATGGATAAACTTTTAATAATAATATTTTAAAAACATTAGTCACAGTAAAATTATAGTTAATCGATAAATTTCTAAATTATGGGTTAGTAATTAAATGTTAGAATAACAATAAATATATATTTAACTGTTAATTCATTCTATCTCATTGCATTAAATAGATATTATTTGAATGCATTTTTACAAATTATATTGAATTATTACGTATGTTTATTTTATATAAAGAATATGAATATTTGGTATCATATTAACTGAATTTAAATTATGTAGTTTAAAAACTACAAAGAAAAGGAATAAATATTTTTTATTAAATAATTTTAAATTTAATAATTTTTATAAATTATATTCAATTGTTAATTTTATGGTTAATTTCAAAAAATTCTCAAACTTTGCTCAATTTTACAATTATAGACCGAACTTTAAAAAGTAGCAATAAAATGCTCAAACTTTCAATTTTTTTCAATTCTAGCCTGACATTAGTGTCTTCGTTAAGTTTGTTGACATAACTTGTCACGTGTTCCAGAAACCCTAACTATTAATATACGTAGCCAAAATTAACACAACAAATAAAGATTAATGAAACGACATTGTTTAATCACATAATTAAAACAACGCTATTGTTTTAAAATTACTTAAATCAGATTATACAACTTCGACGACCTCATGCTTTAATTTAGTTTTTTTTTCTTCTTTTTCAGTTTGTTCTTTCGACGCTCTCACCCTTCGATCTTCAGATTACACACAATTAACGCCCTCACGGTAAGGGCATAGGGAGAATAAACTGAAAACAAAGAGTTTGCTGGTGCAGTATGTTGCAATGTAAGAGTAGTTTGGGGCGCTGAAAAAACAAACAGAAAACAAAGAGTTGAGGGTTAAGAGCCGAGGGCTGAGGGAGAACAAACAGATAACTAAGAATTGAAGCTGTGCAAACTGATTTAGGAATTTCATTTTTAACAACGACGTTGTTTCATTAATCTTTATTTGTTATATTAATTTTGGTTGACGTGTATTAATAGTTAGGATTTCTAGAACACATAACAAATCACGTTAGCAATCTTAACGCAAACACTAATGTAACACCCACATACCCCCTGGAAGGATATGCGGATGTTACCTAAGATAAGACTTAAACATATAAAAACAATATAAAGAATTGTCAGAAATTTAAACAACCAATCATTACTTTTCCATACATATTCGACTTTAAATAGAATTTAACCAACATACTGAATTTATCCGAATACATGCTTCAATTATAACACCATCCTGAATTAAAGTTATTACATTACAAACCCTTAAACAAAACAGTATATATCTTAAGTTCAAATGCACTCTGTATTACAATATTTACAAACTTTTAACAAAATACATCATGTCTCATATTATTACTTATAACTCAAACATGCATTCCCAAAACAAAGCACATTTTTCATTGGCCATTGCGGTTGTTATTGTCCTAGTCTTCAAACCCTCCTATCTGAACCTATATGAGGCAAAACTACCGTGCTAAGCATAAAGCTTAGTGGGGAATAAACTAAACAGGATATAAGTAGATAACTATTTCAAACAGTCATTCAAACATTCACATATTCAAAATCACAAAAGATTATAAGCAGTGTTTACTTATCCATTTTCAAACCGAACCAAAATATCATGATTCTCATAACAAAATATAACATATCAAAACAGGTTACACATTTAACTTCAGAGAAAAACTCACCAATTTCAAAGCTTAATATTATAATATCATAGCAAAACTTGTTTATAACAAACAAAATTTGGTTATTTCAAAACAAAGCTCAGATATTTCAGATCAAAGCTTATTTATATCATAACTGAGCATATAATAGAATACAAAACAAGTTAGTATATTAATCCTTTATACAGAAGTGGGTAATGGGACTAATATAGGAGATACCGTGATTGGTATCACAGAACAGGAGAGACTTATGTCTCAATAATAGGAGACACTGAAGTATCAGTAACAGGAGACACCGAATTGTCACAGGAGCAGCTACAGATCCTTCTAGGCATGCCTATTTACCCACGACTAGGACTTAACAATTTTAAAACAAAACAAGTTCATTTCATAATTCTCATATGAGGAAAGTATTGCAACACATACCACTTCCACTTTTGTTCAACTTAACATATTCATTGATTGCCAAACAAACGAACAAGTCATACAATTACAAGTATGTGCATTAATGCATCAATAGAGGTGTTGAGTCATCACAAATTATGTGTATTCACACAAATAGGAAGCACTTCCAACACAATCCCAAATAGCAAACTCCTTAGACACTTGATGGTCCGAAAATTAACACAATATCATCGCAGAAATTCCCAATTCACAAACGTCCAGATCCAATTCATAATACATAAGCCTTTGGAACTCATTCATTCATGAACACACTAAGCAATTCAATATTGTATTCATCATTATTAAACCACACATTCTTTATATTATCATCTCAATTAAATTGAATATCAATTAAAGTTCATCACACACCTTAAACAAGTCCATTTAAGTCCTATTATACCAAATAAATTAACCTAACCTTACATATTTCATCATTTGCACAAAATCCCATTTTTTTCACTTTCCTAATCAATTCCCACAATTGTGGGATAAGTAACCCGAAACCTCCAAACAACTGTTTTTACAGGATAGATTTTGGGATCAGTTTTGTATGGCCATTCTAACCTAGAAACTGACGCTTTTAGACAATATGTTCTTCTAGAAAAATGTTCCTATATGCAGTAAGTTTCAAACAAAATAAAGTTAATGCAATTTGGTTCATTATTATGAGATTTCTACCCAAAATACTGCAGACTATTATCAACCGTGGACAACAACCACAACTCAACTTCAAGCCAAATTTCAAAACCCTTATTAAAAGAAATTAAATTCAATTCCTTCATGAAAGTTGTATATATATGTATATAGTTTAATCTGAATTTAAAATCATCCCATTTGGATTCCTACAGGTTAAGATAAGGCTAAAATATAGATACCTGTCCAGTGGAACTACTCCTTCTAACAAGTATCCAGCATGTATCAAGTTTCTAACCTCAATTCATTCTTAATTCATTACACATTTTATCCATTTCAAACATCAAACAATACATTTTCTAACATGATACCAAGTTTACAATTCCCTTACCTCACTAAACTTCAAATTCAACTCCAAGAGTCTAACTAAACCAAGCTTCCAAACAACCAACACATACCTAAGTTTAATGTGCAACTTTCAGCATCAACAAGGTAATAATACTTAGAATCACAAGACTTACTTCTCAATGGAATAACTTACAAAGCTTCCTAGTGTTAATGATCTAAACTCCAGCAGAAGTCCAAAAATTGAGAGAAGATGGGAGGTTTCAGTGGAGAGCAAAACAAGAATGAAGAAAGCTAGAATTACTCCAACAGAAACATGCTTCATCACCAGCTAGGTGTCACTAGCTTAAGATGCCACTTAACACCAAGGCATGAAGCCCACTTGCCTAGTATTTAAGCTGCTATTTGTAACACTTTAACTAGGCCACTTGTTCTCATATTATGCTGCCAAATTTCACACATTGAATGATGTCAAATGTCAATATATTAGCTATGTCAAATGTCACTAATTCTTAGTCTTAGTCATTCTACTTTCCATGTACCAACTTAACATGTCACTTGATAATTTTCCTAGTCCAAATATACATTTAAATACCTCATTTTCTAATGGTATCAATTAATTCCAATTTACTAATGATAGTCCACTTGATCAAAAATTCAAGTCATATGTCTTTCATATTCTAATCATAGCATAATTCTAACTCCTATTACACATGTACTTTTATAAACATGTATTATTTCAACTAGGGTATATTTTGAGGTCTTACAACTAACGCTAGGCTAGTTAAAGACTATAAAAGGTAAGTTACTTAATTGAAAAGTTTAAAAACTTGAATATTAAATTTAAAAAATCTCAAAAATTTGAATACTTTACAACTTGTTATGTTATTAAAACATGAGATTAAATGATATTATTAAATAAGTTAGAATTTTATTATAAAAAGGGATAAATGTGTACTTAAAGTAAAATTAAAACCTTTAAATATAATTTTTTCTTCTTAATTTAATAAATAAAAATAAAATTAAGTAAAATCATCAAGATATTTTCTTTTTGTTGTTAATAACCTGGAAGTGTGTGAGAAGTACAAATTTGAACCCGCAAATTGTGCTTTGTTGGATAAATAGTAAAAATAATCTTTATTTAACAGACGTGCAATCACGTGGGTTGTTACACGTGTCAAACATGCAAAATGAGACACATGTATGGACATAGCTTGGAAGCCAAGGCCAGAACAGCCGTCGGTGATAAATTGGTAATATCCCTATTAAACTTTTAGTGCGAGTTGATCAGTTCCATGTAGGGAATGCGCAGAACATGCTGTACAATGTACATACCATGCTGCTTCACTGTCTCCCTCTTTGTCACATGCCCCTACGTCCTCTCCTCACATCTTTCCCTCCATCTTCCGTTCTTTCCCTGTCTTTCTGATCAAGTTGTACTCAGTATTGATTACCTACACTTTTAAGGTAACCAATTCCATACACATCTTTTCTTTTTAAATTATATATGCATCTGCGTTGCCAGCGGCAGGAGGATAGATCCTGCCCTTTCCTCACACAATCACTCTTGGTGCATGTGCTTACCCATGTGATGTGCTCAAACCGGCCCCATATCACCTTCAACTTACAACTAAGCTGCCTCGATCCCTCTCCTTCTCATTCACATTTACTTGATTGCCCACATCCTCATTTCGTTCTTTGTTAAGCTTTAAGATTCAGTAATATATCATTAAGGTTATTTTAATGTAAGATTTTCCTGTATTTAAAGGAAAGAAGTGAGGGGAAGAAGAATCATTGAACCCATCCCCACTACCTTCATTCACATGTGCTATTACAGATAGAAGCAAGGATTCAAGAGAGGTAAAGTTCGCCCCATATGTTGCTACTTGCCTTTTAACGTGAGCCTTCAATGCAATTTCTGCAAAAGCTTACATAACCACTTCCAAAAATATCAGTATGACTGGGAGCTTGTTATGATCCCATTCCCACCGCAAACAAAAAGGACTTTCATATCTTTTTTCTTTTTAAATTTGAGGAAACCCTAAGTGGGCACAAGAACTTTCATATCGTATCATGATTTCTAGTTAATCATTTAATTTCCCACATCTTGGTTAGCACTCTTTTTTAATTCATAATTACCACTGTTACATATTTTATGATATATGGATATAACTTTAGGTAATACTCCCTTCTATTCAAAATATGTGTTATTTTAGAAGAATGCGCACTTATTAAGAAAATAAATGAAATGTCTGATATACCCTTATTAATTACATGTTAAAGTGCCTTAGAAATATAATCTGTGTAATTAAGATTCGAGGGAAATTAAAGGATAATTTTGGAAGTAAAATCATAAATATGCATAAAAAGTCACAAACGACACTTATTTTGAATAATTAAAATTCCTTTAAAACGACACTTATTTTGAATAAGAGGGAGTATTAATTATGTCATTGTCACTAACATAATGATTCTAATTTAATATTATAAATATATAAAATAATTCCATATAATTTCTGAATACACACCTCCCACAAATCAAGAAAAACTTAAGTAAGGATAGAAAAAGAAAGAAAGAAAAAACAGAACGACAGTGGCATTTTCGTAGTGACTAACAAAGAAAGTGGCAATAATCAACTGCACCATTACTTATACACTTTAAGCGTCTCTCCTCGTGATATGTCTATATTACAATAGCATACACTTTCATCTCTCTTTCTCCTAGTCTCTGCCATGAGCTTAATTCCAAAAAACTCCAAAATTTTGGTGAAGACAACGACATCGAGAAGAAGAAGCACAACTTCGGTGGCGGCTTCAAGAAGGAGGCTCCATTCACTTGCCGTTACGCCTCAGAGAAAGAATGGGAAGGGTCTTTCCAAGGTTTCGGACAAGCTTGAGGCTCTCAAGAACCTCATTCCGACCCAGTATGGAGATAATGTGAAAGCCGACCAGTTGTTCCAGGAAACAGCAGATTACATTGTTCAGTTGAGGACCCAAATCTTTGTTATGCAGAGATTGATCAAATTTTATGGATCCACAAGTAGCGTTACAGACAACGTTAATGATGTACGATAGTTTCTTGTTTATTAGAGAGAAAGAGAGGAGACAGATCTTGTTGTTTTAAAACTTTATGTTGCATGGTTTTGTTTGGTTCAGGAGAAAGCGAGGGAGATTGAGGATGTGGAAACAGAATCTAAAACTCTTAGTACTACAAAGTCTTGTAACCGAATAGAGAAATTTGTGGTTGTTTTGCCAAGTTTTCATATTTTCTTCTCTTTGCTTTGATTTGTGCTGTTTTGTTACTTCTTTTTTATCTTCTTATTTGCTTTCCTCAAGGTTTCTTCCGTCACTTTAAGGAATTATAAGAATCCCATGTCTAAATTTTCCCAAAAAAACAAAGAATCCTATTTCTAGCATTGGGATTTGGAAATCTTTTCTTTACAGCGTCATGTTTCCGAGTGACTTTGCTTCACCATATATCTTTGAAACTTGTCTTGTGATTGAAAAACTTGTCTTAGTTTGCGGCTGGAATAAGCATGCAAAAGAAACGGCGATATGAATGTGATAGCCGCTTCTCTAATACTTTTAATAATATCTCTGTTAATATGAATATGGGATGAGCCAGCGGTGTCCTTCTCTCATCTCATGGTAGTGGTAGGGCATGGAGCCATGGACGTTGATTGTTCCACTTTTTTTTTACCATAATTTTTGGCTTTTATTTTCTACTTTTTTTGTTAAAAAAACAAAACTTGTGTGATTGAAATTTATAATAAAAAAATGAAAAAAATCAATTTACAATAAAAAACTAAAAATAAAAATAAGTTTAATTTATTTTTATTTTTAATTATACTATTATACGTTTAAATTAAATTTTAACTTAATTATTTTAATACAACAAATTAAAATTTTAAATTAATTAATTCTCATTATGATTAAAAATGAAAATATACAAATATGTATATAATTAAAGAAATTTACACCATTTTTATATAGTAAAATTCTATAAAATATAAAATTATATTAATTCATTCTAATTAATAAAAATGACATACTATAATGCTTCAAAGTAATATCAATTACAAAAAGAAATATAAATTAGTTAGAACTAATATAATCATTCCACATTTGTTTAGCAATTTCATCCTGCTTTCGAGATATACTTCAAAGTTGTACTAGAGTGTATTATACTCTACTTGAGAACTTGCATCTTTATTTATACTTTCTCTAATTTTCTCTTCATTTTTCAACACAACAATCAAGTAATTTATCGCTTTATGCATACATTCTAACATAATTATGTATAACACAAAAAGTAATAACACTGTATTTTTTCTCAATATCATGACTCGACAAATTTAAAAGTATCAAAAATCTTGCTTTTAGAATGTCAAATTATCTTCTAAAAACATTTCTTAATAGAGAATGCAAGTTGTTAAATAATTCATGTAGACCTTGAGGTCTTCCTCTTCTTATGTAATTTCACAAATGATATCTCTCACCTTAATATGGTAAAAAAATTAAGACATATTAATATAGTCTGAATAAACCAAATAGAACTTATCTAACATATAAAGAACATAATATTAATAAAAAGTTAAAAATTAATTGTAATTACTATACTTATTTAAAATAATATAATACCTTATAGAGGCATAAGAAATTAGTTTACTGAACTTATTATTGTTAGAACTCAAGAATTATTTGCAATATCTTGTCATCCAATTATTACATATGTGAAACATATGTCAAATGAGCAACAAAACGTAATGTTTTGAGTTAGATCAATTCTTTTACCTCTATATGACATTTGTTCATCGCTTGGAGCATACGCATCAATATATGTACCATCTATTGCTCTTATGCAATTCAAAAAATAAAATTACATTATTAAAATAATTAATTAATCAATCACACAGACATACATAAAATAGTAATGAAGTATATAAATATACTTAAAAATATGAAAAGAATCTTGAATTATGGTGAAGTTATGAGGTGTCTTAGTAAAGGATGGTAGGGTAATAACTCTTTTGTAAAACGATTAAGAAACTTGCTACTTGTTCCTCCACAGTCAAGTGACTTGTTTGCTTTAAGCCTCTTAAACTCTTCCACTAATCACATAAGCTCAAGAAGATTGTGTTGCTCATTCTTAAGTTCTCATAAATCCTTGTAGGATTTCTAATCAAAAGTTCTAATGTCCAAGTGACAGCGCTTAGTAACGCTAGTCAAAATAAAATAACTAGACTACTACTATAGCAGTGATGAGTCTAGGTAAATCCCACAGAGAGTGTATGCAAAGTTTATGAAATGAAATTAATCAATGTTTAGGTTTAGGGCATTTGGATTTTGAAATAGGAAAATAAAATGAAACTAGACTAACAAAAACAAATTAAAGGAAACATACGAAAAATAATAAAAGTGGAGAATTCGATAAGGACCCGATTTATTGATTCAATCTCGACCTATACCCTAATTAAGCATATTTCATTTATTTGTTGTTCTTAAACCTCTCCTAGCAACTTTTAATCATAGGTTAATAATTAACCTGAGTTTTCTCTTAGGTTTTGTTTAATCAAGATAAGATTGTTAATTAAACCTAACCACCAAATAACCTAGGATACGATCTCTAGATTTAATTAACAGTAGCATTACAAATTAGTAAAACAGATTAATCAAGGTAACAATCACATGCGATGTGTCATTTAACCTAGGTCATGTTATCCCTAATGATTACGAATCATTAGTCGCTATACATGAATTTCAACACAACAATTACGGAGTATATCAAAATTCTAGCAATGAGTTTGCAAACACATCAAAATCATCTTTTCAAATTACCTAATTCAATAAACACAAGATAACATAATCATTTCCTAATGAGAGAAACAAACAACAAAAAACAAAGAAATACACTTATCCTCGGTTATCGGCATCGATGTCACCTCCGAACAGGCGTCGGGATGTCTAGCCCTTTATAGGTCTCTCAAGAAAATGCTTTAGTCCTATGAAAACTATCCCCAACCGAAACCCCTTGTAGTTCTCTTCTGCCGCCTCCAAGCTCTCTCTACTATTCTCTTTCACGCTACTGTTGTGTTGATGTGACAAATAAACATTGTGGTCCAACTTACTGTACACGTCTCACCCTAGCTACTCTCCACTGCTTCTGTGCGTTTTCATTTAAAATGCATCCAAGTCTTTAAAACGTTTGCGTTTTCGCATGATGTCTACGTGAAACACAGTTATTCCTTACCTCCAGCTATTATGCGTTGTCGTTTCCTGCTGCTTGTTCATGGCTACTACACTGTCCATCATGTTGTTGTTTCATGCTTCTTGTTTTATCCACCTTATGAGCTGCCTCTTTGTCTCATGTAATTCCCAACTATTAATTAACGTAATTGCACACATAATTCATGCAGCCCACGTTCTTTGCTTTTTTTTTTCTTTTAATTTTCTTCTTCTTGCTCCATGAAGACAAGTAAAAATTGATCTTCAGAAAATGGCCAAAATATAAAGCTTTGACTCACTTTTACTTCTTTGCTTTTGAATTATACCTAAAATCACATATAAGTTAAAGTGAGTATCTTAAGTAATTTCATGTCAATAATTGCTAAGTATTACGGAACAATTCATAATCAATTAAGTACCTATCAATTTCTCCCACACTTAACTTTTAGTCGACCTCAGGCAAAACATTAAAATTAAGCTTAAAGACCCAAAAACCTTGACTTATTTCTCATATGTTCCAAGAATATATAATCACAACCAAAGATGAGTGACTTTCAAAATTCATAGCAAAAACTTAACATTCCAAGCTTTTACTCATAATCAATTAACTTTCATCAGCTTTAAAAACTGAGCAATCTAATGGTAGACTCGAAAAATGTGTTTAACTAAAATATATCCAGGGGTACACTTAACACCATTCATGATCATGGCAGTCTATAACTTTGCATATCATTTCATTTCTTCACCACTAATGTTCACATGCAAAATCATGGATCAAAGGATTTTTCAATATTGTAATATGGGCAAAGGTAAGGTGAGATGTATTTGGGCTAAGTAACATAAAAGCCATTAAAGCTAGTGAAACAAAGCAACACTTAATATGACATCAAGTGCATAAGTTAACACGCATCAAAAACTAGGTACCGTCAGTTATGACGAATGCAACATTTATATTTCACAATTCATTTCAGCTCTCACACACTAACCACATGAAGCATATACCAATCTGAAGGAATCACTCATACAATTTATGCAACAATAAATTGAAACTATAAGTGTAAACCTTCCAAACCAACATTTACCTCATATTCAACATACTCAAATAACACATTCATTACAACTCTAGGATGATGCATTAATTGTAAATAACTTTGCAAACTCATATCCACTTCTTCCTTGATAAATTTATTTAAGCAAAAAAAAATCATTCTTTTTCTTTTTCTTTTTCTTTTTCTTCTTTCTTTCTTTTTCATTTTCTTTTCTTTTCTCATTTTTTTGCTTTTCTCTTTTCTTTCTTTCTTTTCCTTATAAAAATTAATGCCTATACATGATTGTATGTATATGTATTTTGGTTGCTTGTGTGGCTCGAAAGCCATTGGCTATAAATGTTTTAGCCACTGAGTTGTGAAGCTCAACCCAATTTTTCCCCTCCTCAGGTGCAGGTTGAGAAGAAATAGCGGTCCTTGCAGGACATTGGTCAAGCTCCGAGATAGATGGTCATTTCTCTAAGCTAGTTGAACTTTTGTATAGATTATTAAGATGATGAATTTTGAGTACCCATTTGTACTGTATAAATTGAGATGTGTATTTTGATTTGTAAAACGATTGTTCAAATATTTACTTTGTATAAAATGAGATCAAGAAATTGAGAAATTTACCTT
>JAOQMR010000008.1:12394936-12407848 GCA_027563865.1 Erythroxylum pelleterianum | reverse complement strand
TTATATTATTATTAGGTGCAAAATAAAGATTGCAGCAGCCTTGGTGATAACCGAGAATCATATATGTTGTGTGTTAATGACCAGATAGACTTTGGATGAGAAATAGTGAGTAGTATTGTATAGACTAGGATTTTATTTGATTGCATTTGAAGTTTGTTAGATCCGATTCTGGCTTTTATAGCATACGAGCTGAAAAAACTCATTCCTATTTCCACCAGTTAACTATTCAGTTTTAGATAAATATTGTTGGCTACCTTTTTCTGAATCTACTTTCTTCGTCAATTTTTTTTTTCTTACAGGGATTGATTGTACTCTATTGCCCCTAATCTGCCCATTGCTTCAAATGATTGCTGCGTACATCTGCTATCACTTTTAGCTATCTGAAGATGTCAAATGAGGAAGTTCTGAAAGCTGTTTTCCCCTTACTAGATGGTGTAGACCTTGCTTCTTGCATGGTTGTATGCAAGCAATGGAGAGATATAGCCCAAGATGATTACTTATGGAAGTGTGCATGTGCAAAGAGGTGGCCTTCCATTTGCAAGAGGCCAAATCCTTCGACTTTAACTTACCACAAGCTCTATAAAACTTTCTATAAACGCATGAATCATCAAAGTCTGCTTCCTCCCAGACTTTCGCTTGATGTTTTGGAATTCTTCATTGACATTTGGAGTGATGATAAATTGATATTCTCAGAGGTGGTTCCTGGCCCAGTCTTGGAGGCAGGAATTAAAATCCCACCTCCTGGAACTTGTGACAGGCTTAAATATCACCTTGAAGGTGACGAATATAAGATGACTTTACCTCTTGAGCCTAGGTGCAGAATTCCTTTGAGTCAGAATGTGAGTGTTTCAGTGCTTGCGGGACGTAAGGATACAAATAAGGTTGCATGCATAATTAGTAAATCCTTGTTTGATTATATAGATCGTACATCCTTCAGAGCTTTGGCGTTTGATTTTCTTAACTTCTCTCCACAACACCCTTTTATTCCATCAATTCGAGCATGGATTTCCTTACTCTTCATTGACGATGGGACTGAGGGTGTCATTGATGTTTTTGGAATTGAGTTGGATTTCTGTGATGCTGCAAACTCCAGGGAGCAGGTTTTGTGGCTATTAGATGTTCTGGATTGGAAGTGAAGAGCCGAATTCTGCTGGCCCACAAGAGGAGAGAAGCTCCAAGTTAATTGAATGTACACTATTTTTCTCACCGGTCATTAGCATCCCTGGAGAGGAATGATTTGAAGTCCCTCAAACTAGCAAGTCCAGATTGTGTCAAAACCAACTTATTTCTGAAGAATATTGTACATATAAATTTACCAAGAGAGTTGCATTTTCCTTTTGAACTAAATGCTCCTGGTTATTTCATACGGTATGCTTGTTGTGTCTGATTTATTATTGGTTCAAGTATCAAAACAATAGGAAGACACCTTGAATATTTTCATCGTTTGGATGCTTGTTTTTGGCCTCTTTGCTAGTACCCATAAGAATAGTTGTCTATTTATAGATGTACTTGAATCTTCTTTTGTCTTTTATCCTCCTGGTGGAAGTCATTGCTTGAAAGGCTGTATGCATAAGCTCCTACAAGTGCAATGCCATCCCCCTTCTGGGCCTCTTGGATAGAAAAGAAGTCGTGGTCGTGAGGCTTAGCCGACGCTTTGAGACGGTTACTCTTGTCCATAATTACTAGTTAACTCCAAGAGGTTAGGCCAACGATCAGAATTGCTTGGAGTTAGATGCGTTACTACTGTTTCTGAAAACTTGCAAGTAAATTACGACCGGAGGATCTGTGAGTATTGAAGTTGAAAGAAGACCATGCTATTGAAACCGGCGACATAAGAACATTCAAATCTCGAGAGGGAAAAGATTCATAATAACAAAGGTAAGGAACTTGGAAGACAGGAAAATAGTCATATTAATATCACAACATCTAACCCCAACATTTATAAGAACCCCTTAATCTTGACGTTAACAACATCACCATCTCCTCCAACATTGTAAACAAGCACAGTTAAACAGTTGGCATTGCCACCCATTCTAATGCAACTGACTCTGCGATATTGAAAGGTATCAGCTGAAAGATTTTTTGTAGTTTTTAAAAATAAATTTGTAAATGAGACATAAACGTTTTTGATTTGTACACAATTTATTAAGGAAAGCTGATGGGAACTATAAATCACACTGTTTTAAAAACTGAACCGAATCGGCTGGTTCAATTGGAAATAGTATTAACTGCTAGTTGTTTGGTTCGGTTTTATTTAATAACCTGTTAAAAGGTTTATGAGTGAATCGGACGGTTTATCAGTGAACCAGTTGGAACCATAAACATTTGAAATAAAGAAATTAAAACTTAAAAGCTCTCCTCCCTTTACTCTTTCCTCTTCACTGTCTTCGCTTCGCAAATCTCACCGTCATCGCTTCCATTTCTGGGTAAATAAAGGGTAGCTGAAGAAACCGATAACACTCTAAGGATTTGATTTTAGTAATGAAATCAAAAACTAAGATGAATGGTTATTCTTATTCATTAGAAGGAAAAATAAGGATGGTATATACACCATCACTATTTATACAAAACAATAACAACCATTACATAAAATGCAACTCAACTAAGGCTATACAAAACAACAATATTCTACACTATACAGAAGAATACAACATTTTACACAATAAATACAAATATAAAAATATTCTACAGCCCCCCCTCAAGGTGGTGCTTAGTGCCAATCACACAAGCCCAACTTGGACATCAAAAAAGAAAAAACCGGAGCTGGCAAAGCCTTAGTAAACATATTTTCCAATTGAAACTTTGAAAGAATATGTTGAGGAAGAACAAAACCTTCTTTATACTTATCTCGAACCAGATGACAATCGATTTCCAAATGCTTAGTTCGTTCATGAAAAATGGGATTAGCAGTAATATGAACCGGAGCCAAATTGTCACACCATAAAGGAATAGGAAATGAGACTGTTATTCGGAAATCAGCTAGCAAATAAGAAATTCACTGCAACTCACAGACCGTTGTGGAGAGACTATGATATTCAGCTTCCGTGGAAGACCGAGAATCAGTGGACTGTTTCTTAGTTTTCCAAGGAATCATAGCATTACCCAAAAATACATAAAATACTGTTAGGGATCGTCCACTAAAAGGACATGCAGCCCAATCCGCATCACAAAATGCTTGTAATGAACAAGAATTGTTATAAAGGAAGAATAAACCTGTAGATGGAGACTGCTTTAGATACTTGAGCACATGAATGGTAGCCATCCAATGTTGTTTAGTAAGAGCCTGAACAAACTGACTCAACTGTTGAGTCACATGTGTGATGTCAGGCCGGGTAAATCCAAGATAAAAAAGACGCCCAACCAGCCTCCGATATTTATCTGGATTCACCAGTAAAGGGGAGCTAGCATCATTAAAACGACAATTAGGAGATAAAGGAGTAGCAGACCCTTTTGAACAAGTCAAACCTGCATCCTTGAGAATATCTAACACATATTTCCTCTTATTCACATACAAGCCATTATCAGACCTAGCAAGTTCTAATCCAAGAAAATATTTTGCAGATCCATGTCTTTAATAGTAAATTGTTCATGTAAAAACTGTTTTACTTGTTGAATACATGTCTCCGTCAAACATAATTAACACATCATCAATATACACAACAATAGCAATATAACCATCCCTTTCTGATTTAATAAAGAGACACAGATCATGAGCAAATTGCACAAAATTCTGCTGGCAAACAGAAACAGTAAGCTCATGATTCCACTGGCGTGAAGCTTGGTTAAGACCATATAAAGATCTCCTCAAACGACACACTTGATTGGGACCGGCCTTAGTATACCCTTGAGGAGGTAACATGTACAACTCCTCATCGATATAACCATGTAAAAAGGCAATGTTTATGTCTAACTGATGTAAAAGGCCATCTTTTTGCAGCAGCAATAGCTATAAAACATCTCACAGTAACCATCTTGGCAACTGGAGAAAAACAATCAGTGTAATCAACTCCTTCAATTTGATTATAGCCTTTTGCTACTAATCTAGACTTATATCTATCAACAGTCCCATTGGATTTAAGTTTAACTTTATAAATCCATTTAGAACTTATAACCTTCTTACCTTTCTGTAAAACAGTAAGGTCCCAAGTGTGATTACTATCAAGGGTTGTCAACTCAACCTCCATAGCAGCCAACCAATTCGGATTAGTTTGAGCTTATTCAAAAGAACTAGGTTATTCAATATTAGACACATTTGCTAAAAAAAGAATGATAAGCTGAGGTAAGGTGTGAGGAGAGTAGAAAGGATATGTAGGAGGTGTATGAGAAGAGGAATCAGTTATATTAGGAAAAGCATGATGAGCAATATCAGTAACAGATGTATGTGAAACAAAATTATTCAACCAATTAGGTCGTTGGGTCACACAAGTACTCCTACAAATAGGAGCTGGACTCTGTGCAAGATCAGTGGAGCGAGGAGTTTCAAATGAAGGTGGAACTGATGAATCGGACAAACCATAATTAAGAGTTTTAGGGGGTAAGGAAACTGATTCTGGATCCGAAGAAATGGATGGAATTGGGAATATATTTTCATAGAAACAACATCCCTAAAAGTGAAAATATGATAACTTTGCAAATCATAAAGTTTGTAAGCCTTTTGGCCTGAAGAATAACCAAGGAAAACAGATTTGAAAGCCCTAAGAGCAATTTTATCTTTATGAGGAAAGGTGTTACAGGCATAACATAGGCAAACAAAAATTCTCACAAAATTGTAGTCGAGTTCCTTTTGGAAAAGAACCGAATAAGGATACTTCCAGTTAAAAACAGGAGTTGGAAGCCTATTTATGACATATGTGGATGTTAAAATGGAATCTCCCCAAAACTATTTTGGTAAATGGGACTGAAACATAAGGACTCTAGCAGTTTGCAACAAATGCCTATGTTTTTGTCCAACAACTCCATTTTGTTGTGAAGTGTAAGGAGAGGTTTTTCTAGTGTATAATTCCATTGTTGACAAATATTTCTTGACAACTATGACTCAAGAATTCTGTCCCATTGTCTGTTCTAACAATTTTGATTGCAACATGAAATTGATTTCTAACATGTTTAAGGAAATTCTCTAAGAAAGTAGAAGTCTGACCTTTGTGTTGAGTAAATATGTCCAAGTTGTTCTAGAAAAAATCATCTACTATGGTGAATATGTAGTGCTCCACTAATCGACTCTTGCTTATAAGGACCCCAAAGATCCATATGCAACAGTTCAAAACATGCAAATGTACTAATACTGCTTTTAGGAAAAGGAAGTCTGGTTTGTTTTGAGAAATGACATTCATCACATGATTGTTTAGAAAAATTCATATTATTGAAGGAATCTTGCAACTATTTCATTACAGTGAGGGATGGATGGCCCAATCTTTAGTGCCAAAAACCATCAACAACAACACTATGACATTGTATTGGCTTATTGAAACGATTATCTAAAAGTGTGGTGTAAGACAAAATGATATTTTTATGAAAAGAATATTTGCCAAGAACATATAGTCTTGCAATTATCTTTCCAACTGCTAAGACCTCATCAGTCACAAGATCCTGCAGAACACAAAAGGTTGCATAAAAAGTAAATTTGGTTGGAGATTGACAAGCTAGTTTATTCACAGAAAGTAGGTTATTATTGAACGAAAGTATATGCAAAGAGGATGATAGACAAAGATTATCACAAAGAATAATATCCCCTGTGAAATCTACTGTCTTAACTGTTCCATCCGGTAGGTGAACAGGGGTGTATTTAGCAACAGGTTTAGGTTTATCAAATAAACTAAGATCATGGCATATATGGTTTGAAGCACTTGTGTCTATTATCCAAGAACCACATTCAATTGAACTAACTGAACTAAAAGAATGATTGAGAATACTACATGCAAAGTCGTTGTAGTGTGCAAAGTTGATAACATCTCCTCCCTTATCTTTCATCTGAATCTGCTTCCCTTGAATTTTCATAAAACTCACAATACCTTGTTGAATCATTACTGCCATAACTTATTTCCAAATTGGTTCTTTTGTACCCTTCTCTACTGAATAATCCAAAGGTGAATCACTTATATTCACAAACTCCTTATTCATATCCCCTCCTTTTTTATCTTTAGAACCCTTATACCAATCTGGATACCCATGAATCTTGAAACAGGTATCCCTTGTATGTCTCTTCATCTTACAAAAATCACAAAACATGTCCTCCTTATTCAATTGTTTCTTAGAAACAGTTCTACCAACCCCTTTTGCACTACTGTTACCAGAATTACGCACCATCACAGCACTAGTTGTATTGTCAGCAAAAGTAACGTTTACCTCCCATTGTTTTTTACCCTAGCAACCATCGCTTAAGCCCTATCTACATGAGGCAAAGGTTCCATCACAAGTATCTGACTCCTAATTGCATCATACTCATCATTCAATCCTATAAGAAATTGTACATCGATCATTATCCCCAAAATTAACAAACTGTTTTAAGGGACCACATGAACATTGTTTTAGGGCTCTGCATGAACACTGCGGGATGGGAGCCAGACAATTCAGTTCATCCCATAACCTTTTAAGTTTAGTAAAATACTTGGAAACAGATAAATCCCTTTGTGAAATCGAACTAATCTCTCTCTTGAGCTGGTACAACAGTGGCCCATTACATTCTCCATATTACCGCTCTCTAGAGCTCCTTAATTGAGCTTGTGTACAAAAAGGACTCCATGATGTCTTTAGAGATGGTGTTAAGTATCCATGACGTCACCATAAAATCAACTCGACACCATCAATCATAATCTGGTGAACTTTCTTCCGATCTTTCACATTTTCCGTTGATGAAATTAAGCTTCAGTTGTGCGCCTGAAGTTATTCGCATCGCACGGCTCCAAGATAAGTAGTTGTTGCCGCTTAATGGAGTCGTAATGAGAACCATTCCATGATGATCTGAGTTCTACAGAAACATCGAATTCTCGTCATCATTCATACTTCCAAACAACGATCTCGAGTTAATGATGCGGTCTACCATGATTCAGCTTCGTAGATGTATAGATCTACCCAGTGCTCTGATACCATGAAGAAATCGAGAACACTCTAGGGATTTGATTTTAGTAATGAAATCAGAAACCAAGATGAATGGTTATTCTTATTTGTTCGAAGGAAAAATAACGATGGTATATATATCATCACTGTTTATACAAAATGATAACAATCATTACATAAAACGCAACTAAACTAAAGCTATACAAAACAACAATATTCTACACAATACAAAAGAATACAATATTCTACACATTAAATACAAATACAAAAATGTTCTACAGTAGCCATCGACCTACAGTTATCTTTAAACATCCGTTCTTGGTGGAGAAGAAGCAAACAAAGGTACGCTCACTTGCTATCTTGTTCTCTGCCGCAAACTGGGATCGCTCGCCAGCTAGGTCATATTGGAGTAACATTTTTTTAGAACAAAGGGACAAGGGGCATAGCAACCTCTCTTGGTGAGTTGATCCTTGATGTTTTTAGCAAATTATTATTCTCTGTTTCTGGAGATGGGTGTCGAAGCTAAGGTAGCAGATTATTGTTCTTTGTTTATAGAGATGGGTGTCAAAGGTAAGGTGAGAACAAAGATCATACTTGGTTTTTAGCAGATTATTGTTCTCTATTTCTAGAGATGGGTGTCGAACTCAAATATAAGGTAAGAACAAGTATCATCCTTGGTGTTTTTAGCAAATTATTGATCTCTGCTTCTAGATATGGTTGTCTAAGCTAAGGTGAGAATAAAAATCATCCTTAGTTTTTAGTAGATTATCGTTCTCTGTTTCTGGAGCTGGGTGTCGAAGCTATTGTGAGAACAAGGATCAAGAAAGGCTTTTGTGGGTGTAAAGTTGGGTTTAGCTTAGTTATGGAAGGTGGGTTGAGTTGCTGCCGTGATGATTCCGGCAAGTAGTTATTGATATTGTTGTGTGTTGTTTCCCATATAGTTCAATGTGGTTATATATTGTGTTTAGAAATGAGCGTGTCTACCATTTCTGTCACTAGGAATTGGTTTGTATGAGATACGGAACTGGATAGAAGAAGGAGTAAAAAATTTGAGAATTAATGAATGAGTTTTATAGTAAAATGCTAATTCTAGTTGTCAATCCATGTTCGTATATAGTTTGAGTTTGTTCACTGTTATTCATGGTTTCAATTTGTTGTTCAATTATTTAAACTATAACTTTTTATTTGTACCATAATTTCATTTAATTTAATATTATTGTAAATTATATTGACTCTTTTAATATTTACAATGAATTTTATTTTTTATAAAATAAGTCAAAGAAAATAGTAATATAAATATATAATTACTCATATAATAATTTGTGAATTTAGTTATATATTTTACTTATTAATGTTAATTTTCTTTATAATATAAGCTATAAAGTTTAGTATAACCTCTAATTCATTGGTATATGTTTTATTTCAACAATTTATTTTATTTGTATTTATTTTTATATTTTTACTTTTTATTTATTATATATCGGTTTTATGGCGGTTCAATAGCGGTTGAATCTTTAAACCTTAAACTTTTCCTTTGACCGGTTCGATGTCCGGTCTGGTTTTTAAAACATTGGTAAATTGTATTTGATGTAATTGATACGGTATGTAACCTATTTCTCTTTTTAATCTATTTGAAATTCTAAAATTTGAATTATAATTGGAGAGTTGAATTTAATGTAAAATTTTGAAAGATTGGTTGGTCAAGAATAAAAATATTCTGAAATCCCGAAATTTTAATTAAACCGAATTTATCACTTATTTTGAGTAATTTACTCATTAAATAATTTATTTAAATCACATAATCTGCATATTGTTATATAGATTCAAGAGTTTCTTTAATACATATTTGTTGTACCAAATTGCTATATGTACTACGTATAATTAACTGTAATCTTTTCGTAATTAGGTAATTAGGCTGTAATTATGTTCTTTCATTTATCTGTGGCGTTGAAAAAGAAATCTTGGCAAAATGAGAAAAAGTAAAACGTTCATCAATTTTTATGGGATTGAATGAACGTTATGTAATCATTTGATCACAAATATTAAACATGGAGCCTTTCTCCGCAATCAATAATCATTTGATCACAAATATTAAACATGGAGCCTTTCTCCGCAATCAATAAGGTTTATGGTTTTTTAATCAAATAAGTGCCTATTTGGTTGAGTTTTTAAGGGTGAATAATAACTTTTTTCTATCGCAAAATGAAAAGGTACTTTTTTAGTAGATATAATTTTTTTTTGTAACTAAAATACAACTTTTTTAGAAACTCAAAAAAGTACTTTTTCGGTAGATTTTTCAGATCAATTAATCAATCTATTTTTTATTTTCTTTTGTCCTTATATTTTACACATAATTTTCACAATACCCACAAACTCATTTTCACGTTTATTTTAGGAATTATATAATATTAATAGACTTTTTTATATGTTTTAATATTTATTTTTTATATTAGTTTTAATTATGTTATAATTCCTATAAAAGATTCAGTTAGATATATTTTCATTTATGTTTCATATAGTTTAAAATTATATAATAATTAAAATACTGTTGCATATTGTTTAATATACTTTAAATAATTTTTATATGCATAAATAATTTTTATTACAAAATAAAATATAGTTAAAATTAAAAGTGTTTTTTTTAATGTTATCAAACATTATATTGTATGAAGCTCTTTCAAATATACTCTTTTTTTAAATGACAGTCAAACAGTCAATTAACTTCTTAAAAAATTTATTCTAAAAAAAATTTTACTGATAAAAGCTCTATTAGTATAAGTCAATCTAAACAGATACTAAAAAAAGCTGTAAATTATAGTTGTAATTGATCAGATCAACCAAAGGACGCAGGGGGAATTCGATAGACAGCAATCGAAAGGTTACGATCAAGGAAAGATCTCTAAACTGAGATCTTAGCATTGTGATAAGCCTAGGCATACAATGGAAAAGTATTTTAAGCCTATAGGATTTTCCTCGACACGACAAAGCAAAGGGAAATTCTCAAAAAGGAAAGCCAAAATTTTCCTTTTAATATGATACATTGTGAATTTGTGATAGTTTGCACAATTGTTTTAAAAATCGGACCGGACTGGTTGGTTCGACCGATGACCGGTCGATTATCCAATCCTGTTCATTCTTAAAAATCGGTTCTTAATTGAACCAATGAAAACCGGTCAAAACCGGTCAATTGACCACTGATTTAATAAATTTTTATTTTTAAATTTTTATATTATTTGGTATCTTTTGTATTTTTTAACATTATTAATATTATATATAATTAAATATAATTATTGCATACTTATGATGTCACACCGGTTCGACCGAATCGGTGACCAATAAGACTTCCGGTTCAATGTCCGATCTGAATTTCAAAACACTGGTTTGTACCTTGTTTTAAGTCGTGTATGTTTGTTTTTTACCCTATGGGACAAAAGAGATATACATATGATATATCATACGGGATCAAAATCGTTTACATCGTGGGGTGTTATTTTCTATGAAAACTAGTTTCCTTTTCACTCCTAACACTCTCTAAAAGAACCTTCAGTTGTTGTTCCACTACGTCTTCAAGAATCTTTGGAGTCCACCGATGTTGCACCTATTCGTCCCAACTTATAAATTCCTTCTTCATAAAATGAAGTTGGTGAGATCACGATGTTGCACCTATTCGTCCCAACTTATAAATTCCTTCTTCGTAAAATGAGATTGGTGAGACCACTCTTGTTCCAACATTCATATCCTTTAGTTCCAGTATTATGTCTCCATCACAAGATTTAAAACAATCAATTCCCATTTAGACCTCAAAGGACACCTCTCATCTTTATGACTATGTGAATTATCTTCCTGGAGTAAGATAAGTCCCCCTTGCCTACATCCAATATGGCTTCTTTAAGTGCTTGTTACCTTATTTCTTGTCATTTATCATATTCTCGTTTTTTTCATCTTCTCAATCTTTCCTCGCTAATATCTCCATTAGTAGTGAATCTCGATCCTTTTCACAAGATACCAAAGAACCAAAATAGTGTGAGGCTATGAAATAAGAAATTTCTACAATAGAAAAAGCAGTGTTTGATACCTTAATGTCACGTGCACGTCGACCATGAATATGGTTATCCCACCTGCCCGCAAGAGGCTTCAGGAAAAAAACCAACTTATTCTTGTTGACTTCAAGAAATAAAATACAATGTTGATGGTTCTATTGAGCGCTATAAAGCATAACTAGTGACCTAAGGTTATACATGTATTGAGGGATTACATTACATAGAAACCTTTGAGGTTATGGCGAAATCGACAATGTTTGATGTTAGTTAGTTGTTCTAGCTGCTAAAGATTAGGAATTGCATCAATTGTTTGTGCATAATGCCTTCTTTTACAGGGATTTGCATGAAGAAGTCTATATGTCTCCCTTTTCAAGCTATCTCTTCATAAGTGATACTCATGTATGTTTTCTACATAAATCATTACATGGATTGAAGCAGGATGTATGCCAATGGTTTGAAAATTTCTTCATTTTCGTTGCAAGACTTTGGTTTTATGCAATCTCAACATAATCATTCCCGGTTTACTTTGGCTTAAGGTCCCTCCTTTCCTTGCTCTTTTTATCAATGTGTATGATATAGTTATTATTGAAAATTAGGAATTAGGAACATGTAATTGAGTTTTATTGATAGGAACCGTTGTTTAATCAACAAATTAAACACAATTATGAATATATAATTGAGTCAGCAATGGACTTTAATTTGTAGAAAAAACAACGGAAGACTGTAAAACTGTCATCTAAAGTTAATCTTGCCGTCGTAAGTTTGACCAAACTGCCAGTTAGCATCAGTAACATGGTTAAACTGCAGCCGGTTTCCATTGCTAAGAGTGACTTGAAAAGACAAACTTTGTCCAACCAAGTTCGTTCCAGTCTGCCAAATCTGACCCCAGTTTCTCTGCATATTTATCCAATCAGTCTTATACCCCTTAATGTTGACGCCAATAACAGCACCAGCTCCTCCAACATTATAAACCAAAACTGTGAGGAAAGAGGGGTTGCCACCGAGTTCAAACTTAACCCCTCCTTGTTTGATGCAAGAGGCTCTACGATATCGAACGGGGATGATACCGGCTACGTAGTATGCCAGTTTTTGGAACATTGGCCTCGTCAGATCGAAGTGTTTCAGTGGAGGGTTGCACCAGTTGTCATATGGTTTGCTGTAGTTTGGAGGGCAAAAATTGGTTGCAGTAACTGTGATAGAGCCAGCACCTTTTATGCACCAATGAGGGTCATCAACACAAATTATTTCAAAGCAAGCTCCACAAGTTGAGCCATCGTTGAAAAGTGCTGTGCTCAGTGCAGTTGTGGCTAATCCATATCCTTGTGTGAATAGATCGCCATACCCGCAAGCCCCATCTGCAAATAACCAATTAAGACCAGCTTTTGTATTTTTTTTCTTCACTTAGCCAAATGAACTTGCAATATATATGAAAACGAGATTGAAATCTTGTTGCTGAATGTGACTAAGACAAGTGTTGCTGAATGTGGCTTTTCTTTCTAAAATAGTTAAAAAGAAAAGCAAAAGAAGATTAAAAAAAAAGTCTAAAATTACCCATTGTCCCTACTCCTTGCTCATCGCCATAGAATGTTGCATGTGCATAATCCCAGTGATCTGCATTTACACTGACAATTATCTCACTCAAAACTACACACAAAGTACCTATCCAAAGAAAGGGTATGGTGAGATCCCCAGAACTAGCCGTCATCTATTGCCAAAGACGTACAACACACTCTAAAGCTTGTTGATTATGCTAAACTTATTCACAATATATTTGTAGGCATCAATTTAGAAGCAAAATAGGCAGTAAATTAATGAAAAA
>JAOQMR010000008.1:12372113-12383682 GCA_027563865.1 Erythroxylum pelleterianum | reverse complement strand
CAACCAACTCCAATACTTTTACCCATTAATATTTTAGAAGATTTCACAAAACCCTTATCCCTTAGCTTTCGACTTTTTGGAAATATATTAGCAGATGAATTAGTAATTGTTGTACTTGTTTCTTTAGTACCTTTAGTGGTTCCTATACCTGTCATGTTCCTTGGCTTATTTACAAGCGATATTCAAGCTCTTATTTTTGCAACCTTAGCTGTCGCTTATATAGGCGAATCCATGGAGGGGCATCATTGACTAATTTTGAAAATAATCTTTTTTATATAGAAGAGAACGTCACGGTTGTGACTAATTAGTGACAGTCGTCACCTTCTATATGTATATTATTATATATATATATAATAATAATATATAATTTTATTATTATTATTATTATTATATATAACATTGTTACGCACTACGAGAAAAGTTTGCATTAGCGACGGAAATTTACCAACAATAAAGAAACCGTATTTAATTACTAACGGAAATAGTATATCTGTCGGTAATGTCGTCAGGAAATATTAGTTTGGCGATGGAAGCAATATCTGTCGCTAAATTTGAAAGGAAAAGTTTACCAATGAATATTATTGTCGGTAAAAGTCGTTGTCGCTCGTCATCCTCTGCTGAAGTCTTGAACGTTTTTAACTATGGCAAAATGACGTCATTTGGTTTAAACTAATCGACATCATTTTGGTATACTTAAGAATGCCTACGCTTCATCAACAAAACGACGTCGTTTGGTTTTAAATCAAACGACGTCGTCTTTCGACTGAAGGTTTCAACGTTTTTAACTTCACCAAGACGACGTCATTTGGTTTAAAACCAAACGATGTCGTTTTGGTGAAGATAAAACACGACTTGAAGCCCTCCCCCCAACCCCGCTTCTGCTGCTTCATCGTTCTTCCTCCTCCATCTGCCACGTACGTCTGTCTTTGTTTGCCGTGGTGTGGAGGTGCGTGTTCGTTGTCGACCTGGTGCGTCTCTGGCGTCGTTTTTTCCGGCGATTTTGGTTAAGGTATTCTCCTCTTCTCTGTCCGTCCATGGTTGTTTTTTTTTGGTTGATTTGGAGTTTGTTTTTGGCTGCATTTATTTTGGTTGTTAATATTTACTGATTGTTTACCGATGGGATGTGTTATTGTTAGAGAATGATGGAACAAGATTGGGATTTTGTCTTGAGTTAGGGATGAATTTACCATGCATACCAAATGTTTGATGAATTTACCATGTATACGTTTCTCCAGATTTCATGTTATATTATATTATTCAACTTCTTGGATTGTGTTTCATTTAATTTTTTTAATGAATTCAAATTAAAGCTAAGAATGGGCTAATTTTATGTAGAAATCTTTAAAACCCTAAACTAAGGTGAAATTCTATCAATTTTCTAATCCTTTAAAATTCGTTGAAGGAGTTTCTTCTTTTTTGTTTTAATCTAATTAAAAAATAAATGATTATTCTTTCATATGAATTTACTTTAAAATTAATGTTCAACTTTACATTTGTTGTACAACCCAATTCAAATGTGTATTTGTATCTAATAAAAAATGAAGAAAATAATAAATGAACATCAACTCAAACATTCAATGTTGAGTCTTATTATAACAAAAAAAAATTAATGGCAACATACGAAAAAAACTAATGACTGCACTTATTTTGTAAAGTCTATAATGTTGGCTTTATCAAAATTAATATAACTTTAAAAGGAGATTGATTAAGTGTTGGAAGAATTAAGCTACCAATTAAGTGATTTTCTATATCAATTTTATATTTTCAATGAAAAAAGAAGGAATGAAGTGATTTATTGTATTTAGCATAAACTAATAAAAAAACTAGATTGAGATATTAAACTAAACAAAAAAAGGATAATATGAACCAAAGTTCCATCCTTTAACATAAATAAAATTGGAATTAGAATATTACTTAATAATATTACTTTTACTGTAAAATAAAATAAAAAGATATACTATGTTAATATCAACAATTAAATGAGTAACATTTGTTTTTCTAAATGATAGGACATATTTTTATTGTGCAATTTCATTTGCTTTGGGTTGCAATATGTTTTTCATGGTAAAAACTTGACTGTTCTTTTGAAATAGTAAACTAACATTAATCATTAATTGTTGGCATCCAATATGTCAATTAAGTACAATATGAAACAATAATGTTAGACTAAGTAAGGTTCTAACATCTAGTTTTAATTATTGAAAAATATATTGTTATTAATAATTTTACTTCAATATGAAATTAGTAGCTTTATTATAATGAAATCAAGAAATATGTGCAAGATTAAGTTAAACGAAAGGATCAGATGGATGGATGATCTGCTTGAATTAATTGAATAATCAAAGGATGAAGAAAATGACTAAAGTGGAGTACGAATGCAATAGAAGAGAGTCATAAGGCAATTCAATTTATTTTGACTAAGTCTAAAGAATAAGTCACACAAGGCCATAACAACGAAGAAGAAAAAACAAAGATGATTGCTCCTCTGATCCCTAGAAAAACTTAAGGTGAAAAACTAACTAAAAATTAGGTTTTGACTCTTTAAATAGGGGTTCCTACGTCATATTTATAAGAGATACAGTCTAGGCCATAATCATGTACTAAGACATCAGTCTCTTTACTTCTATTGTGGATCATTATATCAATTTTAAAAAATTAAATTGGATGAGATTTCATATGAATTGAAACAATAAAGAATTATAAAGAATTCATTAATTTAGAAAATAATATTTATACATAGAATATTCACTAAAATTACTCATATAATTCATTTATTATATGAGTCAATCATAAATAGTATTTATAGCTTATTCATCTATACATCTTCATTCCTATTTGTTATATAGACAAATTCTTTATCTATAGATATAAGTCAAGACAAGATAATCAAATCCCATATCCAACTAAATTTACTTTCATCTTCCTTATGTTATTGGGAATTGTTGATTTAAAATGTGTTCTTATGGATATTTAAGTCATACAAAAACACTCCATATATAATTTTGTCTAATTTCTTCAGTTTCTGATTGAAAATCTTGACATACGTAGACCATGAACTTACCCATAATTGTCTCCTCATCTTTACCACTCTATTTTCCATGTTAATTATGGTGTATATGTTTGGGATACATTATGTGATATGCATTTAGAAGCGACTTCTTAACAAATCTTATTAAACTTTGGATTCATAAGTTATACATCTATCAAATAATGGAATATAATAACGTATATATAAAAAAGTAACATAAGTAAAAAAAACACAAGTCTACGAGTTCGGATTTTGAACTTCAATAGCTGCTCATGCTATAAGATGCATGCCTTTAACTCTACTGCTTCCAACCGAATTAATTAGTTGGCCTTAAAATTTAGTCTTCAATCATCTTTCTTTCATTGCTACAATAAAAGCGAATAACCTCTTAAAGTACAAATCCTAACAACTAAGACCTAAATAATCTTTTTCTCGAGGTACCTAAAAATTTAGAAAAGGGTTATGTTCTTATATAAATGAATGAAATTGATTAAATTGAGTTACTGTTGATTAGAATTGAGAATATCTTGATGTATTAATTATAAATTAGGGTGTATGGGTTAGAAATTGGTATACTTGAATTGTGAATTGGATTATTATAGATTTTGCGATGTAAATGTGGACTCAATTGAGAATAGACATATAATTTGGAGGCCCAAATTGAGTTGTGGTTACTGGTCGATATAGACGTGTATTTTTTTTGCAGGAATGACCCTTCTTTCAAAAGGGGAATGTCTATTTTATAGGAAAAACTCTGCCGAATTTTCAATAGGCTCCTCGTAAAATGTGACTTCACCATTTTTAAAAGTTTATGGGCATAAGGCCTATACCCTGTCAGCTGTTTTTGCATACTCACACTAAGAAGCATGACGGTGTGACATTCGTAAACAGCTGATGTAGAGAACTGAATGTATGTGAAATTTATGCTTTAATATTCATTTTTAATAATTATCATTTACTAATATAAGCATTACCTCTTAATAGGACCAAATATAATAAAGCATTCAGCGATAGTCTCAGGGAGAACAAGCTATTGATGAGAGTCAAGCATATTTTGATGCAGTGGGTGGTAGGGACAGTCGCGGAAGGAAGCTTGGCTCATTTGCGAACACATGTTATTCGCATTCTTCTACGTCCAGTACAACAGCATCAAGTAGACGGTCGACAATGGAACATATCCATCAGCTTGAGAGCACAGTGCAGACATTGACAAGTCAGTTGTAACAGATGATGGAGTACATGACTAAGCTCAAAATGACATGGAGCAGTTGAAGGGGAGGGCTAGAGACTCAGACCATCCTTGGTCACTAGGATAATAGGATTGTTGAAGTCATTTGGTTTGAATTTATGTACAATTTAATGTTTTTATTATCAATGAAGAAAATTTTTACTTTATATGATCAATCAATTTTCTGTTTAAACAAATTAAATATGTACACAAATCAAAAAATTACACACAGATAATTCATAACTGTTGAAATTATGCATTAATCATAAGACTACGAAATAAAATTTAATATCGGGATTTTAAAAATGAAAATTTAATACCTTTATGGTAGAGCCACCGACGGAATATTAGTTTCCATCGGTATAATTAGTGATATTTACCGACAGTGTATCATAAAGTCTTCGCAAAAAATGCAACATATTTATGGCACTTACCGACAGAATTTTAGTTTATGTCGGTAAAGTGAGTGATATTTATCGATGGTTAATGATTCACCGTCGGCAAAAATGCACATATTCACGTTAGACTCACCGATGGAATTTTAAAAAACCATCGGTATAGTGAGCCATATTTACCGTTCATCGGAAAAATTTAACATTTTTACTGTAGAGTCACCAACGAATTCTTATAACCGTCTGTATATTTACCGACGGTAACAAATTTTACCGTCGGTAAATATACCCACGGAATACACTTTCTGTCAGTATATTTACTGTCAGTTATGAATTTCTGTTGGGAAATTTACCAACAGTCAATTTCCCGACACATTTTTTCGTCGATGAATTCCATTGCTAATTTTTATTACCGACGGTATATTAACGTGAACCGTCGGTAATTTCCGTCGGTAGACAACCATTTTCTTATAGTGACGATTGTGACTAAAATTGTCACGGAATAATAAAATTATAGAGGCAGCATCGAAGTCACGCCTGTGACTATTAAGTCATAGGCATGACTACTAATATCTTATATAGAGATGAGAGAAGAAAGAAATATCAGGTGAATAAAAAAAAAGACCGTTGGATCATTTGGACGGTGGGTGGAATTTCATGTTTGTCCATTCTGTTCATCCTTAGTATTATATACTTAATAATTGTGTTCTTTTGCCAAACAGAAGCCTCCTCTGATTGCCGCCAACAAAACAAGAGAAATCGAGAAGCCAATGGTCCTCATCGTCTCTAAAGACACCTCCGTAACTAGCAAGTTTGGGATTACCCTTTACACATCCAGGAGTCCTTAAGACTTGTTGGGGCTAGCCTGAGCCTAAGATACCTGAGCCTGAAATTCAATCTAATATGACTCGGTCTAAATTTTTTTAATTTTTTAATTTAAATAGAAAATGACATTATTTTAGTTATACATTTCAAGTTTCGTGTCAAACTAGGTCTTGACAAACTGAGTTTAAACCTAACTCGAGATTCAATTTTAAAAAAATCAAGAACCCGAGACTGGCCCGTTGAATTTATGTCGGGCTTAGGCCAAACTGCCAAACCTATAAGAAACTATGGCAATAGTGAAGAAAACATATTCATGAGATGGCGATAGAATGTGTGTCCAAGATTAACTCTTGAATGTGAATTTCATCCTCCACCGACTCATAATACCTCTTCTAAATTAGAGAGTCTTTAAGTGAAAGGTTGTAACCCAATGGTTGTTAATGAAACCTATTGTGTTGCATAAGCCAAATGAAGACTTTTACTTTCTAGAAACATGATAGCTTTCAAACCCCAATTCACTGGGTTGTTTGCATCTTGAGCTATCAGCATATTATAGACAAATTATGTACAATTATAATTTTGTTAACAAACTCTATATAAATAGCAAAGGTGCCCAAAGTTGAGTAAAGCAATCCATAAGTTGATTTGAAGAAGAAATTGATAGTAACTTTATCAAATCAACTTGAAGCTTTTTATGAGCTATATGGTAATCAATCTTGAAGTGTTTAGTGTGATCATGAAAAACTGGATTTTCAATAATGTAAACGTTAGAAAAATTATCGTAAAAGAGTGGAGCAGGTCTACTAGAACTAATATATACTAATAATGTAATGTAAAGTTAGAAATATAAGGAACAAAGTATGATCAATATTTACTTGATAAAAATCATAATCGATTAAAGATGTTGATAATTTGGCATACCATTAACAATCTATTTGCTTTAATCCATCTATGAACTTAAGTGAATTAAAAACTTCAGGGGGATTAGAAGAAGCAAAACCATTAGCTAACTTCATGTAAGTTCTCATGTAAAAATGCAATAATAATAATAATAATAATAATTGATGCAAAAATAAATAAAAACACTTATATGCTGAAGCAAGAGTGAAGAATAATCTGACGATAGTCATCTTAGCAAATGGATAAAATGTATCAAAACAGTCTACACCTTATTGTTGTGTATAACCTTAATAATAAATTGAGCTTTATCTTTTAATAAAGTCATTTGCTTCATGCCTAATTATGTAAAGCTATTTGCATTCAATGAGTTGTTTTCCAAAAGAAAGATCAGTAATTTCCCATATTTAATTTTCCTTAAAGGCTTTAATTTCTACATCCATTGCTTCTCTCTAAGTTAAATAATCTCTTTATATATTCTAGGATCTTATTGAGAATCAATACTTAAAGCAAAAACACAATGACTGAAGATAAATAATCATAAAAGGCTGTAGATATAGAATAAGGGCTACTATGCACTATTGGACAGTAAGAGTCCTAAAGATAAGTAAGGGCATGTCTCAATCTTGCATTTTCGGAGAGAAACTAAAGAGGATGAATTGAATGCTTCAGGAGTAAGATGAACCAAAGATGTTTAATTATTTGAAGGAGCATAGTTATGATTAAGCATATCAATACAAGACAAAATAGGTCCAAAATTAAGGCGTAAAAAGTTCATTACCATAGAATAGGAATATGTGTTCATAAGACAACATATCCTTAGAAAACAAATACATGTTTAGTCTCTACTTATAATCCTTCATGCCTAACATACAACCCAAAAACATGAATTTGATTGATATAAAATCAAATTTATGCTTAAGCTTATCTTGATTAAAAGTAAAACATAAACAACCAAAGTCACACACACACACAAACACACACACACACACACACACACACACACACACACACACACACACACACAAAAGAATTATATTAATAAGAAACTATGAATATAAAACACTTTCACCTCAAAATTGAATATAAATATTAGTGTGAATTTGTAAAGTCTTTGCTGTAACCAAGATATGTTAATGCTTCCTTTCAACTACATTTGTTTTGCAAAGGTGTTTTTACACGAGAAGTTTGATGAAGAATATCCTTTGAGGTTTAAAATTTTGGCATGTTAAATTTCTTGCCTTACCACTATTTACACAAGCAGCCTTCTTAATTATTAACATATGTCCCACAAAATGTAACAAATTATCGCAAAAGAGCCCTAGCTTCATACTTAAATTTAATGAAATAAATCTATGTACTCTTTCTAAAATCATTAAATTTGTGAGAAAATAATATTGACACATAAATTTTACCATAGGAATTGTCCTTTAAATCTCAACTTGAATTAAACCAAAGCAAACTTAATTAATAGTATCGCTAATAAGAAAAGGCAATCGTTTATGCTTAACAAAATGATAAATCTTATAAAGTGAATATGATATAGAATATTGTATTGTAAGATTAAATTTACAAGCAATTTCAATTTAACATATGATAGGTGGCTTAATTTATCATGACAAAGATCTACTTTATTAATAATAGTGTAATTATAATGAAAATGATTAAAATTAGAAGAAAGTTCATCAAGAAGCACCAACAAGTGTAGACCATTGACCTTCTTAGCCAATCTAATCATCCTCCACATTTGAAGGTCTTGAATAAAACATAAATTAGATTGAAAAAGCAAAAAACAAGTTAAAGGACTTATAAATTTGTGTACATATATAAGATTAATGTTGAAGGGAGGAACAAAAAAGCATTCAACAATGTCAGCCCAGGAGAAAGTTTAATAGTTCCTACATATGTAGCAAGAAATTGAGATTGATTTGGTAATTTCATATAGACATTCTGCACAGGCATTTTTTAATCAAATAATATAAGTAACCATACTATATGATCAATAGGTCCACTATCAATTATTCAAGTATAATCAACAATTCTCTTAATAAAAGAACTAAGGGAAATATATCTATATACCATATAAAAAGAGTGAGAAAATACCAGTAGACAAATTATTCACTTGAGCCACTGGATCCTATTGCATTCCCAAGTAAGTTGGGGAAATTAAAGTATTGTTCTACAGCTCAATTTGTTTAAAAGCCATTGTATCTTGTCTAAGGGTGCGGCGTCCATGGCCCCCTCGATTTCTACCATCACGGGTATGATGTCAAAAGAACCCCCTCTTCTTTATCTTGGGCTTCCTGTGTCCACTAAGCGGCTCTCCTATGCTGATTGTCGTCCACTCCTCGAGAAGATTTAGCGCAAGATCAAATCCTGGGTTAACAAATCTCTGTCTTATGCTGGTAAACTACAACTTATTAAATCTATTCTTAACTCCTTGCATGTCTACTGGAGTTCCTATATTTTTTTATCGCAAGGCATCATCAAAGAAATTGAACGGTTACTTCGTACCTTCCTGTGGAGTCATTCTACTGGCACCCGCGGCGCTTCCAAAGTGAAATGGTCAGATATTTGCTCTCCTAAGGCCGAAGGTGGTTTGAATCTTATGCCCATTAAACTTGCTAATCGCTCCTTGATTCTCAAGCGCATTTGGTGGATTCTTGATGATAAGCAAACCTTATGGATCCAATGGTTGCATACTTATTTCCTGAAAGACCATTCTATCTGGGCACTTCAGCCGAAAGCCAGCTTCTTTTTTTTCCTGAACCAGCTATTGAAACTAAGGGATGATATTCGTCATGAGACTTCTTGTGTTATCAAGGACGGACGTCGGGTTTCTCTTTGGTATGATAATTGGGATAGTCGAGGTCCTTTGATCGCTCAGGTAACTCCTTCACGCACTTCCCCACTGTTTCCTCTCAAAACACGTATGATTTCATTTATTGATGGGAACTAGGGAAATTCCCAAGAATTCTACGTCAGCTCCAACCTAGCTATTCTCCAACTCCTCAAGAACCTGACACTTTCTTTTGGAAGGGGACTCCTCTGCATCAGTTGACTAATCGCTTTATTTGCAACAATTTGCGTCACCGTCGACCCCCTGTTCATTGGGCACCTATGGTTTGGAGCCATTTTCTAACGCCCCGAATCTCCTTTATTTTCTGGTTAGCTATTCAGAATAAACTTTCGACTGCTGATCGTCTTTCTTATGTGCAACTGGATCCTTCTTGCCCGATGTGCTCCCTTCACATGGAATCCTGTTCTCATCTTTTCTTTGCGTGCCCTTTCACCTATTCTATTTGGCAAGCTATTTGTGGCTTATGCTGTTGGCCGGATCCTGGATCTGACCTTATGACTATCACTGGATATTTATCTTCAACTGCAGGTTCCGACACATCTGCCCACATTATTGTTTTAGGGGTCTGTTTATATTTTATTTGGCGAGAGCGCAACTCTCGACGCTTTCAGAGTACCTCTTCTACGAAGGAGAGTTTGATCTGCTTAATTATCTCTGATGTTCGGGAGTTAGTTTTGACTAAGAAAGTTCCGTGTAGCTCTAATGTTCGACACGCCTTAAGACTATAGCTGTTAAATGGGGGTTCTTATTTTGGCGATTTTTGTTGATGTGGTAGCTGAGTATTTTTTTCTCCTGGTTTTTCTTCTTTGTTGTATATAATGGGTTTCCCCTTTGATGACCTTGTATATTTTCTTCCTTATTTATACTAATTTCCCTTTTTCAAAAAAAAACTACTAAATCGTGCATAGAAATTTTACATATTGATTATTAGCAAAAAGAAACTGAGGACAATTAGCTTCTCTACCTGATTAGTTACCATATAATAAGACTTCCTCTGTGATTTATAACAAAGGGAAAGCTATGCTTCTTACATCATCTTTCAACTATATGCCTCTTTTGTAAAGAACATACACAAATTCCTTTTATTAATATTAATATAAAAGTTTCCACCCCTTAATCTCCTTTGATTGGTAAAATTTTTGCCTCTATTAGAACTTCCATTAACATTTTCACTCGTAGAACTAGATGTTGTATTAATAAACGCAAAAGAACAACATCAAAAACATAATTATAATGCAACTGCCTTTCTTTTTGCATTATCAAGAAGCACTTTATTAACCGGAGGTAATGGATCCATCAGTATGATTTGATATATTACTTAACAAGTTTTCATTGCTGGAACCATAAAAACATGGAGGTTTATAAATATAAGTAAGTAAAGGTCTTAAAATCATGACTGCATCTCTTAAAATATTCATTCTTGTAAAGTAATTAGTCAAAAATAAATTTCTTCAATGAAAATTGTATATTTCTTCATGCAAATTAGACAATTTGAAAGAATCATTTGCACGCCTCTAAATCTTGCCATGCATCAAGCATAAAATTTCACCATATAATACTTGGTGCAATTGAACTAGATATAAAATGAATAAGTTAGGATAAAACCATCATGTTGAAACACTCCCAAATTGGATAAAGAGAATCATATTTAAGAGTAGTAAGGATACTATCATCAATAAACTTCAACTTGTTCTTTAAGAGTAATGCCATCTTCCTCACCCAACACTATAAAAAGTGACTAAGGCTAATAAGAATGAAAGAAACCAAAACTAATAAGAGATTCTCATTAGCATGTAGATAATAGGAGCCTAAAAGGATTTCTTTAACTCGCATGGATGAATTGATAGTAGCTAAAGAGGTTGTTGTCATTGATGAAACATAGAGCTTAAAAAAGATGAGAACTAGTACGATAAAACCCTAGTTAACGAAATAGGAAAAAGATAGGTGTTTGTTTAACGAGAAAATTTGGAGAGGAAGGAAAGAAAATTAACGTTCTGATATATTGCAAAGATTATAAAATAGGATGTAATTCTTCTTGCATTGAAGAAAAATAAGGAAAAATGTGCATGTACAAATATTTATATTATTGGACCTCTGAACTTTGCTCTGAAATTTAATCAGTGCAATAGTGCCTACGTGACATACTATTCTAAAAGGGTTTTGAAATTAGTTTTAAACAAAAAAGATTTTGAAATTAATAAAGCTCTCTAAAGATAACAATTAAATTAACAAGATCGTTTTATGATAACGTAAAAAGTGTAAGAAATTGATTACATAATCATTTGTTCTTGATTTCAGGACAGGTTGGTAGGTGAGAATAAGAATTGAGAAAGAAAGTT
>JAOQMR010000008.1:12347227-12368169 GCA_027563865.1 Erythroxylum pelleterianum | reverse complement strand
CCTAAAAATCTATCAGAAAAAGATTTCCTTCTTAAGTTGATAATTATAAGGACAAAGGAACATAATTAAGAGGTAGGAGTGTGGGTTTTGAGGTAGTAAAGTTTTTCAAGTTTAAGTTGTAGATTCCCTTTGTTAACTGTCCAAGAAATCCTATGAATGTGATCTACAATATCAATGCCTTTTTGTTATAATTGATATCGTTATTGGTTATGTTACATTTAGTGGTTTTATGCTTGTTGTTTTACTGCATTTGCCTAAGTTTCAGGTAAAGAGCATATTCCTGGAAACAAAGTTTTTGAAACCAAGCCCCTTGAGCTAGGTATATCTGCTGCAAGTCAAGTGGCGAGCGGCTATGCTGGAGTACAAAATCACCGGCTGGACCACAGTCCTCATGTATGTTTGTGCAAATTTCTTTGCATGTAAGATTAGGTTACTCCTCTATTTCTGACATCAAAGGTTAAGTGCAGGAGGTTGCATCATCTGTAAGAAAACCTAAAGTGAAGAAGAAAGTTAACCGTGAGGTCACAACATTTGATCAGCCAGATCCTGCCGAGCTTCAAGGTGACCTAGCATAAAATATTAATTTCCTCCCTTCCTCTCTCTCTCTATGTATGTGTGCATGTATATAGTGTTCTATTCTCAAGCTAATATTGTGCTGCATACACCTTTTTCCAGAGGCCACGATTGGTAACTTCTGTGAAATGTTGGATGATATATGTGGAAGGGCTGAAATTCCTAGTGATGAACGTGATGAAGCCGAGTGGCTGTCATTGCCTACTGTTGATCTCAAAATGCTTGTAAATGAAATAACATCCATACGTGCAAAAAGCCTTCTACATTTGGTTCCTGTGGATATTCTTGTAAGACTCTTACGAGTTCTAGATCATCAAATACATCGAGCAGAAGGTTTATCTGTCAGTGAATATGAACATGTGAGTGTCCTTACACCATTTCTCACTCTCCCTTTTTCTCATAGTCTTATTTTTCCTTTCTAGTTTGTGCCATATATGCTGTTTTTTATTAGATGGTGTGACCTGTGTACTATTGACTTATGAATGTTTTGTGTGGGATGCTAAATTTGTCAACTGGTTAAATCCTTCCCTAATTGCTACTGCTGCGGATTCTTCTCCGTCAACTTCCATTCTCTCGCATTTGTTGTCTTCATTTTCATTTAGGTATTGTGGAAATTGGTTTGCGTTAAATGCAACGACCTAGATTTACTGCAACTAAAATGTCTGCATATAGCTTGGTGTCACTCTAGCAAATTTTAAGCTTGCTTGAACTTATTTTACAAAGTCTCTTCTCTGAATTGATAATTCTCTTTTTAAATAAATCCCTGATGGTGAGAATGAGGATCCTGCATGTAATAATGATATCAAGTCGTCATTATGCTGTATGTTAAAAATTTGACCAGTATCCAATAACATATTGAAAGTTTAGTTTGTACTGTTGGTGCCTAAAATTGTTCAACAATTTGTAGATATGGATCAAAAGTTCTTCTATAGTCTTTGGTCATACCTCTCTTTTGTTTATACCCCTTGTGCAATTTTTTTTGTGTGGATATGTATCGTGGTTTTCATCTAAAGCACTTGGCTTGACAATGTTTCCCCTTTTAGATAGTGAGGTCATTTCATTTTTTCTAAATGCATAATCTTCATTGCGTTTAAAATATTATGTAACTGTCTCTTCTATGTTGTTTTCGTGATGGTGCAGTCAGATTCAGATGTAGTCTCTTTAGTATTTTGTGCATTGGAATCCATTCATGCAGCCCTAGCTGTAATGGCAAATAATAACATGCCAAAGCAGCTCTACAAGGAAGAGGTGCATCTTTTATTAGCTCTTCATTACAAAAATTGTTATGTTTTTTCCCCAAGTTTTTATGACCGTAATGCATGACTGCACTTCCTGTTTCTATGCCAGATCATTGAAAGAATCCTGGAGTTCTCTAAGCATCAGATAATGGATGTTATGTCAGCTTATGATCCATCTTATCGTGCTTCACACAAGCCAAATGAGAATTGGGCACCTGAAGGTAGGCCTTGGTAGACTTGATCTTTCGGTAATTTGCTTTCTTCTAGTCTATCATTTCATTTTATATCACCATGAAAACTGAACCATTATCTATGCTCATCTTTCTTAAAGAAGAAAAGGAAATACAGGAAATTGATTTTTATGATTTTATAGCATGGTAAAACCCAATATTTCTGTAACCTTTTTTGTTTGTTCATATTTTATTGGCGAGTCTACAACACAGTTGTGTTGCGTGTGGGTTATCAGTTACTATTGTTGGTTCTAAATGTGGTATTACTTTCTGTTGACAGGTGAGGATGATGAAGAGCTTGAAGCTGATTATGGTTCAGCAAACAAGAGGCGTCGTACCGTAAAAAGTGCAAAAGTGAAGAAATCTGCAATAAACAAGTGTGCTTATCTGTTTACTGTTTCCTCTAAGATTCAGCCACTGCTTAATTTTAGTTTGTTGGAAGTAAGTTTTGTTCTTATATCTTACGTTTATCCTTGATAGGGTCTCTGGTGCTGTAAATACCATATTACAGAAACTGTGCACGATTCTTGGTTTACTGAAGGATTTGTTATTGATAGAGAAATTATCTGATAGCTGCATTCTACAACTGGTTAAGACAAGTTTTACAACATTTTTGGTTGATAACTTCCAGCTCATACAACTGAAGGCAATCAGTTTACTCAGTTCGGTATGGGTATTAGCAGACCTATTCACTTTCTTCTTCCCTTCTAGAAATCTTGTTTCTTCTTGAGCGCTTGTGTACATGGATTGATACATGTACAATTGCCACTTTTCTTGATACGTATCTCGTTGTTCTGTGGTTTTAACCTCTAATTTTTTTAATTTTTGTCCAGATATTCTACTCGTATACACAGCATCGTGCATATATCATAGATGAACTCGTCCAGTTGCTTTGGAAATTGCCATTTTCTAAGCGAGTGCAGAGAGCCTATCACCTGCCTGTTGAAGAACAGAGGCAAATTCAGATGATCACGGCTCTGCTGATTCAGTTGGTTCACAGCAGTGGAAACCTTCCTGGAGCTTTGAGGCAGGCATCAAGTGGTAGTCACATCTTAGAAGTTTCTTTGGATGCTAGTTATCTGACCAAATGCCATGAATCTGTCACCGAGACTTGCTGCCTGTTCTGGACTCGAGTTCTGCAGCGGTTGACTACGGTCAAGAATCAGGATGCTTCTGAAATAAAAGTGATGATTGAGAATCTTGTTACAGATTTACTTACTTCTTTAAACTTACCAGAATATCCTGCATCAGCTCCAATCCTAGAGGTGATATTAATATGAATAACGTTTATATGCCTGTTTGCTGACACTGTTTTCTTTATGCTAACAGCCTGCTTATTGCAGGTTCTTTGCGTCTTACTACTCCAGAATGCTGGGCTGAAATCCAAGGACACTTCGGCACGTTCCATGGCCATTGATATTCTTGGAACAATAGCTGCAAGGTTGAAGCATGATGCTGCCATTTGCAGCAAAAACAATTTTTGGATTTCTGTGGAGTTGGCTAGTGAGGACAACGAGGTTCCAAGTTACCCAAAAGCTACATGTTGTGTTTGCTTAAATGGGAGGGGTGAGAAACTGTTGTTTTCTTGTCAAAGTTGTCAAAGAATGTTTCATGCCGATTGTATGGGATTGAGAGAACATGAAACTTCTAAAACGAGTTGCCACTGCCAAATCTGCCTCTGCAAGAAGCAACTTCTTGTGCTACAGTCTTACTGCAAATCTCAATGTAAGAATGCAGGGAAGATGGACAATGTTCAGTCGAAGAAAACTTCTGAAGTTTCTGACTGGATTACTAAGGTTGAAATCATTCAACAGTTTCTGTTGAATTATCTACAAGATGCTGTATCCGGTGATGATGTGCTTGTCTTTGTTCGCTGGTTTGTATTTGACAAAGCTCTAACCTTACTGTTCATTTGTTTAGATTGATTTTATAGAGAGAGCATTGATGTGCAGGTTTTATCTGTGCTTGTGGTGTAAAGATGATTCAAAATCTCAAGAAAAGTTCTTTTATCATCTGACTCGACTCAAATCTAACATGATTGTGCGTGGCTCTGGAGCCACCTATCCATTGTTGACGAGGGACTCAGTTAAGAAGGTTACTTTAGCTCTGGGACAAAACATTTCTTTCTCTAGAGGGTTCGATAAAATCCTTCATATGCTTCTGGTCAGTGAAACATTTGATTTCCTCTGTTTTATTTTTTTTTTAAAATTCCACAGACTTGATTTACACATATCTGTTCTTTACAGGCAAGCTTAAGGGAGAACTCTCCTGTGATTAGGGCCAAGGCTTTAAAAGCAGTGAGTAATTATTGAGATTGGCTTTTGATTTGATATTTTATTTTGGTTGCGTTATGTTACTACCTTTTGCATTGTGGAATCAGGTGAGTATTATTGTTGAAGCAGACCCAGAGGTATTGTGTGACAAACGTGTACAATTGGCTGTTGAAGGAAGATTTTGTGATTCTGCAATATCTGTAAGAGAAGCAGCATTGGAACTTGTTGGCAGGCATATTGCTTCACATCCTGATGTTGGTCTTAAGGTATGAAATTGAGTTCTGTATTCTCTGTTGTATTTTGTATGTGCATTAGTGAATACAGCTAATTCTTTCATCAACATCATTTGAGATTTTTCGGTGTTGCAGTACTTTGAGAAGATTGCTGAGAGGATAAAAGATACTGGTGTGAGTGTTAGGAAACGAGCTATCAAAATTATCCGAGATATGTGCACTTCAAATGCCAACTTCTCTGAATTTACAGCCGCTTGCATTGAGATTATTTCTCGTGTTGGTGATGATGAATCGAGTATTCAGGTAACTTGGGAGGCAAATGATGTGGACTAGTCTACTGTGAGCCATTTATTTTTGTTTCTTATGGATGCGTATGTTGGAATCTAGCTCCCTTTTTAAGTCACGTTCAAGAGAAAGAAGTGGGTTATTTCTTTGCAAAATTGTGCTCATTGTTAAACTATGCTATTGTCCTGTTTCTCAAGTGCATTCTTGTACTTATATATAAATATTGGAAGTGCCCCAGAATTTTTGCTTTCACCATGAAGATTGCATATCAGTAGGCATTTGTTTATGATATTTTCCTGATGTCATATCCCTCGATTTATTTGTCTTTTACATGCAGGATCTTGTGTGCAAGACGTTTTATGAGTTTTGGTTTGAGGAACCTACTGGCTTGCAGACACAATACTACGGAGATGGCAGTTCCGTGCCATTTGAGGTCTCTAAGAAAACTGAGCAAATTGTTGAGATGTTGAGGAGGATGTCAAGTCATCAGCTTCTTGTGACAGTTATTAAGCGCAATCTGGCTCTTGACTTTTTTCCTCAATCAGCAAAAGCTGTTGGGATAAATCCTATGTCTCTTGCAGCAGTACGTAGACGCTGTGAGATAATGTGCAAATGCTTACTGGAAAGGATATTGCAGGTACTTGTTACTTGTTTGCTGTGTCTGCTTGTTTATTTGGGATGTAAAACATGTCAAAGATCTGTTCTGTCAGGTAGAGGAAATGAATAATGAGGAAATGGAAGCACGGACTCTCCCTTACGTACTAGTCATGCATGCCTTTTGTGTTGTGGATCCAACACTTTGTGCACCAGCTTCTGACCCATCCCAGTTTGTGGTCACTCTACAGCCATATCTTAAGACTCAGGTTATCTATGACAATTTTAGGAAAGAATATTGTCTGTTGTTAATATGATGATATGGATGTCACTTCAAAATTGTCACCTGCCTTGCATTAACACTCTGAGCATGACCACAAAAAGTAGAATTTTTAATGTGTTTAGGGTACATATTTCTCCAGAAATTCCTGCTATCAATAGCTCTATCAGAGGTGATAAATGGTCTGCATTTTTCAGCCCTGTAAATTTGGAACTTCCGAAAGGTTATAACTGTTATAGTACCGCATAATTTTTTCCTCAATATGCCCGAGAAGTAGTAAGTTGTGTTTTTCCAAGGATATATGCAGATAAGCTGAATCAAGTGCCTCTGTTTCTGTTGGACCTGGACAACATGCCATAGCAATTATTGTAGATGATAGTTTTGACTCATTCTATACTGTGAAGTTTTTTAGATGGACTTAATGGCATAGATTTTATACATTTTAAATGTCTCAATGCTTGCTATATGTAGAGATAAGGTCCTACTTGAAAAGCACTCTAGACTTGTACATGAGGTTCTATACCTAGCATTTTGATACTTCCCTGTACAAACCAAGCGTGGGCTCCCTTCCTTGCAATTTCTCATAACTCTGATGTAATGATACTTTTCGTAGTTATTGTGGGAGAACATCTTGTTTGAGTTTTCCAGTTTAATTAAATTAACAAATATTAGAGATAAGATGGGATGTTAGGTGCTATGCACATTTTTAACTGGCTTTTGCTGGATTCCAGGTTGATAACAGAGCTGTTGCACAGCTATTGGAGAGTATAATCTTCATAATAGATTCTGTTATCCCATTGGTGTGGAAATTGCCCCAAAGTGTTATAGAAGAACTTGAACAAGATTTGAAGCAGATGATTGTTCGACATCCTTTTCTGACAGTTGTCCATGCTTGCATCAAGTATTGCATTTTCCTCTTTCACCTTAGAAATTTTCAACTTGCCATATTGTTGACTGCTCAAGTAGTTTATTTATGTTGGATCTGTACAACCAGATCAATTGGACCTGTGTTATTCTTTGTTCTAAAAAAGATCGTCTTTTTCTGCTTCACATGACAGGTGTCTATGCTCTGTGAGTAGAGTAGCAGGAAAGGGTGCAAGTGTCATTGAATATCTTATCCAGGTGTTTTTCAAACGTCTGGATTCTCAAGGAACTGATAACAAGCAGGTTGGTGACTGAAATAAATGTTGATTACTTTAAATCCACAATGTTTGAGATAAGTAACTTGTAGTTTGTTTTAGCACTTGGAAAGATGCATTATATGTTTCTTTTGGAAGAGGATTTTCAAACCTGTACTGTTCATTAGATATAATGTTTTGGATTGGATGAAATGTTGTTTAGTTCTGGATATTAATTTGGAATTTGAGAAAAAAAACAGTTTTCTGTCAGGCTTCCTTATAGCTTGTTTGTATGGATGCATGCCTAGTTACCTACAAAGCAATATGTCACAGGTTTGGGGACTGGTAGACATAGATACCAAACGGAGGGGAAAACACTTTCTTTATATGGAACATGTTCGGCAGCAATTTCATTTTTCATTTATTACACATGCTATAGTTGCCAGCTCAAATTTTCAGGTCAATTAAGATGAAAAAACTGAGATTGCTTTGCCTACAAATTGCAGTTAGTAGTCCGATCTCTGTTCTGTCTTGGGTTGCTTATTCGCTATGGAAACTCATTGCTGACTAACTCCAACAAGAACATTGATGTTGCAAGCAGTCTCAATTTGTTTAAGAAATACCTCCAAGTTGAGGATTTTGGTATAAAAGTTAGGTCCTTGCAGGTATTGTTCCTAATTGGCTTATTAGTTTTTCGATCCTACTCCACGCTATATGGATGTGGTGAGCTGATTTGGTAATCGTTGTAGGCATTAGGCTTTGTTCTAATTGCTAGGCCTGAGTTTATGCTGGAAAAAGACATTGGTAAAATCTTGGAGGCGACCTTATCATCTGGCTCTGATGTTCGTTTGAAGGTAAAAAGGCCTTAAAACTTTTCATCACATATGTTTACTCCATATGCTAAAGTCATACTTCTTATCAGGTTCAAGCATTGCAAAATATACTCGAATATCTTCTTGATGCGGAAAGTCAAATGGGAACTGAAAAGACCAGTAATAATGTAATTCAAGATTCCACAGAGGATGGTAATGCTGTACCTGTTGCCGCAGGTGCTGGTGATACTAATATCTGTGGAGGTATAGTTCAGTTGTACTGGGATAAGATACTGGGCAGATGCCTAGACTTGAGTGAACATGTTCGTCAGACTGCTTTAAAGGTGAGGACTTGATTCGGTGCCCATTTTCTTGTTTATGTTATATAGAGGAAACTTGTAAACATGTTACAGCTTAGGACATGAAGATTGATAAAGTGAAGAAAGATACGTATCTTTAGGAAATTGAACACTTGACCTGTTATTTACATTTGTTGAATAACAAAAAATGCTGAGGATCACGATATTTCATTGGTTCAAACTAGTTGACAGTTTTAGTTTTTCTTTTCAGCCTATGCTTGAACGCACAGTAGTTGAACTCAGAAATCCCGTGCTGTGTTTTATTTGCAGATTGTAGAGCTGGTGCTACGTCAAGGTCTTGTGCATCCTATTACTTGTGTGCCACATCTCATAGCACTTGAAACAGATCCCCAAGAAATTAATTCAAAGTTGGCGCATCATTTGCTGATGAATATGAACGAGAAGTAATTTTCTTGAAGCTAAAATACTTTTGTCTTTTTCTTTTTTGCTGTCTTTTGGTTGTCAACTAAAGGAGGCAATAATTCCAGGTATCCTGCATTTTTTGAAAGTCGTTTAGGGGATGGTCTTCAACTGTCATTTTTATTCATGCGATCTCTTTCTGGGATTTCTTCTGAATATCTGAACCAAAACATCCAATCCAAGTCCACCGGAAACTTGAAGGGAAAACCTGAAGGTGGCTCCATGACACAAGCCAGGCTTGGAGTATCTCGAATATACAAGCTTATTCGTGCAAACCGTGTTTCAAGGAACAAATTTATGTCTTCAATTGTCCGCAAATTTGATAATCCAAGCTGGAACGAGTCAGTTGTTCCATTTTTGATGTAAGTTGTCTTAATGCAAGTCCAAGGTTTCTATTGTTTGAACGTTTATGAAATCTTTTGTGGGTATCTTTTTACAGGTACTGCACTGAGGTACTGGCTTTGTTGCCATTTACTATACCTGATGAACCCCTATACTTGGTTTATTCAATAAATCGAGTCATACAAGTTAGGGCTGGGGCACTTGAGGCAAATATGAAGGGCCTAATTTTGCACTTGTCACAAAGAAATTCACGAAAATTGTATCATGAGAATGGGACCACTCAGCAGCTTCCAACTCAGTCATTTTTCCATCACACCTACATGACGGATTTGAACAGGACAACTCAACAAGAGCCAGCTACTCATCCTCCCTACAATCCCTCGAGTACATCTGATTTTAATGGAGTAATTCAGGAAGAACCCATTGATTTGAATGGGCTTTTGAATACGACAATTCTAAGAGATGCAGAATTGGATCCTTTAAGTTCAAGTGAACCCTACAGCATGTCCAAAGATGATGTTGAGAAAATTCAGGTACTCCTATGCATCTCAAACATTAAATTTTAGGTAGTATTATTTCTCCAATTTCTCGTTGGTATTTTGGGGTCTGTTGGATCTTTTGCTTTGGCTGGGGCTGGAGATTGGAGAACTTAGGGGAGGATCTATAACATTTCCTTATGTAGTCTTGGCCCTTTACTCCTTCCTATATGGAAGTGCTCATTCTGCTGGGCTTATTAGCGTTTGCTTATTAATCATGTGTTACTTACACAGGTAGATTGTCTATCAGCAACCGCATTGCAACTTCTTTTGAAACTTAAAAGACACTTGAAAATAGTTTATGGCTTGAACGATGCTCGCTGCCAGGTAATGGTCTTCACAATTTGTTTTCTTTATGCAAATAATGTTATTTCTATAATTAACTTTTCTGATGTATATACAAACACGGCCAGGCCTTTTCTCCAAATGAGCCTCCGAAGCCAGGAGAGAATCTCTCGAGGCAGAATATTTCCTTCGATATCAGCAACACAAGCACCACTATACCATCCACATACCAAGATTTGTTACGAAGATATCAGGTACAAGCGGATGGAGATAATATGCTGTGTGGAAAATGCACATGTTTGAGCTCTTAATTTTCTTTTCATGAAACTTCATGGCTTTATTATTGCATAGGAATTCAAAAATGCTTTAAAAGAAGATGCCGTAGATTATACCACATACACTGCAAACATCAAAAGGAAGCGCCCTACCCCAAGAAAGAAATCCGGACGTGCAATGGGGGATGACGACGACGACGACGACGACGTGGATTGGACGGGTGGTGCTCGGAGACTTGGTAGTGCCAGGAAAATGAACACTAGAGGAGCTAGGCAGCGGTAGCAGCCATAGTTTTGTATTTTGTAAATACACAGAAGGTAGGCTAACATATAGATTGTGTAGGATAGAATGATAGCTGAAATATAAAATTCTAGAAACCAAGGAAAGTGGGGAGGTGAGTATGTTTGGGCGCTTTCTCTGGTTTCCATTTTGCAGTTTGTACAACACGGGTGAATACCAGCATTTCATTCAATGGAATTCAAGATTCCAGCATTTGTTGCCTGTAAGTTCAACACTTACTGTAAGATGTAAGAAAATTGTTGATTCCTAGGATGCTAGGTTTGTAAAAAGCAAGCAAACCTGAAAATGTCATATTCTTTTATATGAAATTAATCATATTCCCACATATCGGAATTCATTTTTTGGTGTTTCATTTTGCCAACAAAAAGAAATGGTTGTGCGCCTTTTACTGCAGTGAAGATATAAGAAAGAGATTAGACGATAAAACAAGAAAGTGTTTAACCTTCTAATTTTAGAATTTTCCCTTGGTTCTTTGACTGTTTGACTAATCCGCCTGTTGGCTTGTGATGTATTTACCGTGGAATGACGAAAGGAGCAACGGTATGCTCTCCATCAGTGCTTTGTAACTCTGCTACTTTTTGTGATGGACGTCTATGCCACCTTTTACTCATCTGAAACACCGAATAAGGCCATACTTGGTGTTGAAAGCCGTCATACCTTTTATTTTAACATAAAATGTCAAGAGTGCAAAATTTGACTGCTATTGTGTTGTGAATAGTAGACTTTTAACTTATTCTGGAGCAGATTTTAAATTAGGTTACATGTAATCGGCATTAGTTATGAAATCTTCTCATGAACTATAGTGGGTAATGCTCTTAATTTCAACGGCATAGTTTTAGTGGCAGCTACTAAGGAGCTATACCAATTTGCTCTAAGCATTCTAATCTTAAAAATGCGGATAAACATCCCTGATCAGAATCTGTGTTCTCTCCTTTGGGCCACTGGAGAGGAAAGACTCTTAATCTTGCACTGGCAGTGAAACCAGATACTACCCTCGTACTCCCCACTCTCTCTTTAATCAACTAGTAATTTTAATCCACGTCACTTAACAAACGTCTCCACACTTGCGTGTGTGTTTTGGGGTGCAGTATTTCCCATTGCTCTCCCACTAATAACGCTGCACTATTGCATATATAGGACGATGGATGACAACAAAGTACATAGACACCGCTACTCTACTATTTGGCAAAACAGTCTTGGCATGAAATGATTTCCCAATTTCAAAAGCACCCCAGCAGAAAATCTCAGTCATCTAGGAATGCTCCACAGCTGGAAACCAATTGCACTAACATCTCTTACATTAAGATTGAACCTAAACTATCAAAATCGGCCACCATGCAAACTTCTCAAGTCCAATCGATCAGGGGGCAATCACAATCCGGCCAGCAACTTGGTCGAGGTCCCGTTGACCACTTGATGTGATTCTCCTTCCGCTAATACAAGATCAAAAGCATAAAAGTTGAAGCATAAGAATATATCTAAAAGAAACATGAAAGCCAGACGGGGGGAAAATGTCTACCGGAGGCAAAATATCATTGTTTGTAATGTGATACTTGTATATACCATAAACAGACGCAACTATGAAAACAAAGGGCACCAAAGAATGAAAACTCACCCTTTAGGGTCAAGCTCAATGATATTCATACACTCCAACTGTTGAAGAATGTGACGAGCAATAGCACCACTACTCTTGCAAAAATGGGGAGGACGACTTCCGTTTCTTTTGCTCCCACCATAGATTCTACGGAAAGCACCAACACCAAGGCCTCCCCTCAAGTAAATCTTCCTTGCCATAGAGGCTAATTTAAGATTAAAAGGATAAAAATTTAACTCTAAATCTTCCTTGCCATGGAGGCTAATTTAAGATTAAAAGGATAAAAGTTTATGTACCAAACAGTCATAATTGCATCACAAACAATATAGTACGTAATTTTTGCATGTACAATGTACACTAACATTAATACACATACACATATCCATGTACATACACACACACATCATACCAGCTCTAATGTAGTACCAGTCCGGGTCATAAGGTGCAAGCTCCTTCAATGTACCAGTCTTCACAATATCAGTCCACTGGGGTAATTCAATCTGTTTTAAAAAGAATAAACATGAAACATTTAGGGCCAATTAAACACTCAATGCATGCGATTTTGTCATCTTTGTAGGACATTTAGGCAGAGTTTATTTTAGGTAGACTGTCATATCTGAAGACTGGAATGGTACTTCAACTTTTTAAACCATAATATCTAGAAACCATTGGTCGCATAAACTCTTTAAACTGGTCACTTAGAACAAATTCTTGTAAGGTATTAACAAGAAGTCTGCCACTAGACTAATATAAGACATGCAGTGACTCGATAAGCATGTTTCTTAAAGCATCTGAAGCTGCAATATTGTATACCACCAAGTACTAATATTTACATTACATAAAAAGCAAACTATCAACTTGGTTAAGAACGAAAGAAACCAATAGAGATCAGCAACCTCTTTCTCTCACACTTTCCTCCTCACTATACATTAAGCAAATCTGAACTAATCAACACGGCTGTCAGTTCAAAAAGTTCCAAAATTTCAGTCACCATATAAACAAATTTCAGCTACGCAGAGAGTTTTAATCCTAACTAACAGAGTAATCTACTCAGAAAAACATTAACCATAAAACTAACAAAAAAAACTTGAAAAGCTGAGCTTTCAGCGTTTTCCACCATGTCGAACCTTGAATTTTACAATTGAAAATTTCTAAAATACCAACAAATTCAATATGAATTTGGTCGACAATGGGAAATAGAACCTCGAGTACTTAAAAACAAATAAAAAACACAATAAGAATGTAAACTCAAGCTCAAATGAAAAATCCCAAAACCCACATAGACGACTCCAGGCTCAAAGAAAGAAAAATCAGTCAATCTTCCCCGATTACAATCAAATCTTTTCATAACTCAATATCACCAAATCCAACTTGATTTTACATATCCCGATAAAAACCCACTTCGCACACTAAAATACAGATTCATACATATAGAATACGAGCTAATCGATCAGTGTTAGGTGTAGATTTTGAAGAGAATACCTTGCCAGACCGCTTGAGATGAGCAGAGTAAGCCCTGACAAACTCGTGGGGTGAGACATCTTTTACAGTCTTAGCGGCAGCCATTGTACGAGGTATCCCAGCAAGACGCCTGTCCTTCGGCTGAATGAGGAACTCTCTCTAGGGCTTCTGTTCTGTCCGTTAAAAATGACAAATTACGAGCGAACAATGGATACATTGTTATGGATCGGATCGGGTCCAGTCAAGTTATAACATGCTAATGAGTGTAGGCTATATCGGCCCAATACTTAATTGATAAAAGAGTAAATTGCATCACTAGCTAGGTTTCTAAGAGGAGTAATTTATTTAAGCTATTTTTTTATGATGATATAATTTAAACTTTGACTTGTCTTATTTTCAAATTTATATTTTAATAAATGAAAATTTTATTTTAAACGTTTATGACTCTAAAATGTTTTTGATAATATATATTTCTTAAGTTTCATAATTAATTTTTGTTGAATTTTGAACACTTAAATAATCATGTCAAAAGATTGAAAAAGCAAACTATAGAGGCAATATGTGTTAAATAAATTAATTTATTGTTTTACCATATTTACATTTTTTTGAAAATACATATTTACATATTATTACTAATATCAATAATATTTCATATTATTATATTAAAGACTAAAATTTTAATATATTTAAAAATTTTTAATAATATACTTATCAATTTAATATAATAGTAAAAATATAAAAAAGTATATCATCAATTTCTTATTTATATATATTTTTATTATTAAAATAAGATTATAAAATCTTATTATTTAATTAATTTATCATACTTGTTTATATCAAATACGAACAAACTTAATAATATTAATTAATTTAATATTATAGTAGTTAAAATTTTTTATTTTAATTATTATATCTATATATTATTATTTATATTAAATATTAACATAATATGAATATGTTATAATAATTTAAATTATTAATAAAGAACAAATAATATTTTTCATGCTTTGTTAATAAAAAATAATATATTTATTATTTTTATATAACTGTAAATTATATACTTCATTAAAATTTTATTATTATCTAAAATTACTAATAAGTAATATTATCATTTTTATATTTTATTATAAACCAAACAAGCCTAATTATTTGTTGTCATTATAAACCAAACAAGCCGAATGAGTTTTGGATTTTGACGTCTGCTCATTTCAGCATTTGTGCATGCTAGGCAGAAAGATGATTATTCTGATTTTTCACCATATTTGAACTTTGAATGACACAAACTTTGGATGAGAAGGCATCGTTACAACCCCTTTTATCCAATGCCATTTGTCATGCAAAGTTCTTTTCAGATTTTTGAACCTGAATGTGTTGCAGAAATTGGAGCTATGAAGTTGTGAGAGAGAGATACTGGTGAGCTGTCAATGGAATCGAATTCATTCTGAAGGGTCCAGTGAATCAGTTGCAAGTCCTTGCTTTGGTTGAAAATTGATGAAGGATCCCATTTTGATGCTTTTCCTCATGTGAACTCCTGATACTTATTTTGTTCTTTTCGTAATACTTGTTAGGAAAGTTGCAAAGCATATGGACTTATATGTTGCAAAACCTACCATTCAGACTAATGAATGGAGTGTTCACGTGCAGAAATGGAGAACTGTAGGAAGAAACAAATGAGGGCTTGACAACCTTTATGAGGTACCCGGTCTATTCATTCAGAATCAATTCCGAGTCTCAAAATTGCAACCAATTTGGTTGCATCATTTACAGTGAATTCGTCATATACTGGGGTGCCACAGTGGGGGGACAGAGCCGGATCATGATCCTCCTTCCTTACTGTTGGTATGTGAAGGTACTCATGTCACTCCAGGGGAGGCCACATTTGATCTTCTTATGTTGAGGAATGTGAAACTTTGGTTCTTTAGGCACGGTAGGATGCTTTGTTGATCTGGATAAAATCAACAGAAAACTATTAGCATGTCATTCCATCTACAGGGGTATTAATTTTTTTTATTAACCTTTCAAAAGAAGTATTCAGTGCCAGAAGACAAATATCATGATCAGTAACAAAGAATACTTATTAGTAATTCCTCATTACAGGCCAAGTTCCGGCGAACTTTTTTGAGGGGTTACAGTGAAAAAGAATAGATGTAGTATTTTTAGACTGGGTGGTTTTATAAGATGTATGTGCGCACTCTCATTAACCCAACAGATTTTACCTTCTGGGAATGAAGGGCCTATCAAAGTAGGGCATGGGTTGTGCTTTTGGAACGAGCTCCTTTCTCAATCTGCGTACTTCTTCTTCTTCCGCCAACTACACAAGAACAAGAAAGAAATATCAGTAATATCATTTGAAACAGAACGAACCTCTTTGTTTTATTCAGTTCCATTCACCTTTTGCAGCCTCTCTCTTTCCATCTTGTATAGTTCAATCAAATCCATCTTCTCAGCTACCTATCACATTCACAGAAAATATGGACTTATGATGAATTAATTTTCCTAACCCTGATTCAGTCTAAGCATTTGCATATTTACACAAGTAATACAATGACGTACATATATATAAAGAAACCTTTTTATCATTACAATAAGAAAGGGAGCATAAACATGATGAAATCAACCGGCAGAACCTTAAAATGATACCCTTGGATGATTACCTGATGGTCAAACTCAGCACGTTCTACAGCCCGAATATCACTATGTAGCTGGAGATCAATAGGCCTTGTATTCTCTTTTACAGGAGGTTTGATTAGGTTCTAAAAATAAACATGAAGAAGTCAAAGAAAAAGAACTGACAAGAACAAAAGAACAAGAGAATTAGAGTAAATGCTTGTTTATCAGAAGTGCTAAATTTCTGATCTGGCAAGCTTTTGGTCTCCTTTTCTTCAGTGATAATGGCACACCAACGGTGAGATCAGTTTATTACATCCATAAGAGTTCCCAGCAAGTAGAGAATATATGGCAGTTTAAACGACCTAGCAATTTATTTCATTTTCAGGTTAGCAATGTTTCATACCACTAGCCAATGTTCCCTGCAGTGAACCTCCTGGGACAATTTACAGCCTTCTGGAAATTACATAAAGTAACTGCAGCCTTCTTGTCAAACAAAATTACTTGAAATATCTCACCTCTGGTTCATCTGTTGTCCATGGAAGACCCTGTGCTATAGGAATCCGTTGCTTCTCCTCCTCCACCATCATTTCTTGTATCTTCTTGGTAAATAACTCCTCCTTCTGTTTTCCCCTTTGCTACAACAAAATCCACCATCAACACAATTAGATAGAGGACTATTGGTTAAGGTAAACTTTCTGCCATAGAATGTGCATACCTCTGTCCTTAGCTTAAATGGCTTTTGGCTTGTGACTTTTGCTTGCATCTTCTTCCACCTTCTTGCACCCATGGTTCCACAAGAGTCAGAGCTCTAAATGATAGCCAGGACCACGAATCCATAAGTTGAAACATTTTATGTCAATTCTAAGCAATTGAAAGAAGATAACAACTCACATTTCTTCGGCTTCTCCTGCCTCCATTAGATGCTCTGCCGGAGACACTAAAATTTCGGGAGAAAACAACAAAAATAGCAACTGCTCAGGACCTGAAGACGCCAAACAAAATCCGGCAGCGATTTCTGTATAGATAATTGGGACTAGTCACTAACCTGCTTTGACTACCATCCCAGGAAGAGGAAATAGAAAATCTCGAGTCCAGACCCAGATTCTCCGATGTCAGAAACAAATTGGATGGGCAGAATTCACCCGAAGTGCTCTCGAGCTCTGGCAAGGAAAATGGCGATGACGAGACCTCCGTCTCTGCCAATTTAGGACAGTGCAAACCCGGCAATGCCCACTGAATTGCCTTCTTTTTGACCTCCTTATTCTCTTGCTTCTCGTTGTTATCAGCTTCCTGGGAACTAGGCATCAAGCGTAACTTCTCAAATGTATTAACCAGATGCTTCACCTTTCCAAATTCAGGAACACTGTTCCTAGCCTCCTCAAGCAACCTCTCTCTTCTCCTCTTGATTGTAGAGCTACCCATTGGGCCCAGTTGCTCAGTTTCACTAGGAATTTTCTCATCAGATCCATACCCATCTTCATTTTCAAGATTTTGTGCCGCAAAACCCTTTTCCATAGCCTCGTCTTCAACTTCACTCTCGGCTCTATAATCATCGCCCTCTTCTTTCTCAGATTCCTTTGCTTTCTCATGGTTACCATTCGGGTTCTTGAAAAACTCCTCCTGTGAAGCCCTCAAAGTCTCATAGGCCAAGCACACACACTTCTTTACATTACCTCCAAATCTCTCTTTGCACTTACAATCAATCACACCAGGGTTAGAAACCACCTTCTCTTTCTTCGAATTCTTCTTCGCCACCACAAATTTCCTCTCTCTAATCTTCTTTTTGGGAGAGTAAAAGACCGGATTTTGATTCGAAACAGAGTCCTTTGCAGCCGATTTCTGAGATTTAACAGATTTTGTCAACGGAGAAGTGTGTTTTGAATGGGAAACGTTAGGGTTGGAATTTTCTGATAATTTGGAGATAAACCCACGTGGGTCTTTCACTGGAGTTGCGGATTTTGGGTTGTTGGTGCTCAACTCCATCGAAAATAAGTGCCTCTAGTATAGTAAAAGAATCTCCTCGAAATGAAAAGGGTGTAATTTGGGAGTTTCAAAAGGGTGTAATTTGGGGGTTTTCTTTGCACAGAAAGTTTGGGGCGTTAGAGAGAGTAAGATAGAGGAGTTGAGGTTTCTCTGATCGAATGAGAGACAAAGCATATTAGATGAAGAAGAGATGAAATGGGAACGTTGAGGGTTTTGGTTGGACGCTCTTCGTAACGGCTAGTTTCTTGATCGGAGGTGTGAAATGTCTGGGCCGTTCGATTATTAATTTTAAATTAATATTTGCCGTTAAATCAATCTAGACCATAACTAAATTCTTATAAAAAAAATCCTTAAATCACAAATACATCAACAACAAACAGTAGCAACAACAGCAGCCTAATAAAAATTTGGCTAATACGCGAGGATTAAGGTAATGTTATAAATATCATATCGGTACTTGTATTGGATCTAATTTTGGTACAGTAATTATATCGGTACCGCTTAATATCGGATATCATTTCAGATAATTTTTAAAATATATAAAATAGTCCCTGAATTTTTGAAAAGTTACAAAATAATCCATTAATATATCGTACTGCATACTTTGTAATTTTACATCAACTATGTCTCCAAAAATCATAATAATAAAATTTTAAAATAACAATAATTTATTTATTTTATTAACCTTAATTTCCACATATTTTATATATAAATAATAACCACAATTAATATGAAAAAATTTAATCATCATATAAATATAAAATTTAGTTAAATACAAAGTATTTAAAATATTACAATTTTATCATATAATAAATAATAAATTCATCAAAACAACAAATAAAAAAAACAATAAAGATCTTTTAACTTTCTAACTTTTACAATTTACATCAAGAGTTTGTGACGAGAAAATAACCAATTATAATTGAACGACGAAAGAGCAAACTTGAGAAATCCTAAAAAAGTGTAGACTGCAAGAAAAATAGCTAGTAGGTTGCAGAGAAGGATAGCTTTTATTGAACAACAAGAATTAAGAAGGAAGGCTTTTGTATTCTGAAAAGGCTACCACTTAGGTGATAAAAGGTTGTCCTATATATAATAAATATAATACAACTGAAATCCTAAAATTAAGCCACTAAAAGCAACCATGATTAACAACCCATTAACATACACTACGGAAAATCAGAACTAACACTAACATCCCTCCTTCAATCCTGATTCAGAATGACCCAAGAAAGCATCGAAACTTGACAAAAGCATCGTATTTCAACGGCTTAGTCAGAATGTCTGCAATATGGTTTACAGATTCACAATACTGTAATTCAATCTTTTGCTTTTCAACCAAATCCTGTAAGAAATGGATCCGCATCTCAATATGCTTGCTTCTTCCATGTGTGATTGGATTTTTTCCAATTTAATTGCAGAAGTATTATCAACAAAAATCTTCATAAGACCCTCCTTTGAAGCACCAATTTGGCTCACCAAATTACATAACCATATGGCTTGACATGCATTAGTTGCGGCAGCTACATATTCTACTTCACATGTTGAGAGAGCTATAATAGATTGTTTCTTTGAGGACCATGAACAAGTTGTGTTGCCATATTTAAAACAATAGCCTGTAGTACTTTTTCTATCTTCTAAGTCTCCACCCCAGTCACTGTCAGAATAACCTACAAGAGTGCAATCTCTTGATGAAGAGTAAAATAAGCTATAATTATGAGTACCTTTTATATACCTTAAAATCATCTTAGCCACTTGCATATGAGATTGATGAGGAGACTTCAAGAACCTACTAATCAAGCCAACACCATATGAGATATCAGGCTTGGTATATGTGAGATACCTCAAACTTCCCACCAATTGCTTGAAGTAGGTTGAATCAATAAGAGTTCCTTCTCCATTCTTAGACAATTTTGTACCAACTTCCACTAGGGTTCTCATAGGATTACAATTTTGCATATTGAATGTTATTCATGTCACAAACTTGGCCACTATTTTAGTGAATGTAGAAACACGCAACATGCTCAGCAAGAGTGTACAAGGAGACGATAGTGAAGACGGAGGCCATGCTCTTTTGATGATCACTGCTGCAAATGAAATGCCAAACTATCACACATTGTAACACCCCACTCCCGCAAGACCCGACCGCGACATTGATGGGTGATATCTGAGTACGTGTCTCGTGAGGGTGGCGTGCTAGATCACTTAGTCAGTCAAAACTCAGTATAAATTTTTTTCTCTTTGAAGCATACGCGAAAATCAGCAATCGAAAATTTGGGCCCACTTTTATTCAGAAACATTTTCATTTACAAGAGTTACCAACATTTTTCAAATATTAGAATTTCGCTAATCACTAGGGCCCATCCATAAATAAAACATATTACACTTTGATCAATCTCTTTTGCAAAACCTTTTTCCAATTGGAAAGTTATACACAACAAATATATTCAAATACACAAAATACAATAATTTGTGGAAAATACAATTCAGTACGAAAATAAAGAGACACAATGCAGACGCGAACTGATCCCAACCTCTATCCTTCACTTGAATGCGGTAGATATACTCCCGTTGGCCTAACGGGGTATTTTTTTGATTCTGAAAAGTATTTGCAAATTTTGGGTGAGTTTTACAAACTCAATGAGTGACCATCATCGGTGGCTCACCCGAACACATAACACATCATTCACATTTCACATTTGATTCACTTAATCATTCATATTATGCCTTTGTAATGCACATGAGACTCACTTTCCAATTATTACTTTGTTGTGACCGAGTGCCTAAACTGTCCCATATAGGGCTCATTGATAATTGTCCTATATAGGGCTCATTAAACGTTAAGCCTGAGGCTCTGAATCACTTTTGAGCTCGAGGCTCATTTTCACTCATTGAGCTTTAAGCTCTCATCGTTGGCTACTCTGGTCACAACTGCCATTATATTTTATGCATTCATGCAATGAGATGCATCACTCACATTTGCATGCTCTTATTCATTCATATTCACTTATCCTCAGATTGTAGTCCGGCATTCGACACATAGTTGAGAATTTACACTTTCACTTGCATGCAATTGCACATTCAGAAAACATTTAGCAATTACTTCAGCACACTTAGTTCACCCAATTCACATTCAAATA
>JAOQMR010000008.1:12334253-12347127 GCA_027563865.1 Erythroxylum pelleterianum | reverse complement strand
GTTAGTATACGTGTTCGGTTATGGGCCTCCTATGCGATGTGGGTCCGAATGTTGGGCTTCGGAGACGGGGTCCAACAGATACACTTTGCTTTTTTTGCAAATCTTGAACCAGTAAAATTGGAAGAGGCAATTCAAGATCCTAAATGGGTGAGTGCAATGCATGAGGAGATTAAGGCAATTAAAAGAAACAATATGTAAGTACTTGTTGATTTACTAGAAGACTATAGAGTTATTGATGTCAAATGGGTCTTCAAAACAAAACTGAAACCAAATGGTGAGGTTGAAAGACATAAGGCTCAATAGGTAGCAAAAGGTTTTGAACAAAGGCTTGGCTATGATTATCAAGAAGTGTTTTCTCCAATTGTACGAATGGAAACTGTTAGACTTATAATTGCCATGCAGCACAAAATCATTGGAAGATCCACCAAATGGATATGAAGTTTGCCTTTCTAAATGGGCCACTTGAAGAAGAGGTGTTTGTCAAGCAACCTCCAGGATTCATCACGCAAGGAAGTGAAGAGGTGTACAAACTAAACAAAGCCTTGTATGGCTTCAAGTAAGTACCAAGGGCTTGGAATAGGCAAATTGATTCATTCTTCCTTGATATAGGCTTTAACAAATGCCCATCTGAACATTCTTTATATATGAAGGTGAGTGACTCTGGTAAAATGTTATTGGTGTGCTTGTATGTTGATGATTTGATTTTTATAGACAATAATTTAAAAATGATTGAAGATTTCAAAAAGTCCATCATGCAAGTGTTTGACATGACTGATCTTGGCTTGATGTCATATTTTCTGGGCATAGAAATAAGTCAAAGCATTAATGGAATTTTTATCTCTAAAAAAAGTATGCTATAGAAATTTTGAAGAAATTCAATATAGCACTATAGATTGCAAGAAAAATAGCTAGTAGGTTACAAAGAATGATAGCTTTTACTGAGCAACAATAATAAAAAAGAACATTTTTGTATTCTAAAAAGGCTACCACTTAGGTAGATAAAAGGTTGTCCTATATATAATAAATAGGAAGATCCACCAAATGGATGTGAAGTTTGCCTTTCTAAATGGGCCACTTGAAGAAGAGGTGTTTGTCAAGCAACCTCCAGGATTCATCACGCAAGGAAGTGAAGAGGTGTACAAACTAAACAAAGCCTTGTATGGCTTCAAGTAAGTACCAAGGGCTTGGAATAGGCAAATTGATTCATTCTTCCTTGATATAGGCTTTAACAAATGCCCATCTGAACATTCTTTATATATGAAGGTGAGTGACTCTGGTAAAATGTTATTGGTGTGCTTGTATGTTGATGATTTGATTTTTATAGACAATAATTTAAAAATGATTGAAGATTTCAAAAAGTCCATCATGCAAGTGTTTGACATGACTGATCTTGGCTTGATGTCATATTTTCTGGGCATAGAAATAAGTCAAAGCATTAATGGAATTTTTATCTCTAAAAAAAGTATGCTATAGAAATTTTGAAGAAATTCAATATAGCACTATAGATTGCAAGAAAAATAGCTAGTAGGTTACAAAGAATGATAGCTTTTACTGAGCAACAATAATAAAAAAGAACATTTTTGTATTCTAAAAAGGCTACCACTTAGGTAGATAAAAGGTTGTCCTATATATAATAAATAAAATACAACTGAAATCCTAAAATTGAGCTACTAAAAGCAACCATGATTAACAACCCATTAACATAAACTACAAAGAATCAGAACTAATGCTAACACAAAGAAGCTAGGGTGGTCAAGGCAAAAATTGTGAATTATAAAGTTAAAAGGATACTAGTGGACGATGGAAACTCTACTAACATCTTTTTTTTACAACACCTTCAAAGAGATGGGCTTTTAGGACTAACAACTTAATCCTTTGATGAGATTTAGAAGGGACAAGATTCATCCAGAAGCAAGATTAGTCTAGTGGTGACAATGGGAGAGCATAATCGAAATGTGACAAAAGTGGAGCTTTATGTTATTAACGCCATTTTTTGGTGACTCCTACTTTGTACAATAAGGGAAATTCTTAGTACTGATCAATTAATAATGAAGATCCCAACAAAATAGGGTATTGAAGAGGTGTGAGGAGATCAAAACATGTTACAAAAGTGTTATATGGCATCTTTAAAAAGAAAGTAAAAGATGTGGAACTACTGGCTATTAGAGACCTAAATGCTGAAACATTTTCAAAAATTGTGCTTGCAAAACAAGTAGTTCATATCCATACCGATGAACTAAGAGATGTACACGCTATAAAATTTGGGATAAGAATGTCTAAGCATAGTGATGTATTTTAGTCATAGGCTTAATATGGATCTTGCATTCAAACCTGTTGGAAGCCGAATCAAAACTAAGTTAATTCCAAGGATTGCAATATAGGATGTAACCTCGGGTCGTCTCAGTTAATCGGAACCTAATGAAATGGACCTAAGCTAGCCTATATGTCATAAAATGCAAGTGAAATTAGTAAGAAGGGGGTTTCGATCTTGAAAATGCTAATAAACTAAAATGCATTGTAAAAAGCATGTAAAAAGCATTTTTGGTCTTTTTGAAAATAGAAAATGAAAAGATTAAAACAAGTGATAAAATCCTCTTGAAAATGAGCTGTGACTATCACAGTTCAAAACTAATTTGATGGGATTAGAAATCACTAAGTTAGAATGGTAAACCTTAAAGGACTCTCTTTAAGTCCAGGATCTTGATTAATGAACTCCATTTCTCAAGACCCCATTAAACGCTCTTAAGCCTTAGAACCTTAAAGGACTCTTTAAGTCCAGGATCTTGATCAATGAAATTCATTTCTCAAGATCCCGTTAAGCGCATCTTAGTATGTGCGGTGGATTTAGAAATCACCAAGTTTGAATGGTAAACCTTAAAGGACTCTCTTTAAGTCCAGGGTCTTGATTAATGAACTTCATTTCTCAAGACCCCATTAAGCGCTCTTAAGCCTTAGAACCTTAAAGGACTCTTTAAGTCCGGGATCTTGATCAATGAACTTCATTTCTCAAGATCCCGTTAAGCGCATCTTCGTGTGTGCGGTGGATTTGCCAATGCAATAGGTCAAATGAAATCTAGGATCAACTCAATATCAAACACAACTAGGCAGATAAAAGAGAATCAACAAGATCACAAGTAGATATATATGAGACTTTATATATTTAAGCTCAAAGTTCTACATAAACAAATCCATAACACATTGCATTGTTCAACGCTTAATTAAACTCTAATCAAGCAAATCTAACTACAAAGCAATAAACCCTAACTCAAAAGTTCATAACAATGTATTTAAATGTGACAATATAAACTGCTAATCCAAACCACACATTAAATGTCCAACATTTGATTAAACTATAATCAAGTAGCTTCACTACAAGTTACAAATCCTAGACTTAGGCATTTATAAATCATAGCTAAACTACAGATTAAGTTACTCCTCTTTGAAGCTCGGTAAACTCCAGTCGTCACTACATCTTCAAGAGATAATAAATGCCTAACTACACATTGCAACCGGAAACTTCACAACTTGTGGCAAATCCAAGCTACCTATGGTGAAAGTCGGCGGTGGAAATGAAAAATAAAACCTATGCAAAGATTCTACCCAGGGAACCCCGAAGGGAACCCTGGGTGTGAGCTCGGGAGTCTTTCTTTTTATTCTCTCTGTCTAAATGGTCTCCTCTCCTTGCCGAATGTCGATCCCCATAACCTAATTTTGGCAAGGTTTTTATAGGATGGATTCGGGTTGGGCTGAAATAGTGAGAGATAATTAATCGACGTCGCGGTGTGCACTTCCTGGATCGCTCACCGCGGCGAAATAATTAATCGACGCCGCAGTGTGATGGTGTGTTACAGTGAGATTATTAGTTTACGTCGCGACGTGCCTTCTTCTTTATGTGCCGCGACGTGATAATTAAGTTTCGTCGCATTGCCTGACAGGTTATCTCATGACTTCCATTTCTTTGTTCCACTTTTGGTTATACTCTTCTTGAGTTGGCTCTACTCTCCTTCAGACCTACAATGAAAAGTAATAATTTGTAATATCAATTGTCCCACAATTTAATGGAGTGTAATTGTTAATTAATTGTGATAATTTGACACTCAAATCACATTAATTCAAAATAAGTACTCTTGGGTCAAATTAAGTACAATATCCAACAAAAGGAGCCAAAAAGCATAACAAAAACCATGAAAATGCCAATAAATAATATAACAAACTTGGGTTTAATCACCTGTAAAATAGAAGAAGAGGGCATTTGTAAAAGAAAGGGATATTGTAATATAAGAAAGAGGTCGATAAGCTATTCATCCCAAGATTGATTAGAAAGTTGACTATCCTCAGTGACTAGAAAATGTAATCATGGTAAAAAAAATCTAATGGGAAATAGAAAGTGTGTATAGGCTTCATATATTTGAATAAAGCATGCTCAAAGATAGTTATACTCTCTTAAAAATTGACCAGCTCATGGATGTAACACATACTATAAATGGTTGAGTTGTATGAATGTGTATTCAAGATATAATCATATTTGGATGCACAAGCTAAATTAGAAGAAGATTTCATTGATCACTTATAGTAGGACATATGTTTACAAGGTAATGTATTTTGAATTGAAAAATATATGTATAACATACCAAATACACATATAAACTTGTTAAATACCTATAAGTCCCTCCAACTCTTTAATCTCAATGTCTAGCTAGATACCTAGATACCAATGATTTTAAAACCATAATAGACCAACCGGTTTAACTAGATTAAGCTCGAACCGACCTGATTTTTAGTCTAGTTTTTGTTTTTTTTAAATATTAGGATCCTTCATATGCATTGTCAAGTAATAAGGTCTAATTTAAATTTTGGTACAAATATTAAAAAAAAAGTTGTATCTTCAACCAAAGTTAAATTAACATTCATATCATGTGATTTCAAGCTTAACCTTAATTATATATGCTTAATGTCATATATTGAAAATTTTGTCTAGGTAATACCTCGAAGGTAACTGACTCATGATCTATCAATATTTTTTAATATATTCAATCTGTTTGACTTTATACAATATTGGTATAAAAGTGCTTATATAAAACTATGTAGTTTTCTTAACAACTCCTTATTCCCATCTCACTACCTCTACCTACTTATAACTCAACCTAATAGTGCATGTTAAAATCTCAAAACATGGAACAAAATAGTATAAAGAAAAATCAATTTGATTATTTATAATAAAGAAACAATTTATACCTAAATGTATGTCAAATGTAGCAGCAACCATGGCATTAATAACATTAGTAATAAATCGATACCAAGTGCTACTACATCAAATAATTTTTTTACTTAAAGTTTAAACACTAAATATAAAAGGACCGAAAAATTAATAGAAATTTTGAAAAGTAATAAAATAATTGACTTAGGAATGTCAAAATAAAAAATTGAAAATAAATAGAAGAGGGATAACTAGTAGATAGTACCTAGACAATGAAAAAACCACATTGCTTGACAAACTCAATACCCTTGATCACATTTGGGATAATAGCTTTGCCTTCATCGACTCTCATCATTCCCTCTTTAAGTGTAAAATCATTCTAAATTTTAAGGAACCCAGGAAGTGTGAAAACCCCATATATAAAGAATCATATGCATGTATCTAATAAAAAGAAACCTATATGTCAATAATTAAGAAAGTTGCATGCTTCCATTTATTATCCTCTGTTATGGTCTATTACTAGTTCCAATAAAGATTTTAAAAAACTATGATTTTATAACTAAATAAAAGTTATAGTAGAAAACCAATTACTTATTACATAAGAACGACATCCTCGTTGAGCCTTTTCTTGTTTGCAATAGTTATGGATGAGTTCACCAAGAATATCCAAAGGAAGGTGTCTTAGTGTATGTTGATCACTAATGACATTGTGCTAGTGGATGAAATGAAAGAGAATGTTAAGGTCAAGCTAGAACTTTGAAGGGATATGTTAGAGTTGAAGGATTTTAAACTGAGTAGGACTAAGAGCAAGTACATAAAGTGTAATTTTTTAGGTAATCGGGTTGCATCCGATGTAGAGATCAAGTTTGGTTCAAAAATTATACCTTATATAGATTGTTTTAAGTACCTTGGATTCATCATACAAAACAATAGTGAAATAAATGATGACGTAGTTCACCATATCAAATAAGAGTGGCTTAAATGAAGGGTGCATCAAGAATTTTATATGACAAAAAATATCACTCAAGCTAAAAGGTAAATTTTACAGTTTAGTAATTTGGCCGACCACGATCTATAAGGTGGAATGTTAGCTTATTAAACAAGTGCATAGTCATAAGTTAATGGTGACCAAGATGAGGATATTCCATTAGATTTGCAGCTTTAGAAGAAGATGTAAGGTCAAGAACGTAGTAGTAAGAGATAAGTTATGGGTGGCTAACATTGAGGTAAGTTAAGGGAGACAAGGCTTAGGTGGTATGGACATGTTAAGATGAGACATCTTGACACCTATGTGAGAAGATTGTACTTAGAGACTATAAGAGAAGCAAAGGAAGACCTAAGAAGAATTAGGGTGAGATGATAAAGTATGATATGACCCTACCAAAGCTTATCAAGGACGTACCTTCAATAGAAAACTTTAATGAACTAGAATTCCAGTAGAGGATCTTACAAAGAGAGAACGACCCTTCTTTTTTCATAGGTCTTTTAAACCTTTTTCCTTTCTTTTTCTTTGTTTCTTGTGTCTTATATTTACCTTAAATACTTTGTTTAGTATACTTTATTTTTCAATTCTTTTTTTTTCTTTTTTTCTTTTTTCTTGTGAGTCTATCAAAAACATCTTTACTGATTAAAGGTAAAACTGTGTGCTACTAAATTTCTTTATACCCTGCATATTAGCGAGAATTCTATTAGGACATTGTCGTTATCTGGAGTGACATTAGACTAGGTGATGACAAAAACCCTTGCAATAAAAGAATGTAAAAATTGAATTAACAATAATAATTTGTTAATTTTTGAAGTGTTTGATTCTTCCTCATTTTTGGCTCTTTATTTAAATCTATTTGAAGATTAATTTTGTTATATTTCATCCTTTTATTTTGCTCATTTAGCTCCCTTTATTGACTTTGCTCATTTAATTGCTTTTCTCTTTTATTAAATTTAAAATTTCACATATTATTTAATTCTACTACATATAAAGTATTAGTATCATTAAAAAAAATCATCACTTCCATGAGTCAAACCTTCATTTAATCCAATTGGCAATATATTGAAAATTCCCGAATTTAAATGATACTACTTAGACTATAGGGAGCATTTAATAATTGTGTAAATCATATGAGCTCTCAAGGAATTAACCCCAACATTTTGTGTTACAATTTTGTTAAGGATTTACTAAATCTAACTAATACATTTCAATTTTATTTCTAGAATGTTCAAGATTGATACCTGATTTGATAAAGAAGGAATATTCCCCTCCTTACCAACCATGTTACTTCCTTTGGGTTGATAAACAATTGAGTGGGAGATATAATCGAACCATCGTATACCCATTTGGAGGAAAAGAAATGATAACTTTTGTAATCTCAACCTAGCATACGAATGGTCACTTAAAGATTGCATTATTTTACCATAAATAAAAATGACCACTTGAACAGTAATTAAAAAGTAAAGAAAGTGCTAGAGATCTCTCTCGCAAGAGGTTTTTACTTCATAACTACAACTTTTTATAGTTATCTTTACATAGTTTTCATCCATCAAATATCTCTGAGCATTATGGTTACACTAACTAAGCAAAGAATTGTCTTTTATATTGTTTTTTTTAAAGAAGATTGATTAAATGATAAAGGAAATGTTACAAAAACAAAGGCTTCCAGGAAGAGGCCTAATCACAAAAATTTAAGGAAAGGAACTATCCAGTCATATGAAGAGAACAACATAAGGAATTATAACTCTAAAGTCTTGGAACTTCGTTGAAAATGTGAAACAAGCTATTGCAACTTGATCATCTCATTTGCGCCTTTGCAACCCTACTCAAAGATATACTAGTATGAGTTGCTCTCCAAGTAGATCATTATATATGCAAAGAGTCGCATACAATTGGTCTGCATATTTGATGTAGGTTCTTAGTCAGAATTATCTCCTAAATCTTTGCTAATATTAAGGATATCAAACAGTCTTTAGTGGATGCTTGGTGCTTGAAATGTCGAAGATTCCGCTCCCTCCATAGCCTGTAGATACAAACTCCCAAGACAATAATGTGATAGGTAATTGCGCTGAGAGGCCATTAGTAATCTCTAAGATAGTTGTCCCTAGATCCATCCAATAACATGAAGCAGTGACATATTCCCATATCGATTTGTTAAAATGACACTGAAAAAAGAGATGATTATGAGATTCAACTTACAAGGAACACATTGGACAATTTTTATCCACTTGGATATACGGAAGTCGATTTACTGTAGAAAGTTTGTGCTGGATAGCCAACCAGTAAATGAAAGATATTCTCAGCGTTAAATGCTTGTTCCATACCTTAGTATCCCAAGAAACTGTGGATTGATGTCTGCGTAAGTTATCATAAATGACTCTGTTAGTGAGCTTATCAATTGGTATACCTTTCCAGAAAAAGATGTCAGGTTCCTGCGGAGTGGGAGGATAGTTATGTTGATACTGTAATAAAATTCTAGGAAATTTCCATTCACTTCACTCTATGAAAGTGTTCATCCATGTTTTTAGAGAAAAGAATGAAGAAGCTCTTAGAATATTCATTAGTTGTTAAGGGTCCCCTGCTGGACCAGTTGTCGAACCATAAGGAGACCAAACGTCCATCCTTAATTTCACATGAGTTGCCTGTTGAACTGCATCTCGCAACTTCAGCAGTTGAATGAGGAAAAAAGAATAGGTACTTTTCGGTTTAATCACCTAGATGTTATTCCCCCTGAGGAAGTATACATGAAGCCATTTTATCCACAAGCTCTTCTTGTCTTCCAATATCCACCATAATCTCTTGTGAATTAGAGAATGGTTTGCAGGTTTAATGGAGAGAATGTTCAATCCCTCTTCTTGTTTCGGAAAACTTATATCAGCCCATTTCACCTTTACTGCTCCAGGATTTCCATTTGAATAACGCCATAGAATGATCTAAGGATTCATTCAATTTCTTTGATAATGCTTTGAGATAAGAATATATGGGAGCTCTAGTAGACATGCAAAGAATTAAGGATGGATTTGATAAGCTGAAGCTTACATGCATAAGAAAGTGATTTGTTCACTCATGACTTTACTCTCATCTGAATCCTATCTAAGAGAGGTCGTCATTCTAAAAATTTTAGCCTCTTTGTCGACACTAGAAGACCAAGGTAGAGTAGAGGAGGATTTTGCAATCCCATACCAGTTGCCTCTATAATTATGTTTTCCATGTGAGTTGCTCCTTTAGACAAAAGGAAATGGATTTTGTTTTGATTAATTTGAAGACCAAAAACATTATTAAAAGCATTGAGAGCACGCATATAAGAATGAATAGACTCCACATTAGCCCTACAAAATAGAAGAAGGTCATCTGCAAAACAAAGAATAGTAAGATTAAGTTTCTTGCACTTTGAATGGTGTTTAAAGTTGGGATTAGAAGTGGTCTCCTTCTTTATGATTGCATTAAGAATTTCCATGGCAAGTATGAAGAGGTAGGGGGAGATGGGATCTCCCTATCAGAGATCCCTGGCAGCTTTGAAATATTGGGAAGGGGCACCATTGACTAGAACCGAGAAGGAAGCTGAAGTGATACATTCAATGATCCACTTAATGAACTGAGTAGGAAACCCAAAAGCTTGCAGCATATATCGTATTAATTTCTAGCTGATACTATCAAATGCTTTGTGGAAGTTGATCTTCATCGTGCAGTTCGGAGGGATATCAGAGGTAGAGTAGCCCTTCAACAATTCTTGAACAATAAGTATGTTATCTCCGATGTACCTATCTGACAAGAATGCACTTTGATTTTCATTTATTAAAGGAGCAAGTATTCTCTTTAATCTAGCTGCCAGAATTTTCGAGATCATTTATATAGGAAATTTGTACAAGAAATGAGATGGTAATCTGAAAAGCTTTTTGGATTTGAACCTTTGGGAATCAAGCACAAGAAGGTTTTGTTGAGTTCCTTGAGAAGAACTCCATTTCTGAAGAATTCGTGAATGCCCTCCTTAAAAAAACCACCAATTATATTCCAAGAATGCTAGTAAAAGAAACCATTAAATCCATCGGGGCCTGGGGCCTTTTTAACATTCATTTCAAAGACACATTTCTCAATCTCACTATCCTCCACTGGCTTAGTTAACAGAGCAAAATCTGAATGTGAAACTTGTTGCAGATTAAGTTGTTGGAGATCGTCAGTAGAAACATTTGTTAATACATCAATGCCAAGGGAAGAGCTACAGAATCTGAAAGCTTCTTCATGTATCTCCTTCAGATCCGTGATGACAAAGCCATTATAAGAAGTGATGAAAAAGATTTTGTTGCAATTCTTTCTGTTTAGTATCGAATTGAAGAAAAATTGAGAGCAACTGTCCCCGTTCTTTAACCAGTTCATCCTAGCACGTTGTTGCAAAAGGGATGAGTGGTTACTAATGGATTGAAGATAGTTGGACAGAGCATGTTTCTCCTGATTAATTAGAGTTTGAATCTTGGGATTGGAGGATAATAAATTCTACAACCTTGTCAAATATGGTATTATTGATAGCTTCAGCAGTAGGCCCTTTGGATGAATTCAGAAGCCTGAACTTTTTCTTGATAAGTTTTAACTTCTGTGTACAACAGAATTGTTTTATTCCCCTAATGTTGAGCATCGCTTCTTCCCTGCAAGCAATAGCAAAACCAGGATCCTTAACTAGATAGTTGTTGAATCGGAAGGGATGGTAACTAGTAACAAGAGTGGAGAAATTTGAAACAAGAATGGGCATATGATCCGAAAACAAAGGATCCAGAAAATTATCTAGACTGTTGGGGAAGTGTTGAAGCCAATGATCATTAACAAGAGCACTGTTCAATTTTCCTTTGCTTGTTTGACCACGTGAAAGAGTGGCCAGTGAATTTGAGGTCAGTTAACCTTACATTTTCAACACAGTCCCACAGATCTGTTGAGGAATTTCTCAGACTAATATTACCCTGAGCTTCAGTTGCATAGAGAGTGGAGTTGAATTCCACACATACAAGCCAAGGTTTATTTATAGTAGCACTAATCTGTCGGATGCTGTTCTAAAAGTCCCTACGTTGAAATTCAAAGTTGCTTGCATAAACAAAAGATACATGCAAATCAAGATTCCCTTGCAGCAGTAAGATTTGCAAGTGCATAATCTGCTCAGTTGCTTCTGGTAGTTCCACCTTAATCTCCTTTGAATTGAAGCATACAATTATCCTTCCATAAGCATGATGACTATGATTTGAAAATACTCTCCATTAAGGACCCAAAATATTCAATTTATCTAGTAGTCCAAGTAGTAGAGGGGTTTTTCTCTCCAAACAAAATCCTTTAAAGCTAATAATTTTGAGGGATAGTTTATTTCTTTAACATTCCAAGCCAAAATAGTCATAGTAAATTAGAGGTGGGTTTGTGGCTTTTAGCTTTGCCCCATTGGGATTTTCTTTTTGAGAATGAAAGCGAGTTACCACTGTCTTCGTCTTTTGATATGTCCTGAAAGGAGTTTGAAATATCCTCTACCTTTGCCTTAATGTCCTGAGATGAAATGTGTGCAATTTGTCTCTGCATGTTGGGTATCTACATCTTCAGTTAAGATTTCTAAACATGGAGGGGCGTTGTTAGAAGTAATATTTTCCGCAACATCAGAATCCTTTAGAGAACCCTTATCCATAGCAAGGCTATCTTGATTCAGTATTGATTCTGGTTGTACATTAACAGAAGCAATTCTTACCTCATCACAGTTATTAATCTCAAAACCATTCAATCGACCAGAATTATGATTTCTAGCCGACAGGTCTTCATCCTCTTGATTCATCAACTCTTGATAAGTACCCGTCTTGAAGAGTTTACCCGTGGGTCTCCAGATAGTAGACGGAATCTTTGCAGGGGGCCTCTAATGATAAGAAACAACAATACTATCCTCCCATAACTGATTCCCATCTCCTAGCCTTATGATTGGTATTCCATTGGGAAGGTCTTTCGAAACTTCAATACTAACACAGATACGGGCGTAACCAATTCTTTACTTATTTGTCTTCTTTTCGTCCATGCACAAAGGTTTCCCGATATAGTTGGCAGTTGGCTAAGTCCTTTAGTTGTCCAACACTCAAGGGAACGTTATGGAAGTTAATCCATATAGGGAGATTCTGGATTTTTATGGTTTCAAGTTTCAGACCAAGTTGTCAGATTAACAAAAATATGGGTTGACTTCCAAAGTGCCATGGACCCTCCTCTAATATTTTGTTAGCTGCAGATATGGAGGTGAAGGAGAAGAGGATTAGGCTGTCTTCCGAGAGCAATACATCAACAAGACCTCTGCTTTTTCATAATTTATTTGCCTAACGCATTATAAGAGGAAAAGTTGGTCTTTGGTCTAGGAAAAAACCAAACTATTGTAGCTTTCCAACAATTAGCTTCTTCTTGAAGCGTATCCAAATCTGGATAGACAATTAGTTTTCCCTCAATTTCAGTCGGTGGTTTGTAAGAGAGCGTAGAAGCGATGGTGTCCCCTACCACTTGCTTCCATGTTTCGGAGGTCTAAAGACAGAACCAGATAGTGAAGGCAGAGGAGTTTATGGAGGATGGGATGGGTCGGAAGGTGTTGGTGATGAACGCAAGTGTACGTTTCTATCGTCAAGTAGTAAAAATATCGATCCCATGGAGACCAAATTAGTTAAATAGTAATACTCGTAATAACTTCTAATTTAAGC
>JAOQMR010000008.1:12302303-12327619 GCA_027563865.1 Erythroxylum pelleterianum | reverse complement strand
TGTTGGAATTTGTGTCAATTGAGGATAAATTCTAAAGAAGATAGTTGTATGGTTTGTTTGATTTTGAATAAAAAAAAAGAATGTATGCGGATTTTGGATAAGCTTTTGGTATTGGGATTACCAACGCGACGCTTCTTGAACTCTTTTTCTGAAATATTTGTTTGAGAATGTCTTGTTTCGAATCGATTGAATTTTGTCTTTGGTTTGTTTGCGATCGGTTTCGCTTAGAAATCCGTTCCTTCGATTTCCGTTTTCGTTTTGTTTTGTTTCTTATTATCCAATTCAATTTATTTTGATTCGATAATTTGTCATTTGTTCCCGGTTCGGACCACCTTGTTATTTGCTTCCGCATTTTGTTGTTCGGATTTGGATTTCGTTTCTGTTTCCGGTTTAGATTCGGTTTCCGAGATCGGGCTCCAAAGAAGAGTTTATGAGATAATTCGTTTAAGTAGCCGAGTTTCGGAGACGGGGTCTAATAATATCTCTTGTTGATACAAGAGTTGTTTAAGATATTGTCCGATATCCCTTGTAGATACCAGACACATTTACATCTGAGCCAGAGGCTCTTATCACATTATGAGCTTTAAGCTCTTTTTCGGTAGCTACTCCGGTCATAACAACCTTTATATTGTCATGCATTCATGTAATGAAATGCATCACATTCACATATTTGCAATCAATCACTTAATTTCAGTTTCACATTCACATTTATCATTGTTCCTTGGTCCGGCATTCAACAATAATATTGACTATCATTTATTTCGTCATATTCACATACAAGGAGCACTTCCAATATATATTTCAAGCATCAAACGCCTAGGACATTAAATTTCTGGAATCAACGCAATCACATTCACATGATAATTCAATACAAAAATTTAAATAGAACAGTTATTTAAAGTAAGACCATCTAGGTCGACTCATTGTACGTTCCAGATTAGTATTAGCTTCCATGATCTAGAAACGTCTGGATGAGGATGTTTTATCCTGCATATCAACATTATGCAATACACATATTGCACACACATTATTAATATTACAATCATGTAAACATTCAATCGTACACATATATAAATGTGTTATGTATAATGCATGCTCAATTTGACTATTCCGGATATGTTTCCTTAATCACACCTCTTGATCATTCAAACCTTATCATTTGTATGTGTCTAGCTTATTCTTAGGTTTACACCTCAAGAACACTTAGTTATGCTATATCATAATTCAATTACCTGACATTTCTTTTCTAACAGTACATGCTTTCATAATACCCAATTCTCATTCACCTTTACTTAATACATATTACTCAACTCTTTTGAATCACAACTACTATCATATGAAAATCTTCATTCCCATTATACTCATGCCTTTGTTACTTTGATATCAACAATTCATTCACTAAGTTATAACATTATTAACCAATCATTCCAGCTTTTCTGAAAACAGATTTTCGAGTCAATTTTGCATGGCCATTTTAAGAAGGAAAATAAAGTATTTAGGTAACACCTTCTTCTAAACAAATGTTCCTATATGTCTTAAGTTTCTAGTGAACTAAATTTCATACAATTATGTTTAGTATTCTACAAGTTATATACAAAATACTTCAGACTATACTCAAATCGCAATAACACTCAGTATTCAACTTCAAGCCAAAATTTTAAACTCTTAGAAATAGAATTAAAATTCAATTCCCTCATGAAATTTGTAGCCATACACCTTTAGTTTAATATAAACTTTAAATCATTCCATTTGGATATCAACAGATCAAGATATGGCCAAAATATAGATGTCTGTTTAGTGAAAACACACCATTTAGCAAATTCGAGCACACTTCATCATTTTCATCCTAAACTCATCAATCAATCATTATCAATCCTTTCCTAATAAATTCAAATGGCCATGAAATGTTGTGGAGAGGAAAGACAATGTGTGAGGAGTTCGTGGTCTAAATTTCAAGTTAATCGGAAGTTTGGAGAATAAGTTATGGTCAAAAGAGTGAAGGGTGGTTAAAACTGTCTAAAAGCATTACACCTTCACTGATCGTGCACTTCTTGCTGATTCCTCACTGTCATGCATGATCGTGCACTACCTTATATCTCCCCTCTGTCAAGATTGTGCTTGTGCATGACTGTGCACTGCCTAATTTCTCCTCTCTATCACGATTGTGCACTACCTGGAGTTTCCTTTCTATCACAAGTGCACGATCGTGCAACTCCTCTAAGGCTTCCTCATTGTCATGATGGTGCACTACCTCATGTTTCCTCTCTGTCAAGCACGATCGTGCAACTCCTCTGGGGTTTCCTCTCTGTCTTGATCGTGCTTGTACATGATCGTGACAGACGATCTTCCCCAGATTTTTACGAAACTGCATATATTCATCACCAATTCTTCTTTTTTGCTTATTTTATCATTTATAATTATGTTCTCATTATTTTCTCTTCATTCCTACTCCCATTTCAGCTCAACTCATTCATGCACAAATCAAAATCTATGATTGATCATAAACCTAAAAAATAGAACATATCATATACACATGTTCATTATATTTCTCTTATGTTCTCATTATTTTCTCTTCATTCCTACTTCATGCACAAATCAAAATCTATGATTGATCATAAACCTAAAAAATAGAATATATCATATACACATGTTCATTAAATTTTCTCCTCTTCTTCATCTTCTTTATCACCTTCATTTCATCTCTAACTATCACCTTAACCCTTCGCATTTCAAGACATCACATTACACTAGCCTTTTCTTTAACTCCTACTCACTTTAATCCATCTCTATAACACCCAAAGAGATCCACGTATAAGAATAGTAAAAACAGAGCATAAGCATATCATCTTTCCATGAAATTGTTGCACTCTTTTTACATCATCATAATGATCTTTCTATCTAAAAAATCATCTCAACAACATCTTATGAAATATTCTTCATCAAATATACAAAAGCAAGACATGGACACACCCAAATTTCTCATTCACGTTTTAACAATTAAACAACCTCATTTTATAAACATTTAGCTGCTAATTATCATGATGCATGTTTCATTGTACAAATCACGTTTAACTATAAGATACTTACTTGTTTAAAACGTCATACTCTTCAAAATCACACGAATCCTAGCTTTTCATGATACATGATCATCAATAATAAAGGTTGTAGGGTTAGGTCTTTTAGTGACAGTGAAGAAGATAACATAATGAAAGTAGCAAGTGAAAGATGAGAACAAAACTTACATTTTTAGGGCAAAAGGAGAGGTTCGAGGTGAAGAAGATGAAGAACAAAATGAAGAAAAAATTAACAAGAGGTGAAAACAATGAACACAGTGAAAGATAAATAAAAATGAAGATGGCCTTCCACTTGGGAGAGTTTCATGGGAGTGGATGCATGGTTTGGCAAGTGACAACATGTCCACTTCTTATGGTCTCACTTGGTTCTCTTATTAAACTAGTCCATTTTTCTCCAATTTCTACTCCAATTTTCTTCCACTTTTCAATGACATATTCTCAATAAATCCTATTATCATTAGCCAATTATTTCAACTGTCATTTGACACTTATTTCTACTACCATAAATCAATTGTCTTGCTACTTGGTGTTTTTCCTAGCCTAAAAATACTCATAATTCTAGAAAATTCTCATATTTCTCCCAAAAATTCTAAATCACTACGTATATACACCAACTCAATTTTTAAGACGCATAATCCACAATTCACATTATAATCACATTAATTATTAATTATACCCGAAAGATGTTAAATGAGTGCATGTACAATCATCAAAATGTGTGTAAAACAATCAAATTCACGTGTACAAATGCTATATTATGCAAGAATATGAAAACACATTTTTCTAATCTCTCATTACTATTTCTCATTTACAAAAATCTAGGGTTCTAACCTTAGTATGGAAATATAATGTTACAAAAGTTGTCTTTCTCATCTCTTATTGATGACTACAAGATAAGGCGTGTACAAAGAAGGCCTATTTTTTTTTATATTGGTCTTGGTAGCTTCCTTCGCCTTCTCCATGGAAAATAACTTGTTGTTGTCTTCTCATCACCATCAGCCAAACGAAGTACTTTTATCAAAAGCTCACAAACTCGGATGACAAATTAACTTTGAGACCAAAATTCAGCATCTTCAAGTATAATTCTTGAAACCTCTATTCCAACATTAGACCCAGCATGCTGAAATGCAACTCACTTATCACTTGCAGACATTTGTCTAAACTATTTCTTTATCATAATAAAATATTGAAGTAATAAGAAAATTTGTTGCAAATCTTGCAACAACAAGATGACACAAATTCCTACCATTGGCGAAATGCTTTCTCATTATATTTAAGACTCATACACGATTATAGATGAACTAGGTTACCTTTTTAGCTTTCTACACAATCTCATCAATAATAGGAAAATACCTAGCATCTTCTATATTTTTCAACATCAAGTAAATGCAATGTGTAACATAAGGAGTCCAATAAAAAGAATTATACTTGCTTTATAATCTTCTTCCAGCCACTTTATAAGCATAATCTTTGTCAGTAATGAACTGAATAATATTTTTTAGCCCAACTTCATTCACAACTTCATCAAATATTTCAAATAGAGTATCATCATTTCTAACAAAGTCAAATGCATCAATAGACTTCAAAAACATTATGCCCTTTGCAGAATAAACCAAAAATTAATAATAGGCTCAAGTCCCCTATATATCTAATCATCATATATGATTGAACACCAAAAAGTAGCTCGAGTCTTTCTTCTTTCATCCAAATAACTTTTAATTTCATAAATAGAGCTACTCAAAAGTTTACCTTTGTAGTCATCAATTGAAAGAGTTTTGTATCTCGGACTGTAAGAGGCAATAACACCTACCATATGCTGATAATAGTAAGACTGGGAAGCATTGAATATGATACTTGAATCATACCACCATCTAACCATTGTCATATCCACATTATGAGTCGCTTCTCTTAATTGTAGGGAACTACGAATTGAAGACTGAGTTCCAAAAGTTGTTTATGGTGCAAAAAAGTTAAACATCTGTCTTTTTCTTTTCATAACATCAGGTGTAACATTCACTTTTTGTTAGAAAAATATACTACCACTTTCAGCATTTCCCATTATTATCTTGAAGAAAAACAAATGAACATTCACTACCAATTTCATAATTCAATCTCTGCCTTCTATCTTTCTTTTGCTGATACTCTTCAAGAAAAGTTTTCATTTGGCATTTCACATCATGACTTACTTTTTTATAAGGTTTCACATTTTCTTTAACCTTAGCTAAATGCTTCTTTAATCTGGTAATTCCTCCATCTTTTAAATGTTTGTTACAAAATAAGCAAATGATATGGTTTTTCATTCCGGGGACCAATCCAAAATAAGCCCAGACTGAATCATTGTATTTTCCTGAAACAGTTGATTTATCAGGAGTACTTGAACTTCCTTCCGTTTATCTGTAAAAATAAATAAAGACATATATCAAAATTAACTTAATAAATTTATATCAAAATAGAAAATACATAATTTCATTATCAACTACTATCACAAAATATGTATTGTTTAACTCAAAAGTCCAAACTAACACAGTTACAATGCACATATACATCTTATATAATATAACTCACTTTGTATGATTACATTATATACAATTTAGTTTTATCCAATACAATTTACCAATAAGCCAAAAACCAACAATTCAAATATTCAACAGATACAATTACACAATACACATATACATCTTATATAATATAACTTATTTGATATGATTACATCATTCAACCATAAACTAAAGATATATGCTCACAACTATAACTTATCAAATTTGAACCATAACTCATAACTATAAGTTTAAAACCTATTTTATGTAATCACATAATTCAACTATAAATTAATCTATTTTGTTTGCTTATAAAATTCAATTTATAATGGTTATCAATATTTTGCTTTTTCAACTAATTTTAATCAACAATGTTACTAAAATACTAATTCTCAACTTTAATTTAACAATCTTTTGTTCACCAATGTTATAACATTCTTAGTTTCTTACTTAAGTTAAATCTATAGTCAACATACACATTACACTACACAATTCATTTTAATTCAACACGTCACTAAGAACCATCAATTCAACATACAAAATTACTACACAACACAAAGTCACATATACACAATCAATTTTCAAATCAATAATAATTGTTATGAATAAATCATCAACATTTTCACAATTCCAAAATTCCATAATTAATTTCCATAATTCACAACTTCACAATTCCATAAAATAGTTGCAATTTTTTGCAACTTTCACTGATCTAAATCCTCCGTGGAGTTTTGAAGTTGCGAGTCAGCGGGTGGGTGGGTCAGGTCGGGTCAGCTTCGGTCGGGTCAAGTTTGAATCTAGATTTGTCAAAGTCGAAATCCTGATCTAATGATTTTAATCTCTCCAAGCTAGTTGTGGACTAGTGGCGGTCATGGATTTATGGACCAACAGCGGTTGGAGAGAGTAGCAGTGGTTGTGGAGGCTTGTGCGATTGGGCTTGGGAGTAGGGCATGTAGGCGACATGAGGAAGAGACAATTGTGAGGTAATGGTCAGCAACAACAACAAGTAAGGTGGTGAGGGAGAGACGATGGTGGCTGGAGCTGAGCTGGGAGTGTGAGACGTCGATGACAGAGAGGAGAGAATGTGCATGGGAGAGTGGTTTTTTCCCAAACAAGTCCTTTAATTTTATGAAGTTTACGGTACCGATCGGTATTTAACCGTTATTTTAAATATCAGGCGGTATCTCATGAAATCACTAGCACTGACGACTAGTATTAAGGAGTTAAGTTTTGTACAAAAGTCTTAACATTGATGTTCACATTCCACAAGACATATATATAATTAATTCGGACGGAGCAGTCAAGTATAACTCGAATATTGCCACTTCGGGTGGTTTAATCAGAGACTGCCACGGGAGGTGGTGCGGAGGATTTCTTCAACACATTAGCATGGCTCTCCGGTGACAATAGAATTATGGGGAGTTCACTTAGGCCTTACCTTGACTTGGACGCTAGGGTACAGGCATGTGATTGTTGAAGTGGACTCCTTAGAGGTTATTAACATTCTCTCCCATTCCACGGTCGTTTTAACTGAAGATACATTTTTGGTGGCAGGTATCTGAGTACTTCTTAACCTAACCTGAGAGGTGCAGATCTAGCACGTGAGTCGAGAAGGGAACCAGTGTGCCGATCGGCTAGCCTCAATTGCGGCAATGACCAGTCTAGGTCTTCACATGCTTCAAGAGCCTCCGTTGACGGTCGTGGAATTACTTCACCGCAATCAGCGAGGCGACTTGTGCTCAAGGACAGAGGCATGCGGGGCCCAGTGGTGCACTGAGCCCCCCAAGTTTTTAAAAAATTAAATAATTTTTTATTTTTAATATATATATAATATAATATATCAAAACCCTGTAGGCTATAAGTTGTAGTAAACTGAAACGTTGTTGTCATCTATATCTATAAGAGTTATAACTGTTATATACTTATATATGGAATTATTATCTTTGTAATTATTTGTAATTATCTCTTTGTAATTCAAAACCCTAGAAGAGCAATTGTCGTCATCTATAATATATATAATATATTAAAACGTTATCATAGGTTGCTCTTTGTTGCCATCATCTATAATATATATAATATATTAAAACCCTATCATAGGGTTGCTCTTCTAGAAGATCTTAATAGAAGTTGTTGCCATCAGTTCCCATCTGCTCTTCAGTGGATTATAGGCAATCAGCTCTTGGATGGTTCATAGGGTGACGACTAACGATTGAAAAAGGTAAGACAAATACAAAAGTGATAATGCGGACAGTAGATTGATTAGTTTTTAATGGAAAAAAATTGCATTTTGTTGTTATATAGAAAAGTGATTACGCGACGGATTGATTAATGTTTAATGGAAAAAATGAATTTGATAGAATTCGTAAATATTGGTTCTAACTAATTTTTTTTATTTTGCAGTTATGGAAAAATATTTTAAAAAATTAAGACCGACTCTTCAGTCATCGTCGTGTGATTTAAATTAGAATGTTAATAAAGCACCTCCAGTATCGAAGGAGGTTATTATTGAAGAACTTGTGATTGACTTAGAAAATCTTCCGTCCGATCTAGGATTGAGACCTAATATAATGGAGTATCCTCCTAAAAAACGAGATCAGGTGCGTAGAGCTTATTTATTAAAAGGTCCTTGTCAACCTCGAAATCATAACTTTACTCAAATTATGGATGGAGATCGTAAGCGGAGATTTATTGTATCATGGTTTGATGATTTCAAGGATTGTTTGGAATATAGTGTTGAAAAAGATGCTACATACTGCTTATATTGTTATCTTTTTTAGCTGATCATGAAAGAAAACATACTAATTTTGTTTGGGCCCCGCATATCTCCATCCTTGGCTCCGTCACTGCTTGTACTGCAAAACCCTACGCTAGCTAGGGTGTTTTGTTTTTTCTGTTTCTTTACATTGTAGCAAAAAAAACACACACACACACACAAACGTACACACATATATGATAAGATTGCCGAATTATAATATCACTAGCACATATAGTTGCTGCAGAAACATAAATTTTTATTTTTCGACAGTTTCTCAAAATCTTAGTTCTCATCATACAGACAGAATTTCACATGATTATCTTACTAACTAGATTCTAATTAAAAGATGTGAAATGTATCACAGCAATATCCTTCTGGAACAAAAGTTGAGCAGCAATGCCCCCAATCAACAGTCAACACACGTCACTGTTTTTGGCACAAACAGCCACGATTTATTGCACATGCTTGTTAAGAAGCTTCAGAACTCTGTCCACGTGTCAGAAAACTATTCCTCACCCGAGTTTATTACACTACCACCGATCTCAGGCAAGATTCATTTCCAAATTTATCCTTCAGATCCCACAGTCCCACGCTAGCAATTTTCGTAATTCTTAACTCATCCCCTGCCTTTTTCTGTATTTTCATATCAGATTCTAGCCAGACGTTCCTGCGCCCTACTTTCATATAATTCTTGTCCCAACTTTACCCAATCTTGGTCTCAAATCTCCATTCATTCTCGATTAGAAATTCTTCTTATCTGTTCACCTAATCCCCAATTTATTTATTTCTTTGTTCAATTCGTTCCCTTATCGATTGATCCCAAATTCATCTCTCGCCATGGTTTCGATTAGCTTCTAGGGTTAGGACTTTGAGTTTCTTTTCGATTCTGTGATTTGAAAAGGGCTTTCCTCTCCATCTTCAAATCTAATCTTATATATTTTGTTATTGTAGTCAGAATTTATCTAGGTCGAACAAAATTTTTAAACTTTCTTTGGATCAAATAGAAACTTCTCATTTCCACTGATTTTTTGCTCGATTTTTTTTTCCTTTTTTTGCACATAGTCGACATATATGCGATGGTTTTCCACCGCCTTTTTATCGACTTCTGATACTATCAACTTCTCGTCGACATTTTTTAAGGTAAACCCAAACTATTGTAGCTGAGTCTTTCGGAAATGTTTCCATTATATTCAGTAATCGGTGAATCTGGTATGGTTTCATGTACCCATATCTGTCTACTTTTTTTCCTTTTTGAAACTGCTATTCTTTGGACTCTTTTGTGGGTTGACATTAGGAAAGTAACTAGGGATAATTTAACTGAGTTTATGGGGTTGAGAAGGTTGTCACTAGCTATTGGAAATGGGATTTTGTGAGCTCTAATAATCGGCCCTTAATGCAGTGAATATTTTTTTCGTTATATCTTTTGTCAACAGTAAGATAATTATTTGATAAACTAAGATAATTATTTGATAAACTAAGATAATTATTTGATAAACTTTCACTTACTTATATGGTCCATTTCTTTGCTCCACTGAACTCAATTCTAAAGTATGATATGTAGGTTAAAAATGATTCACAAAAGGCCTTTTGTTGATAATGACTCTTATGAGTTTGCCTGTAAGCACCCAAGGCAGTTGGAGTACATTGATCAGCTTACTCCAATTTTCCCTCTTGATGATGCTCACAAGAAATCTCGAAACTCAGGTAGGGAATAATTTACAAATGCAATTTGGTAGTTGTTGCCTTACGTTGGTTTGAGGATGAGACTTAAATTTTACTATATTGTGTGGTCGCGCTTCAATTATTCAGCTCTCTCTGTATTTTGCTTGGTGAATTTTACCATACTGTCTGCTCATCTAAGCTACTATCCCAAGCTAGCTTTTGTCATTTAACATTTCTAGAACCACTTCATTCCGAATTTCCTGTCTTTAGTGGCATAAATTCCCAGCATTGATATATTTAGTTTCTGGAATATTGTTATTAATATGAATGATCCTGGGGAAAGAATGGAGTGTTGAATTTTAAGTTAATAGATTGAAGGGCACGGACAATACCTAGGTAGCGATATAAAGATCTGATCTTTAAACTGGTGTTTTTTGTTCTTACATATCAATCTCTTATGTTCCTGACAATCATTTTGTATAATCATGCATCTGTTTGAAACTAGGTGGCCCTTATACTCGAGTGCTCTTTGCATTTTAGGACCAGGATTCAGCTGTTCTTTCTATATGCTTGTAATTGTTTGATTTCATAACCATTTATTTCCTAAATGTGCTAGTGGTTGTAGCTGACTTTGCTTTTGATGTCAATATGATTAAGCTGAGGATAGTTTTAACGAATACCAAGAATTGGGGAGGCTTAGGAGTTGCACAGCCATGGAAGTCTCTGATGAAGTTCAAAAGGATGTTGAAACAGGTGCTACTGGATGTTTCTCTCATTTCTTCTGGATCAATAATGAAGCTCCTGAAGCAGATAACCTATCACTATTTTCCCATTACTTTGAAAATGAAGAGCAGCTGAAGGAATTTCTTTCCATCGATGACATTCACTCACCGGTTGATTGTCCCTTCCAGAAGCTGGTTTTAATTGGACCAGAGCATCAAGCTGAGATCCCAGAGTGGAATTCGGAGGATATGAAGTCATATTTGAAACAGCTGCATGATTCTGATTCACAAAGTTCCCTTGCACAATCATCCAACCTGAGGTTTACGGTTAATCATGGGTACAAGGAGAAGCTAATGGGAAGTTGTGTTGTTCCTATGCCTGAATCAGAGCTATCTGCAAGTTCTTGCAGTAAAGGCACCAGAATAGAATGTGAATGTGTTGATGGCAATTCCATCAGGTGTATCAGACAACATATTGCAGAAGCCAGGCAGAAACTAAGGAAGAATCTTGGTGAACAGACCTTTGAGGCGCTTGGTTTCTGTAATATGGGTGAGGAGATTGCAAACAGATGGACAGAAGATGAACAGCAGGCCTTCCATGAGGTTGTTTTGTCTAACCCAGCATCATTAGGAAAGAACTTTTGGGACCATTTGTCAGAAGGATTCCTTTCCCGACCAAAATGGGAGTTGGTCAGTTATTATTTCAATGTCTTTACACTTCGAAAACGGGCTGAACAAAACCGATTTGAGCCACAAAATGTTGATAGTGATGATGATGAGTGGCAAAGAGGTGAAATTGGAATGGCAGAGGGAGATGATGACTCAGTGGTGGAATCACTGACTGCTCATGATACTTATACTTACAACCAGCTGGATCAGGCCTACGAGTGCAATGAATACATCGAGGATGAAGATGAATTTACTGCCTCTAAAGGAGCTGTTGATAGTAATGGTAATAGAGTTGCATGTGATGAGGAGTATGAAGGTGATCTGGATGATATTTCAAGAGATCATAGTCTAATCTCCTCGAGACATAGTCTAATCTCCTTGAGAGATTACAGCAACAGTCATTGTGTTAAACACTTAACTGAGCTTCCTGCTAACAAGGGAGATGATGATTCTTGCACATCCGACGAATACCAGCGAGACAATGCTGATTGTTGTTTTCCACTGGGTTCCGGAACTGATAGGGGAACTTACAGTCAGGAGTAACAGGTGTGTGAGGACCATTCCAGTGAAGTTTTTTGTGATGGTATCCAGATCTTCCTATTTTCCTGGAAGTTGTTAAACCCTTTGTTGCCATGAGCAATGAGGAATCAGTTCGGCTCCCTTGAGATTTTTTATAGGAGGTTTCTTAAGATAAATCGTGGAGGATAAGCTGCTGCTCGAAGCTAATTCACTGTGTATAAAGTTTGATCATTTATTAGGGCCTCCCAAGGTAGGGTTTTTGGGAGTTGGAGAAGATATTACGATGGCTAGCTAGGCTTGCAAGTTCTGCTTGTAGAACTTATCGTATGTTAGTTTAGGAAGTCGTTTGTCTTGTTGATTTCTGGGGACGTGCCAAAGTGCTCATAGGAACTTTTAGAGAAAGGCTGATTGCAAATCTGTTTACCGGACTCGAACCGGCCCTTTTGTAATCTTTTTTGGTTCAGGATCATTTTCTTCGGAACAAGGCCCGGAATAAAAGCATGACGAGGTTGAGTGGAAATGCGTCTTAACGTTGTCTTTGATTTTTTTTGCTTCCAATTGATCTTAATTACCTTCCACTGCTATATTGTAGTTGTGTCAGTATTTAAAGTCAGCAACTCAAGTCGGAGTGAAGTCCAACTCACGCTGCTCCTTCTGCTTCAAATACTGATTCAAAATGGTAAGCCTAGCCATCTCGAATGCAAGATACCCCAATGCAGAGAAGCAAGCACTGTGAACAACTCTTAGACCCATTCCCCTGGTAAACCCCACCCATCCCTCTTTCGTCGAAACACCACCATACATTACAGTTGCAACCTTATCCATCACCTCCTTGTTCACTTGAGCCATCAATCTCGTCTTAACCACATCAAGAGGCGTGGTTATTGACGCTGAAATTGCCCCAGCAAATACCCCACAGCAAACACTCTCAATCGGATCCGAATGACTCTTGTTAGTTCTACTCAAAACTGCAGCCTTTAAATACACAAATGAGGAATAACTTAACTTATCAGCAGGCAAATTCCTTAAAGTTCCATCGCTCCAGAAACCTTTAATCTGTGACCTTCCAAGTTTCGAATATGTTATATCAACAAATAAAATGTTAGATGGTTCAGTCATTTCAAGATCTAGAGCAGTTTCTGAATCACTTAAAACGCAAAGAGACTTGCACATTTTGAAGTGTTGCATGCATACGTTGGCCCCTCAAGAGTCAAAAGTTGTTAGCTAAGGAAGACTTTTTCATGGAAAAAATAAAAAATTGTTGGCTACGAAAGACTTTTTTGGCCATGCTTGGCCAATAGTCTTCGAGCATACTTTGACATGGATTTTGCCTGTTTAAAGATCAAGGAAAGTTTGAAAATTTGAGAGAATTGAGCTTGCATAGATGCTCTCAAATGTTGCTATAAATAGAGGAAATGTTGAGGCTTCAAAACGAGCACCAAAAACACACCACTCTCCTTCCTACAAATTCTCCCATTCTCTTTTCAATTATTTTCTGTACACTTATGAGTTTTGAAACCTTTTTGTGGAGCCTTTGTATTTGTATATATTCTCCATATATTAGTAAAATTGCTCTCTCTCCGGCCGTAGACGTAAGTTATATTGACCGAATCACGTAAATCTTTGTGTTCTGTCCCATTTTATTTTATCTATCTTTATTTTACTTACTATTTTTTGGGCTATTAAATTCAAGTAATATTCGATTAGAGAGCATTTTTTCTTAACAAACTGGTATCAGAGATTCTCATGTTAATCTAACTTACCGTATGCTTTGTGATTGCTACTAAAGTAGAGCCTCCACATTAGAAATTAATTTAGATTTTTATTGTGAGTCTAAACGGGGCCCACTGCCTCGGATTTATCTTATAGGGCCCACCATCTCAGTTTTGTTGTGGGACCCACTGCCTTTGTTTTGTAAACGGAGTTCAGCCTTGCTTGTGGAGCCCACGTCCCGACTTTACCTGTGAGGCCTGCACCCGTGCTTTTGTGGAGTCCGTTGTCCCAGTTTCTTGGGGGGCTCACCTTTAATAAAATAGTTGGAATATCAATTTTTGGACAATCATGACGATAACGAAGACCTCTATTGAAAAGTTTGAACGGAGCGTTAATTTCGATATGTGGCAGCTCAAGATACAAGCCATTTAATACAAGATGGATGTGAGATTGTACTTGATAGAGTGGAAAAAAAAGCCAACAGATATGACGTCAGATATATTCACGAATCTAGATAAAAAGGCTAGATTAGCCATCATATTGAATCTCTCCGATGAGGTTTTGCAAGAGGTTGCTGGTGAAAACACAGCTAAAGGTATGTGGGACAAATTGAAAGCTATGTACATGAAGAAGACGGTGGAAAATCGACTTTATTTGAAACAAAAGTTGTACATGTTGAGGATGATAGAAGGGGTACATCTATTCTTTCACATCTGGATAAATTTGATTCTCTTATTTTGGACTTGAAGAATGTAGATATAAAAATTGAGGATGAAGATTAAGCCATATTGTTATTATGTTCCCTTCCTCAGTCCTTTAAATATTTTCGGGATACTATGATTTCTGGGAAAGAGTCAGTCTCATATAATAGTATTAAGTCTGCATTAAAGTCAAAAGAGCATATTGATAGGGACATCATTGGGGAGACTAGCGGAAGTCAGGCAGAGGGACTATTCGTACGGGGTAGATCTGAAAATAGAGATTTTGAAAGAAGTAGATCCAAAGGCAGGTCAAAATCCAGACATAGAAATCAATTTTGTAATTATTGCAAGAAAAATGGGCATATAAAGGCTGACTGCTATAAATTGAAACATAAGGAGAAAAAAAAGTTGAGCAGAATAACAGTAACACCGTCGAGGCTAGTGTAGCAGTAGATGAGAATGAGAGAATTATCTTTGTAGCCACAGAAGATAAACTTAGGTCTAATAAGGAGTGGATTTTAGATTTTGGTTGTTCTTACCATATGAGTCCCGACAGGAAGTATTTTTCTACTTATGAGTTATTAAATGGTGGAATTGTTTTTATGGGTAATAATGTTGCCTGTAAAGTTGTTGGTAAAGGTACAGTCCGGATCAAAATATATGATAGTATCATTAGAACACTCACTAATAGTATCATTAGAACACTCACTAATTTTACACACGTTCCTGATTTGAAGAAAAATCTCATCTCTTTAGGCACCCTCAATTCTCAAGGGTGCAAGTTCTCAGCTGAAGGTGGAGTTTTGAAAATTTCTAAAGATGCTCTTGTATTGATGAAAACTTGCAAATCTGGTGTTATATGGAACAAGCTCAAGACGCCATCAATTAGCTTTTCTTTGATAAAATGTTGATCAAATTCAATATGCTTTTCTCGGTTATGTTGAATAGGATTATGAGCAATATTGATTGTAGCTTTATTATCACAATCCAAAGATAGCATGTCTTCTCCAACCAACTTCAACTCTGCTAGCAACTTCTGCAGCCATAAAAGTTCATAGACACCTTGAGCTATAACTTTGTATTCTACTTCTGCACTTGATCTTTCAATCACACTTTGTTTCTTACTTCTTCAAGTGACCAAGTTACCTCCTATAAGTGTGCAATAACCAGAGGTGAATCTTCTGTCATCTAAAGATCTAGCCCAATCCACATCTGTAAAGGCTTCAATTTGAAGATGACCATGTTTTGATAAAAGAAGACCTTTTCTTAAGACTGACTTTAAATATCGCAAAATGCAAAAAACAACCTGCTAATGAGATTCTATAGGATCACGCATAAATTGACTCACTAAGCTAATTGCAAAAGCAATGTCTGGTCTGGTATAAGAAAGGTAGATAAGCCTACCAACCAATATCTGATATTTGCCTTTAAAAACTGATTCTTCAGTTCCTGCTTGCAGCTTATAATTGCTTTCAATGGTTGATTCTGTTAGTTTACATCCTAGCATACTGGTTTTCAGAACGTATTTCCTCTGAGAAATGAAGATTCCTTTTGTTGATCTTGCAACTTCAATTTCCAAGAAGTATTGTAACTTTCCAAGATCTTTGATCTCAAACTCTTGAGCCAAAAGCTTCTTCAGTCGAGCCATTTCTTCTTTATTATCTCCTGTCATCACTATATCATCAACATAAACAATAAGAAGAGTGATATTACCCTTGTAGTGTCTCATAAAGAGGGTATGATCAGCATTGCTTTGTTGATACCAAAAGAGATCATGGTTTTGTTGAATCTATCAAAACAAGCTCTAAGAGATTGTTTCAAGCCATACAAGGCTTTTTTTCAATCTGCACACCTTTCCTTTATTTCTCTCATTATCAAAACCAAGAGGAATCTCCATATAAACTTCTTCTTTCAGGTCTCTATATAGGAATGTGTTTTTTACATCAAATTGTTTCAAATCCCAATCCAAGTTAGCTGCACATGATAGTAAGATTCTGATTATGTTCATTTTGGTAACAAGTGCAAATGTCTCCTAATAATCAACTCCACAAGTCTGAGTGAATCCCTTTGTCACTAATCTGGCTTAGAATCTTTCAATCGAACCATTGACTTTGTGTTTTATTATGAACACCCACTTGCAGCTAACTAGCTTTTTTGCCTAGAGAAGTAACTAGTTCCCAGGTTTCATTCTCAGTGAGAACTTTCATTTCTTCTACCATAGCTTCCTTTCATTTTGGATCTATGGTAGCTTCTCTCTAATCCTGTGGAGTAGACATAGAGGAAAGAGATAAGACAAAGGCTCTATAGGAGGGAGACAAGGAATCGTAAGAGACAAAGTTAGTAATAGAATGTTTTGTACACGACCTGACCTCCTTTCTCTGAGCAATGGGTAAATTTAAATCAGAATTAGAAGATAACTCACCCAAGGATTCTTGCAGGTTAGGAAGCATGATGGATTCTTTAAACATATTCTTCCTCGAATATCTCAACAAATTAGGTATATCTAAACGTCCAACAACATTTTCCCCTTGAACATAGTCTCCCCTTGAACATCAATCTCGTCATTCTCCCTCTGAACAAGATCATGAAGTACCATAAGCTCCACTTCTTCTTCATTGCTCTCCCCTTGAAGAGGCGACTGTGTAGTGCCAACGTAAGGTTCAATCTCCTAAAAGGTAACATCCATACTAACATAAAACTTCCTAGATAGAGGGTGACAACACTTATATCCCTTTTGGGTTGGAGAATACCTAATGAACACACATCTCAAGGCCTTCGGGTCTAATTTCTCAACATTCTTAATATGGACAAAGCAAACACACCCAAGAACCTTTGGTGGAACAATACAACCATGTTTCCCAGTTAAGACTTCTAAAGGAGTTCGCATTTTGAGAGTTTTGATCGGCATTTGATTAATAAGATAGGCTGCCATTAGTATAGCACCCCCCCAGTATGGCTTTGGAACATTCATAGTAAACATAAGGGGTCTAGCAATTTCCAGAAAATGTTTGTTTTTACTTTCAGGTACCCCATTTTGAGCACCAGTGTAAGGACAACTAATTTGATGAACAATACCATGAGACTCCAAATAAGTATCAGACCTACTATCCATATATTCCGTCTCATTATCAGTTCACAATACCTTTATTTTAGCATCAAACTAAGTGTGAAACATATTATGAAAAGATTGAAAGTAGGAGAAAACATCACTTTTTGCTTTAATGAAATACACCCAAATCATTCTAATGCAACAATCAATAAAAGTAACAAACCATCGATTTTCAGATAAAGAAACAATTTATGCAGGGCCCCAAACATCATAATGAATGAGCATAAAAGAAATAATGACTTTATTATCACTTGATTGGCAATAGTTTTTACTATGCTTAGCATACTCACAAGCATCACAAGATAAACAATCAAACCTAGTTCTAGAAAATAAATTATGATACAGCTTTTCGAAAACAAAAAATGATGGATGCCCTGATCACCTATGCCACTATATTATTTCCTAGTTAATATCCTGAGATTCCCCAAAAAGGTCAAGCCTTAACTGTCTTTTTTTGGGGAATATCAGGATATTAACTAGGATTGGCAGTGGTAGAGAGTATGATATTTTTGGGGAATATCAGGATATTAACTAGGAAATAATATAATGGCATAGGATTGGCAGTATGCCATCATACTATTGCCAATCACCAAGCCTCTAAATTGTAATAAAGTCATTATTCTTTTCCCCAAAAAAAGCCATCATACTCTCTACCACTACCAATCCTCTTCCCTGTTTGAAGATCTTGAAAGATACAATAATCAAGAAAAAAATTCAATCTTACAATTTAGAGGCTTGGTGATATCACTGACAGATAAAAGATTGACAAGCAATTGAGGAACATGAAGAACATATGACAACTTAATTTTAGAAGCACCAACAATAAAACCTATCCCAGAAATAGGAGTTAAAGACCCATCAGCCACCCTGACACTATCCCTTTTTAGACAAGGAGAGTAGTTTAGAAAGCCTTTAGAAATGTCTGTCATATGTCTATTTGCACCAAAATCAATAATCCAAAAGTCAAGTTGACCAAAAGTGTTACCTGACTTGACAAAATTGGAGGTAACACTAGATGAAGAGTTGAGCTGTGATAGGAGACACCTGAAATATTGAATTTTGTCAAAAGAGAGATTGTCAACTGAAGCAGACTCCTTAGATCATTTTACAGTTTCTAACAAATTTGCTTGAGCCCTTGTAAGGTTAGCTCGTTTTCCCTCTTAGCTCCTAATAGGTCTCTCATGCAACTTCCAGCAAGTCTCTTTTGTATGTCTTACCTTTCTATAGTAATCATAGTGCAAATGATCTTTATTAGAAGTAACATCCTTCGGTTGCTTATAAGTGATATGGGCTATTAAGTCCAACTTCCCAACTGGTGCAGTGTAAAGCATGACATTTCTGAAGTGAATCACACGTTAGCCCAACTTCTCAACTGGTGCAGTGTAAAGCATGACATTTCTGAAGTGAATCACACGTTAATACAATGTTTAATAACAATATCAGTATACACAAGAAGGGGGGGTTGAATTGTGGTAAACTTTTTCTTTAAACCCCGTTTATAAACTTTCGTTTAAAAACACGACTTTGTTCGTTATACAGATCTAATGCAAATCTTGTTTGAAAACAAAATCTTTATGACTTTCGTAATACGAAATATTGAAAATTTGAATAAGATAGAGAGAGAGTATATGAGAGAGTTTGACGCAGTAGTTTTTATACTGGTTCACCCCAAACCGTGGGCTACGTCCAGTCCTCAGATGACTTTCTGAGATTTCACTATCTTCTCAAAACTTTTACAAGTATTCTTTCACTGAGCCTCTTCAGGTCTCTATACACTGAGTATTCTTTTACACTTAGCCTCTTCAGGCTATCTGTATCACTTTCACACTGAAAACGTTTTGAACTTGTTACAGTAATAGCTTTTTCTGCATAGAGATTTCTCGCAATAAATTGTACGCTCTTGAGATAATTTCGATCACTTCCTCATGTGTATGTGTCTATTTTTTTATTCTTCAACTCTGGCTCTTATTTATAGCCTTCGTTTTAACTGCTTCTTGATTCTTTAAAGAAACGGTTATCCAGTTGAGTTCTGTAACTAACTCAGACTGATGCTTCCGTCTTCTTTCTTGCGTCTGCTTTCTTGCATCTGCTTTCTAGCGTCTTCTTTCTTGCGTCTGCTTTCTAGCGTCTGCTTTTTAGCATTTGCTTTCTTGCGTCTGCTTTCTAGCGTCTGCTTTCTTCTTTTCTACTTAGCTTCCTTTCGTCTGCTTTTCTCAATAGCTTCCGTCTGCTTTTCTACTTAGCTTCCTTTCGTCTGTTTTTGCTAGAATTTATTTCGTTTGTTCTGTCTGCTTTTCATTCGTCTGCTTTTTGTTTGTCATCAAAATCATTAATCGTAAAGTCATTTTGACTTAACAATTTCTTTTGGTCTCTTGCTATTGGATTAAAGAATGTGCCTCCTTAAGAGAAGGGACCAAAAAGTCATAGACTCACTATTTTTTCAAGCATGTTTTGGATCAGTACCACATCATCAACACATTTGGCTTGAAAATCTTAATAATAATCTAGTTCTTGCCATAAACTACCCAACTCAAAAAAATAATCCGAAACAGTAAGCTCACTTTGCTTTGTTCCATGAATTTTGTTCCACAGTTTAAAAATCTGAGCATCATTTCCTATACGGGAATAATTTGCAACATCCCACTACCATAAGGCAGTACCCGAATACTCGAAGGTTATTTAAGTACATCCCTATGATAATGGTATGTTGGAGCAAAACAAATCCAACTTACACATGGTATCATCTGACATACTCCAGAGTCACTAAATTTTTTTTAAACCAATCATTCAAAAAGCTTACACTGTTTCCATCTAACAAATATTTACAAAACCTTATACAAGATTTAACAAAAACTACAAAATAAAAGCTATAACTCTCTGACGTCAACTGACCGACCTCTGAGCCATAACTTAGTCCAAAATGTTCTTCAAATCCAAAATAAACACTAAGTCTCCTGTCTCGTACTTGAAAAGCCACGTTGCAATTTTTATGAGTTTTGCAAACTAAATGAGTGAACCATCATTGATGATTTCACCGGATATTATACACATATCAGATATGTCACAGATAATCATTCAGATCATATTTATATTCTTGATATTTCACATAGAATGAGATATCATATTATCACATAGTTCATTATAGCAAATAGCTCGTATCAATTTATCACTTATTTCAGCTTTACAAATCATTCAAAGAAATTCAGTCTTTTAATGCTATATGCATGAGACTCATATTCATTCTTATTATTGTGATCGAGTGCCTATCACATGCTTATACAAATACTGGCCCATAGGGCTCAGTCAGAACAGAATCACGGAGCATATCTCTACGTGGAAGCTCTTTATACTGGCAACTCAGGTCACGACACCTTTATCTGAACATGTATTTTATGAAATGCATCAAATACACTTATGTCATATATCACAAATCCACAATAAAAGCACTTCTAATACATTCCTGAATATTGATCTCCTCAGACAATTCAAGTCCAAAATTCACAAACAATTTAATAATATTGGAAGTTTAAACAAATTAAATTAAATCAATCATAGGAAGTCATCCAGGTTGACTCACAGTACGCTCCAAAGTACTAATGCCTGGTTGGCCCTGCAATGTCTGACTGGTGCCCAATGAGTTCTTCTATATAATACAAAACACATTTACAATTATCACACCTTTGCACAAATATACAATTATTCTTTAATGCACACGTACTTATACAATATGCACAATGCATGTTCAATGACAATTCTGGGGTACTTATCGAGATCCTTATGAACCAATCATTCAGATATTAAAGCCCTTGTTAATACCATGTATACTAATAATTTGGACCAATAAAAAGCAATGTGACACCATTTACACAACTTCCTTAACCACTTCAGATTTTCTTCCAAGACACACTTTCGGGTCTACTATTCCCATTCAATCAGAAAGTGAAACTGATGTAATTTGGTCATACTCTCTTTAATAAAAGTGTTCTTATAAGACTTATCTTTCCATTGACACCAAAATCACTCACTTTGGTTCAGTAATTTGGCAGATATGCCTCAAACATTATCGGGTTATCCATATTCAAAGCAGTGTACTAAATACAAATTCCATCCAGAAATTCAATATCTTAGAGAAAGAATCAAAATTCTACTTCTCAAGACAATTTGTAGGCCTATATCTCTAGTTTACTCCAAACTAAAAATCATCTCATTTAGAATCCTATAGGTCCAGATATAATAAAAATACTAAGGGGTGTTTAGTAAAACAACGCTAGTTCACAACATTCTGATAGATTCCTTCACTTTCGTTCAATCAAATTTTCTCGATTCAATTCATAATGCTACAAGATTTTATGGAGTGGTAAAAAAAGTCTTACAAACCCAATGGTTCAAGAATCAAGTCATTTGGAGGTCGGACAAAGAAGTTATAGCCAAAAAACTATCGGATGTTCATCAGCCTCTCAAAACTTCAAAGTTGCACGATAGCAATTTTTGCTAGCAAATCTCCAAAGTCGCTTTGCTAACCCTCGGTGCTTTTGGCATATAATAAGCACGATGATGCTTTTCCAATTCTTCTTCACAGACATCCTAACTTCTAAACTCCATAACTTTTGATCCAGAACTCCAAATTTTACAAACTTTATATTAATAGAAAGATAAAAGAAAGATCTACAATTTCTGTGAAGACTTCGAAAACAATTTTTGCCTCTATAAGGGTTAAAATTTCAAAACAATATAGCTGTCCCAAATGGCCATCCCATGCAACATCACAAACTTCTAAAAGTCATACTCTCTACTCCAATGTCCAACAATTCCATACTTTACATCAATGGAAAGATAAAAGAAAAATCTACAATTTTCATGAAGGCAACTTTGTCAAAATCTGCCTAAATCAATACAGTAAATTCACAGAAGTTTCAGATAAAAAACTCAACACTGTTACTATTCATTCCCAGAAAATTTCCAGACTTCATTTTCTAAAATCGAACACTTCAAAAAAAAATTTCTTATTTTTCTACTCCATTACAATCAACTCATTCACCATAAATTCATACTACTCTGAAATATGCAAGTTTAATCAAAAATCATCAAAAACCAAAAATTCTATTCATACTCTGTTACTTTTCTACATTTCAACTTTCATTCCCAATCACTATTATTCCTCTCAACTTCCATTTTAACACTCATTCCCATCTCAAACCATCATTTTACAACTACCCTTCAACTCAAATGCCACTTTTTTTTATCATCTCTAAAGAAAACACCAACTCAAGTAAACACACACACACACACACACACACACACACACACACACACACACACACACACACACACATATATATTCATGCATAGTGAAGAAAAACAAGAAACAGAGGATACCACCTTTTCATTCTTTGATTTTCTACACTCACTTCATATACCATTTTATTGCTATTTTGAACTCCAAAATCTATTTCCACATTACCTAACCACTCAAATCCATCAAAACTAAAATAACACTTTATCCATATTTTCATTCCATTTTCACAGTAGCCATGTATATATATATATATATATATATACAAGAAAATTCCATTATCATGCAGATGACAGTAATTCATCAAATTTATTTCATAAACCTATAACTCTAAAGGATTTATTCACTACTTACTTGTTGAAAACTCCGCAATCTTCAATTATCTCAAAGCCCTAAACTCCATGCAATTCACGTACTCACTGTGTAAGCTGACCAACTTCTGGTTTTTCTTTAGGTAGAAAACACCAATAGTAAAGTGGGTTTAACACAGGAAAGGAAAAGCACTAGAAGCTATCAGGAGAATATTTAATGAAAACTTTGTGTTGGGAGGAAATCCGAAGAAGGTAATGAAGAAGGAAGAACTTAAACAATTTACTAAGCCTTTTTACCTCTCAGAGAACCCCACTCACTACTAACAAATTATAAAAGCAACTTTCTAATTAGTGACACTTGTCACTTTCTTAATGACTAAACTCTAACTTAGTTTCTTTGGAAACTAACTCCATTAATTATATCCTTACAATATAACTATCTCCAATCATCATTAATTCCTATTCCTATGTTCCATAAATTTCCATAATTCTCTATAAATTTTCGAAAATAAATCCTAAAATCACCAAAATTCAAAAATATTACAATTTCACTAACCTGTAAAATTTCCAATGTAAAACATGCAAAATTCTCAAAAATTCACAAATCAATCCAATTATACCCGGAAAATGTCAATGAATGCATGTGTAGTCATATGAATGTGCAAAAATATACATGTCACACTTAACTTATACAGGACGTAAATTTTTCCTAATTTCTCAGTGATTTCTGATAACTCGCTATCCTAGCCTTAACATGGGTAATGAGATGTTATATAATTGGTTTTTGCAGCTTTCCATACGTTATCTACAGTGTCAAGCAGTAAATACTGTTGGAAGGGGTGCATAGAATTAAGGAGCCAAGAAAAAACTAATAAATTATCAGAGTCCCATTGACTAAAGATAGGGTCAGCAACAAGCGGTGGTTTCTTATTCCCTTCAATATAACCTTGTAGCCTTCTAGCCTTGATAGAAAACAAACATGATCTAGACCAAGCTAAATAAGTGCTACTGCCATCTAGTTTAATAGGATTAATCAGAGAACAGGGACTGTCATTAATGGGATAATGTTTCTCTACCTCCTTAGAAGCTTCCTTAGTGTCTAACATAATGGCACGATAGAATTGACGAAAGAAACAATAGAAAAATGACTATGAAACAATAATAGAACTTGTTCACGAGAGGTCCAAAAACCAACAACGTCGGAAATGACTAGATTGTAGCTAGTCAAAATCAGAGAAGGCCGATGAACAGGTCTGTCCAAAAACAAAGATAGACGGTGGCCGAAATCTTGGGTATTGCTAAACTTCCCCTGGGTTGTGTTCTGGTGATGATTGTGTCGAAAGGAGAGGAGCGAAACATGACCTCTTACATTTGCCAAAAAATCAGTATACCGGAGCACTATTCTTCAGTATTAAACTACTACATAAGGGAGTAAACTCTACCTCCAATCGACAGTGGCTTTGATACCATAAAGATTTTTTAGGAATCGATAATCTTCTTATCACCCAATTACGTTAAACATAAGATTACAAAGGGTTATATACAGATAACCTATGCACTTAACCTAATATAGGAAAAATACACTATCACCCGTAATTACTAATTATACATAATAAGCATAACTATATTTATTTATAGGTGCTTTATTATATTACATTAACTTAATTATTTTTATTATATTTTAAGTAATTATTGAAGATATTGCTTTAAGATAAATTTTATCATATTTGAAGAGCTTTGTCAAAAAAATTAAGAAGAAATCTCAAATTTAGTAAAGAACCAATTAAGTGGCCATTTGATGGCATTAGCAGTTGTCCTCACTAAATAAGAAATTTTTTATTTAAAAAAGTAATATTTTTATTATTTATAATAGTGATGACCACAAAACTTTTTCTTTTTAGAACATGTTGCAAGTTATGTTCTTCTTATAATTCATAGTCGAAAACATGACAAATTATATCAGTGAATAAAATTTTTCACATGAAATTAGAAAAACAATGTAAAACACGATCTTAGAGATAAACATGTCTATACTCGTGTAATTTCCCATAAATCAAAATTAAGAGACAATGTAAATGATCGCGGCTCTGTCGATTCGATCTTAAAATCGATCATTGGAAACCGATCAAAAATAATAAATTCCAAGATTGCAGGATAGGTTATAACCTCGGGTTGTCTCTCTAAATCGGAACCGACGAAAAAGGTTTAAGCTAGCCTATAAGTCAAAAATGCAATTAAAGTTGATAAAAGA
>JAOQMR010000008.1:12282707-12302203 GCA_027563865.1 Erythroxylum pelleterianum | reverse complement strand
ATAATATATTATTAACAAATCATAATGTTAATACATGAATCACAAATGTCCATTGGCCTAGGGCACACTACTAACAGTATGAAAGTGTGTATAATTGCTATGTATGAAAAGTGAAAGTATGCAAGTATGCTTGTGTAAAAGAAATTAAACCTATACTATCGACAAGCATGAAATTCAACTATCAAAAATGCAATGCAAAAATAAAAGTTCCTATTATCAACGACAAGAAAAATGACTTTGGCTAACCTATGGAAAACCAATTTCTTGGTTCCCAGGCAACGGCGCCATTTTGATCACGGCTCTGTCGATTTGATCTTAAAATCGATCCTTGAAAACCGGTCAAAAATAATAAATTCCAAGATTGCAGGAGAGGTTGTAACCTCGGTCGTCTCTCTAAATCGGAACCGACGAAAAAGGTTTAAGCTAGCCTATAAGTCAAAAATGCAATTAGAGTTAATAAAAGAAGGGGGGTTTGCAAGTTGATCAAAATTGAGTAAATTAACTAAAATCAAAGAGAATTGTATAAAAAGTATATTTTTTGGATTTTGGGAATTTTAAAACAAACAAAGTTCAAACTATGATCAAATCGAATAAAGTCCTCTTGAAAATGAGCCTAGGCTATCACGATTCAAAACAATTTTTCGGGGGTAAAGTCCACTAAGTTTTCGAAAAATCAACCTTAAAGGACCCTTTAAGTCCAAGGATTTAATTAATGAACTCCATTATTTAAACCCTTGTTAAAAACCTTAGTGTGTGAAATGGACAAATTCATGCAAGTGGTCTATCGGATCAAACACAATCATCTATATCAAACACAACTAGGCAGATAATGAGGATTAATGCAATCACCAAAGACATATATTAGACTTCATATATTCAAGCACAAAGTTCTACATCAACCAATCCATAACACAAATCATTGTTCAACACCTGATTAAATTATAACCAAGCTAATTTAATCATATAATCGTAAACTCTAACTCAGAGTTTTACAATAATAAAACTAAATTTCAGACAATGAATGATTACTCCCTTTGAAGCCCGTGAACTCAAGCCAATGCTACATCTTCAAGAGGTCGGAGTGCCTAGCCACGCATGACGGTTGTAGTCCTCAACTCTGTTGTAACTCCGAAGACATCCATGGTGAAGATGATCCTGCGGTGTAGATGATGACGTGGAGATGATGATGAAGTGGTCGATGGTGGATGATGGTCGCGGTGGAGAATGGAAATGATGAAGTGTTCAGATCGTCTCTAGGTTTTCGAGTGTGAATAATGTCTCTTTGTATGTGTATCGATGTTGATATGTGTAGCCAGCCGCCCTTAATGACCTAATTTGGTAAGTATTTAAAGAATTGGGGTCAGGTCGGGTCGGAACAGTGAGAGGATTTTCCATTTAAGGTCCGGTATCTGTCTGCACGTCGCGATGTGCGAATTAATTGACGTCGCGACGTGCTGCTCTTGGTTGCTCGCCGCGGTGTGTGAATTATTTGACATCGCGACGTGTGATCTTTGGCTCGCTCGCCGCGGCGAGGAGATTGGTGTGCGTCACGGCGTGTCGTCATCTGTATGCGCCGCGACGTGCGTGAAGGACTTCACGACCTGTTGACTTTCTCATCTCTTTGACTCCTTTTTTCCTGCAATATAAAAAAGCAATTTGCAGCATCAATTGTCCTTAGGAAAAATTATAAAGCGATTACTATCAAATTGCGACAAGTTTACTAACAAATTGCAATTAATAAGAGCTCACTATGAGGAACTAACTTAAGCACAAAAATTACAATTAGGAGTCAAAAAGTGCTTAACAGTTATGAAAATGCAGCCAATTAATAATATAAACTTAGGCTCAATCAGTAAGTCAAAAACATAGGAATGTTAGTACCTATGTCTATGTGCAAAAAGAAGACAACAATTAACAAAGTTTTAAGACACAAGTGTGTCTATACTTATGTAATCTTCCTAATGAGAGATAATGAATAACACGGCTTGGGATCGAGTTCATCACTATATTTTATTATAAATACACGTGAAACCCTTTATGGAGAAGACTTTTGCCATTCTTTTATATTGTAGATCATGGTTAGACATCAAGAGAAGAACAAGATTCTGGAGTGACATTGGGAGATTATTTTCAAAAAAGAAGAGCTTACATTTCATTCCAATTTGAGCGGATCACTATAAAACGAGATCACCTAAATTTTTTATCTTTGATTTTTTACACCTAAATTTTTTATCTTTGATTTTTTAAGTTGATTGTGTTTACTATGTTGAATAATATGATGATAAACTATTTGTTTTATATGTCTAAATCGGAGAAAACCATAATATTTATCTTTATATAGATTGATCTATTTTATTTATGAGTGAAAGCTTTATATATATGAAATATCTTTGACTGTTCTTAATGTTGATTGAATTGAAGACAACAATAACATCAGAACTTAATTTATGTGTGGATGTTTTGAAAGAACCTACACATGAATGGATTGTAACTTAAATATAAGAATTGAATAGGGTATTGGATGCAACTTACTTGCTTCACCTCTAATTGAAAGAAAGCAAGCTCTCTGCCTAATTAATGAATGATAAGTTGTTGAAGTGAAATTGAAATCGTGTGTATAGTTTCTTCTTCTCTATTGTTGCATATTCTTCTTTGTTTAATTAATGTGCATTTTCGTTCTTATTCAGGTTAAAAATTTTGGAAGATAATGGTGGTGGGTGATTGGAGGTGACCTTCAAAAAAATTTTGTTTTCATTAATAGGCATTTTGGGTTGAGTTTTTAGGGCCTAACTTGACTTGATCAAACTTTAAATCTTCAAAATTAAATTGAAATTTGAATAAATTGAACAGATCGAACCTAATTGGGATTTAAGCCTTTCAAAAATCGATTAGGTTTAAGCTCAAGCCAAACAATCTGGGCCTCATACTTGACACAGATTGAAATAAAAAATTTAGCTAGACTCGAACTATAAGTCGTTTAGGCCAAACCTGACCTATTACCAGCTCTAATCATACCCCAGTTTATTTCTTCTCAAACTCTAAATTTATAAAGCCTTTTTAAGATCTAAGGAACTACTTAGGCATGTAAAATAGTGTGCTTAACATTTTCTCTATTTTACAATTTAACCCCTAAATTTTTTAATTAGCTTATTCTTATTTCCTTTCTTTAATTTTTATTTAATAAGATAGGGTGACAAATCTATTAAATATTAATTGATGACATTTAGTCTCATTCTTGTTTAAGGCGATCTAAAAATGTCAATTATAATAATAAAGATGTAAAACTTTATTATTAAACCTAAAGGAACAATTATGCCCTTATGAAATTATGGTGTATAGCTTATATGTTCTATAAATAATAGTAAAAAGATTCACCTATCCCAAATGTGTGGTGTGGGATGTTTATCCCATTTAAATATTGCAAAATTTAGGTGCCTGTTTTGATCATTTGTTTTACATGTATAGGCTTAGGCTTATTAGGGTCTAACTTCCCTTTTTCTTGTGAAATATATGATAGGTTATCTTTCCTACAATGAGCTCTCCTTTATAGAAAACCTTCTCTTTCGTTCTTTATTGGTTAAAGACTTTAAAATTTTGTTGATAACTTGGTTGCCACAAATATGCCTCTTGATTTTCTTCCAGCATGGTTAAACCTATCATAAGTTGGTATTTATTAACTTGTAGATCATAACTTTGAGCCCTTAAGCTAAGTATTGAGAGCTCCATAAGGACTAAAGCTTTAACATTAAAAGCTATGATAAATGATGACTCCTGTGGTGTCCTTCTTGGAGTTATTTTATAGGTCTTTAACACAAAGTTTAGTTCATCTACCAAATCCATATTTCACCTAATTAGCCTTTTTTTTAAAGACTTTATAGGATGGTCTTGTCAGTCACTTGTTCCAACCCATTAGTTGAAGGCTATACTATTCAAGCAATGTTTTACTTGATTTTGGATTGTTGGCAAAAGACGTTAAATGCTCGACTACATAATTGCTTCGCATTAATTTTGGTAAGGAATGAGAATTATATTTGTTTGTACCTTAAAGCTAATAAGTTGATTGTAGTTTTATGGCATATTTGTTTAATTATACGATATATAAGATAACATCTATGAGATAAATGTACATTATAAATGAAACATATTATAATTATAAGATTCATATTATATTTATATATTTTATACAATTGAAATTATAATGAGATTAAAATTATAAGATTCACGTTACATTTATGTACTATATATTTGTAAATTATTCCTAATCATTGTTCTATTAAAACTAAAAATTAATAGAGCATAAAAAGCCTAACATATGTTATATTTCTTCATTTTGAAAGAAGTAATTAATCTCATAAACTAAAGTATGAATATACTTAAATGAACACGTGGGTACTTATTAGACAACAAGCTTATTGAATTGTCCTTATGTGAAATTTTTATTTAGAATATTACTTGTTTATTTATGAAAATTTTCATTGTTATAATTGTATAAGTTAATCCTTTGACTTGAAAATATTCAAAGTATCTTATATATAGATTGTTATATTTTGATATTATCTATGACCTATTCTAATTAAGAGTAAATCAATCAGTAATCATTGAATATAATATGAACTATATGAAGATTGTTGAGTGATTAATATATAATTCATTATCTTTTAATAATTAGGGAAAATATCATATTGATCTCGATTAGTAGTGATTCAGAAAATTTTTTGCCTAAGGTGGAATGTCATATTGAGAATAGTTTCTGGTTCTGCCGGATTCTGGCTGAACTGTACGATGCCGTTCGGATCCATGAATCGATCGTCTCACGTAAGAGTTTCAACGAGAGGTACCTGCAAAACAAAGAAGGCACGTCGGGGGTTGTGTCCCGATCAGCCCCTCCGACGCTCAAGTCAGTCTTTTGGTGAAGGTCAGATCGCTGTAAGCAAGGAGAAACTAGGGTTATGATTGTACGTATCTTCATCACGATGAAAACATACCTTATATATGATACGGACGTTAGGGCTAGGTTTTTCACGTAGACTCCTACTTCTGCATGAAAGGTTTTCTCCTGCTAATGGGCTACGGAGATTATGGATCTGACTTGGGTTTGACGTCCTTAATGAATGGACCGATCGGCCCGCAGGTCGTTGTGACTGGGTCTAGGCCCAACACGACCGACCCGACCAGTTTCAAATATTATTAATGGCGAAGAAGTAACACGATTGGACTCAAATAGAGTAAATAGTATATTTATGTTTTATATCTAATCGAAATATTATGTGATGAAAGATTGAATTATACAGAAAAATTATATACAAAAAGATTAATAAATAATGACCAATACGAGATATCGGATCTTATTTTAACCAATTAGTTTTTAATTAGAATTATAGAAAATTTTTAGTTCAATCAAATTACTAAAAGGCCTAAACCTTATCGTAAATAGGTTTAGGTTTTAAAGTAGCTAGCAATTCTTATCCAGCCTTTACAGAGTTATTTGGACTAGTTTGCGTAAATATTGTTAGACGTTTACGGTTGTTGTGGTAAAACTAATTTCAGAAACAATTCAAGAGAAACTAAAAGAAAAATGACCGAATTACATAACAAGATATAATATATTTTTATACTTATTATATTTATGCATTAATCATTTTAGTTAATTTAAAGTAATTTTAAATTTTGAAAAATCAAATAAAAAAAGTTTTATTCTACTGTATGTGAGATCAAAGCTTGCTTCAATTTCCTTATAAATTAGTAGAATCCCATACGAAGTGATGATATTTTTCTTTAATAATTATTCTAATATCTTACTGGTGATCTGAAACAGATGATCGTAAAAGAAGCAAATAGACTTTACTGAAGCATATAAGAGAATTCCTGTTAGACCCCAGCCCCATTCTTGCTGGCCATGGCCCAAGCCACAACTATGCTTCTGTTATTTCACCTGTCTCTAGCACCCAATCTCTCCACCAAACAAAACCTATTTATATACAAAAGTTGAAAGTCACCCTCAATTTCATGGAGTACACAGCTTGGTCTGGCATCAAAGCTAACCCTAATCCACCACCACAGATAGAACCATGTTACTACGCTTCTTCTAATTACTCTCTGTATGATCCATCTCAATCCTCTCTCTATTACCCCGAACCAAACACCGTTCTGAAGCCACCTGGGGTGGATTCCTATGCCTCCGTGAGCTCGTACCCGCCTGCATCAATATCTGGATATTTCACCGATCCGAATCCGCCGAATTGGGCTGCCAAAGAAGCCGTTCGGCAATATGGCTCGGATCCAGCTGCCGCTGTTGTAAGTGGTTCGTCTTTTTCTTTTCTATTTTTTGGTCAGTTTCCTTTTTGAGTATTTTCTCGTTGAATTGATGTAAGAGTTGGGTTTGTTTAATTGCCCGTGTTAATTAGGAACTTTGTCTGCATAATCTCAGAACTCTTTCAAATTGTTCTGTTGTTAATGATTTAAGTAAAGATTTGGAAGAGGTCAGTGGGAGGACCTGGTTTGGTTTACAAATTAGTATTGGAAGCTGCTGCATTTTGTCTTTTCCCTACAACCATAACCCAAAAACTTGTAAAGGGGATGATATGATATTGTTTTAGGTATTTGCTTGATTCCAATAATCCGAAATTTGAGTGCAGCAGGGGATGAGCATGGCTTCAGCTCCAAATGGGACAGAGCAGTTGGCTGTTGCTAATACAGGATCCTTCATGTGGCCCAAACTAGCAGCCCATCCTCAACCTTGGAAGAAGCGGCAAAAGAAAACCAAAGCTGTCCAGTCTGCGTTTTGCGAAATTTGTAAGGTGGACTGTAACAGTGAGGATGTATTCGACCAGCATAAATTGGGGAAGAGGCACAAGAAAAACTTGGAGAAACTCCAAGCAGATTGTGACAAAACCAAAAAAACTGGCAACAAACAACAGACTAGGAAGAAGGGTGCAGAAGCGTTGGAAGATTTGGAGACTAAAAGACGTAAAATTGTGCAAGGTGGAGCTGCAGCAGAGGCTGTCAGGGTATGCGCTGTTTGTAATATTGTGTGTAATAGTGAGACAGTGTTCAATTACCATCTAGCTGGACAAAAGCATGCTAATATGCTAAAGAAACAAGCAGCCGGAGTGGCCACACCCACCTTAATATGAAAAAATTTACAAAAACGATGTCTTTGGACTTCTGGTGACTGCCTGATTTAGCGCACAGTTTATATTTTCAATCGTTAGTCTAATTTATAACACGGTATGTACTTTGCGATGGTCCTCAAATTTGCATGGTGATCTCATTTTAAAACCTCGTTTACTTGACCAAAGATAAAAGACTACAATGCCAAAATGTGCAACAATTTAAGACATCTTGAGTAGTTATGCAATATATATCTTAAAAGAAAGACGGCTGTCGAATTTTCTGCTAATAAGTAGATTTTTCGTTATCTCCTTTTATATATATTTATATAGGGTTTGCAGGTTTGTCCCTCCAAAGAAGCTTGTCATCCATTTTGTTTAATAGACTATCTTTTGATAATTTGAACTTTTTTAAAAGAGAGTTAAATATTAATCCACTTCTGTTGCAAATATCCTATTCTAATATAGATATTGAACTAATACTCCGCTAGAAGAACAGTTTAAAGTATGGAAAGTTTAATCAAGTTATGGCAACGGTTGGAAGTTTATTAATTTCGTTATTCCGACCAACAAAGGCAGTCGCAGTTTCAGAGGTACAAGCTTGTTTTTATGTTACATTATTAAGTAATAAAACTCTCCGCCTGGAAATCAGACCATATATAGTCATCTGAAACTTGAGGCACTGACTCCGGATCTGGCGTGTTTATGACAAGGTGACGGGTTGAATATTCCAGATGTCACGGGCATATTCATGGATGGTTCTGTCGCTGCTGAACTTGTATGAACCTGCTGTGTTCATGATTGACATTTTGGTCCATTTCTGCAAAGATACCAAGTTGACAACTAAATTACGCAAAGCAGGTGCATACCAGATGGAACAGGTCGATGTGAGCACAAAAACGATATTTATGAGAAGCTTCTAATCAAAACGTAAGTGCTAGGGACAAGAGAAAAGGGTGTTGTAATGTGCATGCATGCTTCTCTACCATCTGAGAAGAAGTGGTTATGTATACCTTTTGGTCCTTATATGCCTGCTCAACTTCTTCTTGGCATTCTATATAGCTAGGGAAGTCTTTTCCAACAAGGAAATAATCAGCACGCCCAAAACCTTCATTTCCTTCTAATGATCCTATCAGTTCGTCATAGTTGTACTTTCCAAAGACACCACTTCTCACAAATTCCTTCACTTCCTCAAAACGTGGATCCGGTATGAACTTTATTAAGATGACAAGAACGCTAAAATGTAAGTGCCAAGCCCAAAAACATCAACTAACATAAGCACCAGTTAATATTTGAGTTCAATCTATTTGTTAAAATATCTCATATTGACTAAACATGAAAATATTAAAGGATTTATAAATGATAAGGGTCAACTATACAAATGACTTGTTCTAGTCATTTTAACAATGGTTGACCTAAGCTTAATTTTCTAGTTCATGAATTAGTGTTCATCAGTTATAATGGATAATTATAGTCTACCTTGCTTTCATCCAATATTTGGTTTTGCTTCTAACAAGAACACCGTATACAAAATTCCGTGTAGATAATTAGTGTTCCTAGAATTAAAAAAAATATTAAAATGGAAATGATCTATTAGTTTACTCTTAATTTTCTTGCGTACATTTTACACAAAAACAAAATGAACATCAAGAATCCTGTATCAAAAACAAAATAAACTTATACGTAACGTTGATGTTAATGTGGTTCAGAAGAAATACCTTTCCCTCGGCCCTTTCTTTCCTAAGTCCTGCAATCTCATGAGCTTTCGCGCCAAAGAGGAAAAAGTTCTCTTCGCCAACTTCTTCTCGTATCTCAACATTAGCCCCATCTAAGGTCCCAATGAGGATGCAGCCATTCATTGCAAATTTCATGTTACTTGTTCCACTGGCTTCCATCCCAGCCGTACTACAGGTTAAGGCAGATAAGAATTTCAACAAATCGTACACATTCTGCAGAATCTCTTATAGTTAACCAAGCAAAGAGCTTGACCACTTATCTCAGACAGGCAGTTCACAAACTTCATCTGAATAAAGAAATGATCAAAAAGAGATTTCGAAAAAGTTTTCTGTGAAGAGCACAATCTAAGAACCAAAACTATAAAGGCCTAGAGAAAATTTTCAACCAGGAACCTTGATATGTTAGGTGAGACTATGACTGAATTATTGTGACAATCTGTTAAATTATTACTAATATGTACTTGATAGTCTTGCGTTTAGTATGTCATATTTAGGGAATATAAAACAAATTTGATAAATAAACCAAAAGACAAAACAACTCGGTAAGATAAGTACAATTGTATTACCTAATATGCTGTGAGAGCTCGCTTGCAGGGATAAGCAATTCAGCAACACTCACATTGTAATCAGGGACAAAAACAACCTAATTTATCAAGGAATTGAGTTAGTGTAACCTAAAAACCAAGACTCTCATAGAACTTGTAAACAATTGCATTCATGGAGAAACATCAAAACGTTTGAACCCAATAATCTACAGATATAAATTGAGAACAGCAGACAATGAAAAGAATATTGCATCCTCCCCCATTTTCATTCTCATTATGTTCTTTATGATGACTTATATACAAGAAAGGGTGATCGCAGAAATCAGTCAAGCAACTATTGAATGATAGTGCATATGGAAACTTAAATCACTGTAATGAACTTGTTAAGAAACAAGATTTGAATACTAGTCAAAATTCAAATGACTAGAGATTTCACAATAAAATTATAACTAAAGTGGGATGACAACACAATGAGCGAAATTCAGCCATCATCAATATTGACATACTATAATTAGAGAACTATTAAAATGAAAGTGAAGTATATACTCTAAAGGGGTACCATACCTTCAGTAGATCACCTATTTCTGGATCATGATTGACTTCAGCCCCCACATCTGTAATAAACTTGACAATTCTCTTGGCCTGAACATATGTAGCAAATGCCTTCCCACCAAATACACAAACTCGTGGAACATACTTTTCTTTCCTTTCAACTGGCGTCATTTCTTTAATCTTCTTGTAGCGATATACAATTCCCAAAATGTTCAACAGCTGTCTTTTGTACTCATGAATGCGCTTCACCTGAATTTGATAGCTCGTGAGAACATTGAACAACCAAATGTAGATAGAAAGAAAAATAAGTAAATTATTTTCTACACTGTTCTTGATCATGGACCAAACAATCATTAACTTGTATTTCCAATGTGACATCTGCTAACTGATGCTTTCCACTGATAGATCACCTGGATATCAAACATTGCGTCGGGGCTGACGGAGTACCCTGTTCTTTCTTTGATCAATGACACAACCTTCATCTTATTGCTCCTTTTTGCTGCTCTCCATTGTGTTTGGAGATCCTCATTGTCCGCAAACTTAAAAGATGTCAAACAACTTTGATTAGGTTGTAGAGAAGGCACTATAATGACACATTCAGGTGAAATATGCAACCTCATCAAACAAATAGTCAGTCGGTCAAGGAGATGAAATTCCATACTAGAAAGCATGTGCCATGCATTAAGGTGGCATTGTCGTGCTCTAATTGCAGTGTAACATTGCCTATTGAAAAATGAGAAGTGCTTCGAGGCTTATATCTTATTGGAAGCATTTTGTTGGCTTAAGAAGGAAAGTTGAATTTTGAGTGCATGCAAAACTCAGTTTTTAGGAGTCAAACTTCATAGTTCTGAAACTTGAGGACACAAAGCAATGGGTTTCACAAACCAGGAAAACTCTTCTTCTCCAATTCCTGCATCAAAATAAAGTTTTGTTGCAGCAGTATTTATAAAATCTTCACAGTAAGGACATTTGAATGGTTTTGCATGGTACAATATATTAAAGATGAACTTTCCTGAGAACCGTCTCACCCAACAATTTCAGAAGTTGCCATTAGCCACATCATCCTATTCCTACCAAATTAACCAACTCTTTCTTTACGTACACTCTAGCATATGCTACATAAATTCAAAATTTTAACAACTGAAAGCACACCAATATGCTGAAAAGGTAATAAAGTAATTTTAGGTTTAATTTAATGAAAATCTGCTATCAATTAAAGGAAGATTACCTTTCTCAATTCAGCCAGTTTTTCAGTATGCAGGACCCAATCCTCTGTGCCAGTCCAGGCTGTGATGATCTTACTTAAATCAGGATTGCAGAAATGGATCCATCTTCTAGGTGTAACTCCGTTAGTTTTATTTTGAAACTTTTGAGGCCACAACTGTAGAGTACCATCCCATATAGATCAAGATATTAGCATTAGTTATTTTTGCAATGGACCAGAAAAAGTAAGTTACAACTTGTCAGAAACATTGTATTCAACTAACGCTCTAAACAAGAAATGTGATAGTACCTCATAGAATTCCTTGAACACTTCGTGCTTAACTATTTCACTGTGTATCTCTGCAACTCCATTTACTGCATGGCCACCTACAACACATAGATTGGCCATTCGGACCAACTTTGGTAGTTTTGGTGGTGGTTCTGCTACCACCTTTTCCTTCTTCTGAGTGATTTTTTTCTTGGGTTCATTTGTTTCATTGGTATGCTTAATCTCTTCATCAGGTGTTTCATCTTCAGAAATTTCCTCTTCAGAAGCTTCCACATCCTCAGTAGTGACAGCAACAGGACTTTCCTTAGGTTTAGTAATTACATCTGCAAATTCCTCTTCAGAAGCTTCAACATCCTCAGTAGTGACAGCAACAGGACTTTTCTTAGGTTTAGTAATTATGTCTGCAAAGGCAGCAGGAAGATCAACATTTTCTAAGATCCTCATTTCTTTCAGTTTTTTCTCCAACAAGCTGGAATCTGCTCTACCATTCTCAGAGACAATAGTGCGAACCAGCTGTAGCATGGAGAAAAAAAATGAAATGAAATGAAACAATGATGCCAAGAAGAAAACTACAAATAGAAAGAGCTGTTATTGATTGAAATATACAGACCTCTTCATCAATCATTTCTATGATTTCAACATGCCGTGGCAGTAGTTTCTGCATAAGTTCCAAACTCCACTTCTCCAATGCTTCTGGAAGTACAGTATGGTTTGTGTACGCCACCGTTCTAACACCCAAGTTGCAGAATATCAAGACTAAAAATCTACACATGCCTAAAACACAATGATAGCATTATAAAGAAAAAAAGATATGTCAGATTTTCGTCCATCTTTTTCATGCAGGGAAAGGAGTTTGTATAGGTAAGTGGTGAAATGAGGTGTAATGGGTCCAACAGTAGCAACTCCAAATTCCAACCCATAAGTTGGGGGTCTAAATCTATGTAGTTGGTTAAGGGAATAGGGTATGTTTGGCCTCAAAGTCCCATGTAATTGGAAAGACAAGATAAGCTGAGCAATGCAGAAATCAAATAGACTAATAACCAAACAAAAAGAAGTGCAAAGAAAAGGTTAAAATTGGGCCAACTTCAAATGGCCAATGATCGATGAGAACAAGAAGTGATCATTAGTCAATGGTAGATGAGGAATAAGAGGTATAGTCAAATTCTACTTTCCATCTTTCTATTAAGTTTAAATCATTGAAAAACAAGTTAAGATAAATTTAACAACAAAAGAGAAAATGAAAACAGGTATAAGATACTAAGACGAAATCCACTGAACAGTATCATCCAAAAATTGGTAATGGAATCCTAAAGCAAATTAACAACATCAAATGTCTCAATTACGTTATAATCATTAGGCTAACAATACCACTACCGTGGATTTCTCAATAAAGGCGTTCAACAGTGCATCTTCTCCAATGCAGTGAAATGACTCACCGATGGTATTTGAAAGATCCTAAGTGGCATTACCTTTGAGTTATGTTCCAAGCCTCCTGCCAGTTCAAACCCTTCACATCCATCAAAATTCTCATCAGCTCTGGAATACAAAGAGTGGGGTGAGTATCATTCATCTGCACTGCAACTTTCTCAGGAAACTCTTCCCAATTTATCGCTGGTCCATTTCTTCTCTCAAAACGAGAAATAATATCTTGAAGAGAAGCTGAACATAAGGTGTACTGTTGTTTCAAACGAAGAATCTTTCCCTCAATGGAGTCATCTCCAGGATAGAGAACATAGCAAATCTGAATTAAAAAGTGCTTTTCGTCAATACAATTCACATCATGCATTCATCAATACCTTTTACTTTGTCCTGTTCTTAATGTTAGGTGAGAGGCATCTAAGCAGATGGCTTCACACACGTGTGCATAAGAAATGACCGACAATTGAGTCATTAAGTTTTCAGTAAAGTTATTTCTCAAAAAAAAGTTTTCAGTAAAGTTCAAGGAACACAGATAAACCTCCACGATTCAATAGATTAAGGATAGGAATTGCAAAAAGAAGAATAATCTGTTGCAAGCAGGACCCACAAGAATAAATTTGCAACTTAAGCTTTTGGAACAACTATGCAGATGTACACACAGAGATCAACTTTTAGTCAACACATTATGAGGATAGAGAAATTGGTTGCGGGTGCGCACCTTTTCAGCATTTGCTAAGGCTTCATAAGCCTTAGTGTGGTCTCCAGAATTAAAAGCATGCAAATCGAATTCGCTTGAGGGAGCCTTGGTAGACCAAAGACGCAGGTTAATGGTTGTCTTAGTTTTATAACCTGGTATAGGCACATCATATGCTAAAGCTTGTATCTCTTCTCCTCCTATCCAGTGCTTTTTACCATCTGATCCAGAAACAACCTTGCCATAGAATTTCACAGGGTATGAAACATCATTTCTTACTATTTCCCAAGGATTGCTCATCTGCAAGAATGTAAAGAAAGAACACAAAAGGGTGAAGAAGTTGTTAAAACAGGAAGACACAACGCCAACAAAACTTCATGTAGGCCTTGCATCATCTTAACATGATTGGAGAAAACGCCTTAAATAAAAGATTCTGGGTAGGACTTATACCTCAAGCCAATCTTCAGCAACTTCTTCCTGACCATCTTTTGTAATCCTCTGTTTGAATAAGCCATACTTGTATCTTAGTCCATAACCCCATGCAGGGTAATCTAAAGTTGCCAAAGAGTCCAAAAAACAGGAGGCCAGACGCCCAAGGCCCCCATTTCCAAGTGCTGCATCGGGCTCCTAATATAGTTTAATCAATGAACTCAAAACACAGGAAAACAAAAACAAAAACAATATGCTAACACACAAACATTCGTAGGCACTTACACCCATTCACCTACTTTCACTCATATACACATCTCCATATCATCAAAGTTACAGAGAAACAGACAAAGTAATTTGTTTATTTGTTCTTCAAACCATTAATACTAGCTCAAAGCAAGAAAATTTAGTCATGCTTCAAAACCAGATGTAGTTTAAATTTGTCAAATCATTAAAATTGATTCTTTCAACTCAGCATTCAAATTATTTATTTTCACCATGTTATCAATACATCTGTCAAATAATTCCAATAGAACTTTTCAACTCACCTTATTTGCTTACCATATTATCAATTTTTATATGATTATCGTAGAGAAAACCTAATGACATTTAACAATAATCCATTGAACTTCTCAGTAATAAGCTGGAACACTTAGGTAAAACCGCATTCCTTCCAACCTCCCCACTTTGGTTTTTCTACAGAAGCAGCACAGCCGCTTCTTTGGGAGAAATTTTTGACTAAGATATTATTCGAACAAATTTGGTTGTTAGAAAAAGGGATTGATAATATACAGCAAAATCAGATGGTAGCGGAAAAATACAGAGAACCTCACCTGGCAAGCCACACTCTCTAGGCTGTGTCCAAGCTTTTCTAAAGCCTCTGCATAGGCACCAGTCAACTCTAGATTACCTATTGCATTTAGGAGTGCTCTGCCCTACAAAAAGTGAAAACGATACTAAACAAAAGCAAAAAAGAATATGCATGATAAGTAAACAGAAATTTTATATCGCTGTGGAATTTATTAATGAAACGAGACTGCAACAACACCTGTAGAAATTCCATTGACAGATAGTATGCTTGCTTTACATTTAACCTCTCATATCTTTCATTAGTGGCATTCCAATTTATGATGAGGGAATCACGAACACTTTGAGCAGTGGCAAAGAAAGTCTTTGGCAGATCAAATCCCTCCGGAGAAAATGCTGGCGTGAACTCCGCATGGTATTTGATACTTGAGGCAATAGATGAAGCATCTGGAGTGAAAGTACTCAGTGTGCTCAAGGCTTCTATAGCAACAAAAAGAAATACGAATTCAGTACGATACTAAATTCCAACATTTTAGATGAAAATAAACATCACAGCTCGCATTATCTCAAAAAAAAAAAAAAAGGAGAAGTTAATAAGGTAACTACACCACAACCAGAAACGAAAAAGCATATATAAGATCGACATTTAACCTTCTCCTCCGGAGACGTTGTGCTTGGGCTCAATGGACACATTCTTGACTGAAAACGACCTCCTGACTGGCAACGAGCTCCGCCTCCTGATGAACAACAGCTTCGATCTCGATCCGCCATCGTTGCCGGAATTGAAACTGATGAATCTAGAAAGGGGAGAATTCGCCGTGAAATAAGAGGGCGTAGTCGTCATGTTTGGAGCTCTCTCAGACTCGAAGGTGATCGGTGTGTAGAGTGAAGTGAAGCGAGGCTAAGCACACATCTATATATCTGGCAGGAAAGTTAAAAGTGCGGGGAGGTGTAACATTACTGACAACTCTGACCATTGGATGGAATGTACTAGACATCTGATAAGAGATCTGAGGGATTTTTGCTAGGTCCTACGATGAACGTAAGTGCACATTTATGGTCTTCCTTTACTATTATAATGATTTTGCGGGAGCCATGGATCTGGTATACGGGTCCCATGTAGAAAAGGATGACTTCACGAGGGACGTTGAAGTGCGGTACTCCGCGAGTAAATTCAGGAGGGAATATCCACGTGGAATAATGTAACTGGGAATATCTAGCGTGGCACATTTTGATTGGATAAATATGTGACACTGATCTTCGAAGGAGTGTGCTTAGAAGAGTGAGGATTAGACACCAGAGCATGGAAGTGTGTGCACCGTTCATCCGGAAGGATATGATTTGCTACGCGACCATATCAAAAATTATTTGTTTTTATTTATATTTATTTATTTATTATTATTATTATTTAAATACAGTTTTTTTATTAATTCCTAGAGCACCATATCAAATTACTATTTCCATTCAAAAAAAAATATCAAATTACTATTTGCTGTTATATCAAAATTCCTAGAGCATGGAAGTGAATGTGCGCCGTACATGTAGAAGAAAATGATTTGCCGTTACCTAATCATGTCAAAATTATTTTGATATAGTCCAAATCCATCACAAGGGAGGGATTTTTTTGTCTAATATTATGATATTTTATTTTGTCCCATGAATCTCAGCCATTCATTTATACGAATCCCACATTCATTTATGCGGGACCCACGCGTGATCATATAAATAAATGACTGAGATTTATAGGACAGAATAAAATATTATAATATTGGACAGAAGATCTGGACTATATCCCAAACACTGTAAAATGAGAGAAGATACTATTTGTGAAGACACGTTTTTTTTTTACGTACAAGGGAAAAGAAAAACAAAGCTAGCGCTAATGTTGGGTGTAGATCACTCCACGCATATTGCAGTGAAGAAGCTCCTGAAGAAACGTCGGTGGCTCCTGAAGGATGTGGAGACCTTGTCGTAAAATGCGTGCAAAAGCCGCCAATCTGTCGGCACACTGATTGGCCTCGCGAAAGATATGCTGCAGCTGGACCTCCCAATCCTGTCTTTGGATGATTGCCACATATTGAGATTGAGTATTGAAATCTTTTTTGTTAAAGAAATTTGATTTCACTGTTTTCTATTTTTACTTTCTTGTTTTATGAAGACAAAATGTTACTTAGTTGTTATAATATTTTAATCATAAAATAAGATTTTAAATAAATTAATTTTACATTTTCTAAATTATTTTATAATAAATAAATAGTACCGATTTATTCATCATGTTTATTAGACGTGTATTAATTAAAATAGGCATATTTTAATTATAAACTTAAATTTTATTGTTTAAAATAAATTTTAATTTCTAGAAAATTTTATATTTATATTATTAAAAACCAAATTATGATAAAAACGATACTTAATAGTTACCTAATTAATAATAAAACAAATTCTAATTTAAAAACAAAACTATAAAACCAAAACCACTTTTATAGGTTTAATAAACTATGAAAACAAGAAAAAAATTAAAATACTATAAAAAAGCTAAATATAGAAATAAAATTTATATACTATAAAGTAAGCCAAGCTTTGATATGTTTGATACTTTTAATAGGATATTGTCGACTGTCTTGTTTAAAATAAAAATTGAATAAAATGAAAATCTTGAATCCATCAATAGAAACTTTATAATGTAACATATAGCATTAACTGTATTATATGTCCTGGATCGTTTATGAAAGAAAAATAAACAAAAGAAATGTGGAATATTTGATTTTGGTTCCATTTCAACTTTCGAGGTAGTTTCCAAGGCCGAAACGAGCTCCAATCTTTCGGGACCTTCACGAGAATCTTTCACCGACAAATGGTTAGCGTCTTTCTATAATTTTCTCAAAACATAAATGCTCTTAACGGGTCAGAGAATCCATATGCTTATGAATGATATGAGCAATTGCAGGAGACCTTAACCTTTATATAGCTTCTATATCGGACTTCCCTTTCAGAGGCTTGATATGGGCTCGGTTTATACTAATCGGGATTCATTTTCCTCTCGACTTTGACTCATTAACTTATATCATTTATTGGGTTACTTTATTGTCTTTATCTGGATCAAATTACTTAACTTAATCGATAAGTTATTGAAAAACCGAAAAATACAATTAATGGTTGTTCATCTTTATGAGAATTGTCTAAATTGTCCAACATTCTTCCCTTTGGAAGCATTGAATAATGAACCTGTATCTTACCACCATCTAGCTACTGTCATATCTACATTGTGTCGCATCTCTTGATTGCATGACACTACAAATTGAAGGTTAGGCTCCAAGAGTTGCTCGTGGTGCAAAAAAACTAGTCACCTACCTTTATCTTTTCCTAAAATCAGGTTCAGGTGTAACATTTATTTTTTGCTAGGCCTGAGATGGAACACTACTACTACCACTATCATTACCACCTTTAACATTTCCACAATCATTATGAAAATCAACAAACAAACTTCCATTACCAATTTCAAAATTAAACCTTTCACTTCTATCTTTCTTGTGATAATATTCGTAAAGAAAAGTTTTCATTTTGCCACTTCACGTCATAATTTACTTTTTTACAGGGTTCCACATCTCTTTTAGCCCCAGCTAGATGCTTTTTTAATCAGGTGATTCCTCATCTTTTTAAATTCTTGTTACAAAATAAGCAAATAGTATGGTTCCTTATACCAAAAATCAATGCAGCATGAGCCCAAGCTGGATCATTGTATCTTTCTGAAGTGGTTTGATTAGGAGTACTTGAACTTCCATCTATTATCTATAAAAATAAATGAATGTATATATCAAAATAAAGAGCACATAATTTCATTACACAATACGCATGTCCATCTTCTATAATATAACTCATTTTATATGATTACATGCACAATTCAATTTTATCCGAACACAATTTACCATAAGTCAAAAACTAACAATTCATTTATTCAACATACATAATTACACAATGTAGAAAAATCCCGGGAGGTACATCACATGTACCAGGTGCGGAAAACAAAAATTTTTGTTACCGGGACCTTCCCGAAGCCAGGATCCAGGTGTCGGTATGAAGACTCAAACCTAACAGCCAATAGAGACTGTCTCTAAAGGTGATCCACGCAGAGATCAGAAAACCTAACCGGGACAAACCCTTTTGACCCGGGAATAGCTAGAACAGATTAAAGGCTGTTAGACCTTACCTCTGTCCTGGAAAGCTGAAGGAGACGTTGGATTTACTTGTGCTTGGAGAAGAGAAACAACGATGATGCTTGTGAGAGAAGAATGAAAACCTAGTTTTTCCAAAGACTTAACCCTTTAAGCTTTTTTTCTTCTCTCTTCTGGAGCAATCGTCGAAGACCCTCTCCACTTTGCTAGCTTAGGTTTCTTTTATATTAAGTCTTTACTTAATAAGTGAACCTTTGCTTGCCAAGTGGATAGTTTATATCCATTAACTTAATTAATGAATAAAGTAATGTTAAGTTGACTTTTCAACTTTCTAATCTCTTCTTCCCACATTTCCAACGCAGATGCTATGGCTTATATATATATTATTAGTTAATTAATTATTTAATTAACTAATATATATATTTGCTAAGAGGTCCAGTCTAACTGAGGTCGGTCCTACTGGTCCGCCGGGCCCCGGTGCTGAAACAGCTCCGGAAACCTTTCTTAGCAATATTGATGTCGCGATCTCATCGGGACATAT
>JAOQMR010000008.1:12260427-12276089 GCA_027563865.1 Erythroxylum pelleterianum | reverse complement strand
TTAAAACTCCTTTTAATTTATCTTTAATTCTCCAATTAAACAATTTATAATCATAGATCAAGATTGACGTCTAGCAATGCTTCATGACCACCCAAATATTTAGGAATATTAAAGAGTTTTGACAAACCTTTCTGTGCATAATTTTTCCAAATAATTCAGCCCTTTCATCATACAATGTTCTGATTAGACATAGAGCATGGAATTAATGTCTACTCTATTTTAAGTCTAATCATATTAGTTCTCTTCCATTAGCTATTGATTCAATTAATGACATTTGTAAACTATTTACAAAGCGTCATTTTACCTTGGCCAAGGATTTCCTGAATCAATACTAATAGAGAACAACGAGACATTCTCCCTAATCATTTTAGGGTGATGAATCTTATCTTGATCATTCAACTGTCTCAATATATTTCATGCTAAATCTAATGACTACCAATTAACCGACCTATGATTAAATAGATCATAAGTAGTATCAAAACATAGCAATCCCATACAAGATAACTTTGATGGCCTCAAGGCAAAGGATCACTTATACAATCATCACAATGAGAAATCCATAGACATACAAGTAATGTCCCAAGTGGATTTCTCATATCGGGTCTATTTAGTGAACTTATTCTCTAGCAAGCACCCACACGTTTGTTTAAGTATCTCTATGCTTTAGCCTATGAGATCGACTACTTTCTTCGTAAGGAAAAACAAAATGTGTGCTAGTCTTTTTCTGTTCTATTAATGTCCAATCTTAATAGAACAATGATTAGGAACATTTAGGAATAACACATAAATGCAATATGAATCTCATAATTATAATCTCATTACAATTTCATTTGTAATGTACAATTATCCTATAGACTTTATCATATACATCTAAACATTTACAAGATAAATAATGCCTTTAAATAATTTGTCACTAAACTACAACCAAAGCGATTGTCTGTAGGGCATAAACTAACAATCTCCCACTTGCACTAAGCCAATTGTTTAAGTATCTCATACCATATCACCATATGACGATTATTATACTACTGGGGCAGTGCCTTAATGAGAGAATTCTACAAGATTCTCTTTAGAGAGCACTTGTTTAAATGTTACAACTCCCATATTAATTATCATCATAATTAAGAAAATTTTCCAAAACATATTCTTGGATCTTTGATGAGACATTAGCTCCTTATGGATGCCCAATGGCTCTAATGTTGTATAGTACATTACTGGATATCAAGTTCACTAAAGAACTTGTTGATCCAATTAATCATTTCCACTAAACAAAAAAAAGTATTATAGCTTAATTAGCAACCAATTGCCACGTTGGAAATTTTCCAATCCTAAATGATATTGCTCTAAGTAAATAAACCTTAATTAGGATTTACTTATAAAGTTACATCCTTACCATCTTGAACTCAAATATCAACTCACACATAAAGCAATAGATATCTTTAATACTTAATAACTATCTAATATCTTTTATACGAAACATCTTTAGTACATTATCTATGCACTTAGACTTAGAATAAGTTAACAATGTCCAATCTATCTATATAGATCTAAATCCCATAATTAAATTGTTACCTTTTCATATCCAATAAGAGTTGTTCTTGGAAAATTATGTGTTCGACAATTGAAAGTTAGAACTTTTGTTCTCTGTGAGCTATATGTCTCTACACGCTCCCATTGAAGAGAATAACTATACTTCCACTAACCTTCTTGCAGATATGACAAATTCACAATCATCTTCAAAATAAACTCTTTGAATTCATCATGAAAGTGAATCTTTCAATTTCTCGTCACGTTTCAACTATACATCAAATGTATCATTAAAGGCATTAGTTCCAATTAGATGTAATGTTATGAGATTTGAACCTTTCAAATTTCTTCTTACTCCCACTACTTATCTTGAGAACCATTTTCCTATAAGTATACATTGAATCAAACAATATGTTCAATGAATCTGTAAGATTATATCCAATTTTTTAGATATCTCATAACCTCTTATTAACCAATTTAGTTTTAAACTTAATGGATAATGTATGCTTCAACCAAGCATCAAATTCTTGAATCATTAACTTTAGTTCTTTCGAAGACTTAGCGTTTCATATTTAATATGAAACCTTGCTAATTGATTCAGTTGAAAATATATAGAAGGTAAGTTAATGTACTAGGCATAACTATAGAATAAATAATATTGCATTATGCAATATCTCATATTGTATTTTACTCCTTACATAAATCCATACTCTTACAAATTTAGTTGTCAAGGTATTCACCAAAGAATCTCATTCCCTTTAGATAACTAATAATTTCAAATTTACCACAACGATCTCATTGAAATGCTTTAGCATTCTTAATGCTTTATTTCTACTTAGATTTAAACAACTTGAACTTTTCAAATTTTTAAATCATTATTTTAGTTAATATAAATAACTATATCACATAAATTCATTACTAATAAAATGAAATATAATATTATCCTTTTATGAATTGTCATTTCATCTAATACATCACATGTATAAGATTTAACTATTCAATACCATCATCATCCTTTCACCAAAGGTTGATTTAGTTATTCTTTAACTTGACAAGTTTCACAAGTTTCATATGATTCATAATCAAAAAAAGATACACGTATCCTTATATGTAACTCTATAATTCTCGTTTTGTTGATTTAACCAACATGACATAAAAGGATTGTCTCGATTATCCAACTTTTTATTCTTGCCATTTATGTTAAGCATAAGTCTCCTTTGATCCAATACATATACAAACTATTTGCATAAACTTGTATCAACTACTTTGACTTAACAATCTATTTCTAACCATGCATTGAACATTACAATAATGATGAATCTAAATTCAGTATCAAATACTTATAAGCATGAATTAGAAATACATATGATCTCTATCATATCATATATAGGCAAGAAAAGTCATGCAATCATTTTCTTTTAATGACAACTATTATCATACTGTTGCTAAGCCTTTAATTGTAGTCCACAATTATGTTTTTAGTAGGCTAAATTACGTGGAGCAATTCTAATAAGGTACTATACCTTTCATCCCTACTCCATTCAACCCCTTGCATTTTGCTATCATGGTGTTGACATATATCTTACATGTCGTTGTCATAGTTTACGAGACATTAGTCAACTCAAAATGTCAATACATTTTGTCATCTATATGATTTTGACATATCTCTACAACTTTGTTGCCATATCCTCAATAGGGATTATAACAAAATTGCATAATGAACATAAATCTAACTTTTGAGAACTTTTCTCATACATATCCTATGTTCAAGAACTTGGGTTCACTAACTTAGCATCAAATATACTAAACAAGGTAAGTTTCACTATAAAACAAATATAAATGTAAGAAAAGCAAGTAATATGTCATGACTACCAAATAAGATTAGGACTTTAATCATACATTTGGTTACTCTCACTATTTTATTCGAAATAATAGCCCTCACTACTATTCAGAAAGATTACTCTAATCTTTCTAGTAGGCTAGGATCTCATTCAAATATAGTTGACATTGAGTTTGCTCAAGAAACCAACTAGACTTAAATTAGGTAGATAACAACTTTATCAATCACATCTCATATGACTCCTAGATCCGTTAGGTGACCACTTTCGCCAAAATATATCATATATATTGTTCCTAACCTTGCCTCTAAATTCATGTGATCATTAGTTTTCCCATCCAAATTACACAAATTTCGTTAAGTAGAACCCACTATCATAAGATTAAACATGTTCGGGTTAAAACGGCCTTAAGTTTGCTCAACAAGCCTACAATAAACAGAACTCTGGTTTATTCTTATAACAATGGAAGGCAACAATCACGTTCTTAATGTGTACTTAAATTTTTAACGAAAGATTTAACTTCATTTGTCTCATCAAATACAAATTGCATGTAAAATATCACATATGTAAAACATACAATTTATTATGCATCCAATATAAATATCAACCATATAAATAAAGTATGCATCTTATGCACTCATAATCAAACTATCTGCATAAAATATCAAGCTTCGTTTGATTCTAGTTATTGATCTTCATAATCTAAAATAACATTTCCAACTCCTTGGAAAACTTAAATTAGATTAAAACTATTGATTCCTAAATAAATTAAATTCCTATTCCAAATAGAAATTTAATTTGATTTGAAAACAATTTTCAAATCCAATTGAAATCTATTTCCAATTAGCTTGACTTCTTTGATAAAATTTAATTGAAAACAATTTTCAATAAATTGTACTTCTTACTTATTATAATTGAGAAAAGCTTCTTTCCAAAACTATATAAGTAACCAATTAGAAAACTATTTATAATCTCATTAGAAATTGTTTTTCTTTAATTAGAAAGCTATTTTCTAATATTAAAAGAAACTAATTTCAAAATTAAATAAAACACTTTTAAATTTAATTAAGAAAGTAATTATATATTATTTATTTAGAGATTTATTTCTTGACTAATTAGAAAACCTTTCTTTAATAAGTTAGAAAACTATTTTAAAATATTAAAGAAAACACATTTTTCTTAATTAATAAATGAAAACACTTTTCAAAATTTAATCGAGAAAAATACTTTATCTAAAATCAAGAAACTTATTATTCATAAATAAAGAAACAATTTCTAAATAAATTAAATAATAATTCTCTAAACAAATAAAATTATAAATTTAATTTATCTCAATCAAATTTATATAAATAAATTTAATTAAGAAACAACTTCCTTAATTCTTTAAGAGAATATTTTTCTTAATTTTAAGGAGTCTAATTAATTAATTTCAATCTAATTGAAAATAATTAATTTTGGAATTGAATTTTGTTTTAAAAACTAATTTTTTAAAAAACTATTTGGAATAAAAAATATTAATATTTCATTAATCCTAACCCTAAAACATGTCTTATTCTGATACTAGAATAGACCAAAAGAGTATCCAAATACCCTTTATTCTTAGTTTTAGGTTAGGAAAAATCTATAGCCAAATAAGGAGTAGAGATCACCTGTCCATTTTCTCATGTCCAACCCTGTCCATTTTTCATCTGAGCCATCCATTCACGTGGGTCCCACATGGGACCCACATGAGTGGATGGCTCAGATGCAAATGGACAGGGTTGGACATGGGAAAATGGACAGGAGATTTGAACTCCCAAATAAGCCCATTCCTAAACCTATGTCTAAACGAACCCCCGCAACTTATCCGGGTTCAGCTTCACCAAGACCAGCACGGGATTTGTATCGCCGACCACGGTGCTAGCTAGACTTTGAATTTCTTGTCCCTTGTATAAAAAAAAAGAGAAGAAAACCTAGCCTTCCTAGCATGTTGCAACCACCAATTAGCTTCTTCACTAGCGTCGCCATCGACTACTAGCACTTGCAGTCTCCACCTCCATCACCTCCAAATGCATCTCACTGGCGAGAGCTTCTCCAACACCTTACAGCTCCCTCATCTTGCCATCATCGCGCATCCTTCTCCAGCATGTGTCGCCGTCAACATCTCGCCGTCCATGCAAACCACGTTGCCCTCATGACGTAAACAAGGAGATTCGCTGTGAAACCAGCCCGACGTTGTGTCCTCCACTTTAGGAGACTCACTGTCCCAGCTTACGCTATAACATCAAGCTTCAACTCCTGTTCACGGTCTGCAAAGATCATAACCATAGTGTGTAAACCTTCAAGTGCCCAAATCAAGTGCCCAAACCAAAGTGGCCCTCACAAAGTGTCGGAGCTGCCATGTCCCGAACTCACCGCAGTGCTTTTGGAGCATATCATCTATAGTCAGCTTTTGTGCATCTTTGGATGAAGGAATTAGCAACGGGGAGTAGAGTTCACGCATGTTCTTTGCCGACATGGCTGGTGGGCACTTACTTGAGGCCGCTTGGTTTATACCAATACAGAAGCTACTTTTCTGCTTTATGTTTTTCTACAGGAAGGTTTTAACTATGTGGTTTTGTGCTTTCTAGAACGTCGCACAAACACAATGACAACATATTCTGAACTTTTTCAGAAATTAAGCAGAATCAAATTCAAGGGTTTCGTTGTTTTTTGGGTTTCCATTGTTTAATATATTGTTTAACACTTAAACAATTTCAATTCCAAAATTCATCATCAATAACGATCCAAAATTTTAATCAACTTATAGAATTAAAATTTGGCTCTAATACCACTGTTGGGAAACCGGGTCAGGATCCGCTCCCAACTGCAGCGAAATAATCACAAAACGTTTTCGTGACTTTTGATTTCTCGAAAACCAAGATCCATTTAATTCTATAAAATGGTCAACACAAATCATAATAAAGTTATAACTTAATTCGTACCTTATTCTGAAGCTTGATTTTTATTTTTTTGTATTACTCGAACCGTTTTCGAAACCGATCCGTCTCAACCACCGTAGCCGCACAATTGTTTGGCCTCTAACGGTATCTACAGAACAAGTTGAGAGAACTCTGTAACTCTTACAGAGAGGGTTAAGCCAGAAGTGCTAACTCCACAGAGCTTAAGCCTATTTATAATAAGCTTTGGACGTTTTAGTAATTTAATTGAAATTAAATTCTAATTTCAATTAAACTTTAATTAGAAATACAAAAAATTATAATTAAATATCAATTATGCCCCTATAAGATTCAATATCTCATATTGATTCTTATTTATTAAATATCTCATATTTAATTATAAAGTTTATCAAACTTTACAATCAAGTCCAACTTGATTAAATTAACTTTGCTCTCTTCAATCCATTCTATATGTGAGAACTATTAGGTTCCCAAATATGTTGGCAATGATTATAAAATCTAATTTTAATTCATAATTAAAATTAGATAAATTAAAACTCCTTTTAATTTATCTTTAATTCTCCAATTAAACAATTTATAATCATAGATCAAGATTGGTGTCTAGCAACGCATCATAACCACCCAAATATTTAGGAATGTCAAAGTAGTTTTGACTAATCTTTCCGTGCATAATTTTTTCGTATAATTCAATCCTTTTATTATCCAATGTTCCACTTAGACATAGAACATAGAATTAATGTTTACTCTATTTTTTATTCTAATTATATTAGTTCTCTACCATTAGCTATCAATTCAATTAATAACATTTATAAACTACTTACAAAGCATCATTTCACCTTGGCCAAGGATTTCTTGAATCAATACTAATCGAGAACAACGAAACATTCTCCCTAATTACTTTAGGGTGATGAATCTTATCTTGATCAGTCAATTATCTCCATATAGTTCATGCTACATCCAATGGCTACCGATTAAATGACCTATGATTAAATAGATCATAAGTAGTATCAACACATAGCAATCCCCATATAAGATAACTTTGATGAACTCAAGTCAAATGATCACTTATACAATCATCACAATGAGAATTCTATAGACATACAAGTAATGTTCCAAATGGATTTCTTATATCGGGTCTGTTTAGTGAACTTGTTCTCTAGCAAGCACCCACACGTTTGTTTAAGTATCTCTATACTTTAGCCTATAAGATCGACTACTTCCTTCACAAGGAAAAACAAAATGTGTGCTAGTCTTTTTACATTCTATTAATGTCTAATCTTAATAGGACAATGACTAGGAACATTTAAGAATAATACATAAATGCAATATGAATCTCATTATAATTTCATTTGCAATGTACAATTATCTCATGGACTTTATCATATACATCTAAAAATGTACAAGATAAAGAATGCATTTAAATAAATTTGTCACTAAACTATAATCAAAGCGATCGGCTGTAAGACATAAATCAACACTGCCACCATTAACTTATGATTATGCATCTATTGATGGGTTAGCACTCTACCCTATATAGCATGACTGACCTAATCACTAAATGTTAGAATTTATCTTTTAGCTTAAGAGATATCTTCTTGTCACACAAAACTCTTGAAACACTTCTTAATTTTAGCCACGATTTGATGCAGTGATATGTTATCTATCTAACCATTGCTTTGGATGATAGATCAAAGTTGCTTAAAACAACCTTATGTGGTGTAACTTCAGCACCAATCGTAATCTATTTATTGAATGCAACCCTGCAACCCAAAAAGTTACATTACATGGTCTTGTCTGGTAATTAGTAATAAAAAGGTGGAATATAAACAATCTTTATTCCCTAATTTTTACTTGTTTGGTTATTAGGAATGGATAAAATAAGGAATGGCAAAACTTAAATAAATTCTAAACAATACGAGACTTTTATTCCTAAGGGGTGTGGATATAAGCAAAAATCAAAAATCATGAATAAAAGATATTATTAGAACATTGTTAAATTATTATTAAAATATTATCACGATATTGTCAGAATATTTGATTATTATCAAAATATTATCTTTAAAATCACATACTATGATCTTTTATGTTAATTTCTTCAGCAATTATTTTTATTTTGTTTCATTGATATTTTATTTTTATTAAAAATTATTTATAATTATTTAAAAATTAATAATTGATAAATCTTTGAATTTTTATTAATTATTTATAAAATATATAATATTTTAATTAATTATTTTTGCATAATGTATCATATAGTAATTAAATATAAGTAAAAAATATATATATAATATTTGATATCAAATACGAGCATAGCTATTAACTTTGTTTATTCTTATATTAAACATGTATAATCAGTAATTTCATTCATATTCTAATTCTCGAGTTATATTCCCATTGTCATTTTTTATTTCGATTTCTTCATTATTGTTTATCAAATAAAACCTAATTACTCAATCTTAGTAATCTCGATTTAAAACTCTTTACTCTAATGTATCATTTTAAAGTTTTAGTACGTCACTAAAACTTTCTTTTATTTCATCGCTAAAATATAGTCATCAGTAAACAATATACGATAAGACCTCTCTTTAGATATTCTTAATAATCTCACCTGTAACAACTAAAGAAGCTCAACGAAACTTTTATTAATAGAAAGAAAACCATCAAATACTGGTTTGCGAGTACCGTAAGCATGTCCGGTCCACCCAGTCCGGTCGGACCATAATAGTAGGTTCACGTAGGTTAATTTCTTCTAACGGGTTGAGCTTTTTGCTGCTTAACAAAAACATTGATGAATGGACCGTCTCGGGCTTTGCTCAAAGATAAACGCTCACTCGCCGAAACTACCGCGCAGTTCCAGGCATTCTTAAAACGCTATGCAGCCACTAGATCTCTCGCCGAAGTTAAACTGCTCCATGGCCATACCATCACCGCCGACATCCTTCACTCGTCACTGGGCTCTGCCGAAGACGTCCGCCCATATCTGGTGGTGGCTTACTCTCGTTGCGGGGAAGTTAGATATGCGCGGAAACTATTTGATGAATTGCCGCAACCAGGGGTCGTGTTGTACAATCACATGATGAGAATATGTGTTGATAGAGGAGAGTATTTTGGTGTGTTAAAGATGTTTGTGGAGTTGCTTCAGTTGGGACATTGTGCACCGGATAAGTATACGTTTCCACTTGTTTTTAAGGCTTGCGGTGAATTATCGTCGGTTGAATTGGGTAGAGTGATTCACGGGCAGACGTTAATGTCAAAGTTTGGTTCAGGCACGATTGTGCAGAATTCTTTGTTGGCAATGTATATGAATTGTGGACAAAAAGTAGAAGCGAGGAAGGTTTTTGATGCCATGAAGGAGAAGAGTGTGGTTTCTTGGAATACTATGATCAGTGGGTACTTTAAAAATGGATGTTCCCAGACGGCTTTGGTGTTTTTTAACCAAATGGTGGATTTCGGGGTTGAAATTGATGGTGCCACTGCCGTTGCTGTGTTGCCAGCTTGTGCGTCTTTGAAGAAATTGAATGTTGGAAGAAGGGTTCATGCAGCAGTGGAGAAGAAGGTTTTAGGCAACAATATAGTAGTTAGGAATGCTTTGGTAGACATGTATGTAAAATGTGGTAGTATGGAGGAAGCAAAATCAGTTTTTGATGGGATAGTTGAGAAGGATGTGGTAAGTTGGACATCCATGATAAATGGGTATATTTTAAATGGTGATGTAAGAAAGGCATTGGTACTTTGTAAGGCTATGCAGATTGAAGGGATTCGTCCCAATTCAGTAACAGTCGCATCGCTTCTTTCTGCATGTGCCAGTTTGAAGTATTTGAATGATGGTCGTTGCTTGCATGGGTGGGTAACGAGGCAAAAGCTAGATTCAGAAGTTGTGGTGGAAACCTCATTGATTGACATGTATGCAAAATGTAATCGCATTGAGGTGAGCTTTGGAGTCTTTGCAAGAACTTCAAGGAAGAGAGCAGCTCCATGGAGTGCAATGCTTTCTGGGTACAATTATAATGGTCTTGCAGCTGAGGCAGTAGGATTATTTAAGCAAATGCTTATGGAAGGAGTAAAACCATATGAGGTAACATTTAACAGTCTCCTTCCTGCATATGCAACTCTTGCTGATTTGCAGCCAGCTATGAATCTGCATTGTTACTTGATGAAGTCTGGGTTTCTTTCAACAATAGAAATTGCTACAAGCCTGATTGATATATATTCAAAGTGTGGAAATTTAGAGTTTGCTCACAAGGTTTTTAACGCTATCCCTGAAGAAATCAAGGACATCTTTTCATGGAGTGTAATAATAGGTAGTTATGGAGTGCACGGCCATGGTAGGACTGCTGTTTCACTTTTCAGTCAAATGGTTCAGTCTGGAATAAAGGCAAATGAAATAACCTTTACGTCTGTACTGCATGCTTGTAGCCATTCTGGCCTGGTTGATGAGGGTTTGAATTTATTTAAGCTCATGCTCAAGGATCAGAAAACCAATCCTGGTGATGATCATTATACTTGCATTGTTGACCTGCTTGGTCGAGCAGGTCGATTGAATGAAGCTTACAATCTAATCATAAGAATGCCATTTATGCCCAGCCATGCAGTTTGGGGTGCATTGCTTGGCGCTTGTGTAATTCATGGTAATGTTGAACTAGGAGAGATTGCAGCAAAAAGGCTTTTTGAGCTTGAACCAGAGAATACAGGGAACTTTGTTCTGCTGGCAAAACTTTATTCTGCTTTAGGGAGATGGGAAGATGCAGAAAATGTGAGACATTTGATGAATGATGTAGGAATAAGAAAAGAACCTGCCCACAGTCTAATTGAAGTCAGAAATATGTAAAAGAGCACTTGTCATTTGCATCAAAAAGTTTTAGTTGTGACCATGCTGATCTATTGAAGATCCAGTGAACATGGGATTCAAGAGTAGATACTATATTGATCTCCACAAGGATGGAACAGATGGATAGCCTTTCTGGATCGGTTAACCCTAAAATCATGTGGAGGTGAGGAATTTAGTTTTAGTCCAAATTAAATATGTGATAAATTTATTTGAATAAGCAAAGTCATGCTCGAGAGTTATTTTCTTTCCCCAGTTGCCGCTTATATGTCTCGTATCAAAGGAATTTGTTCAATTTGATGGAGTTGGTAGTACATGTCCTTGGCGTGTCGGAGTTGCTGTCTATATATTATCAGCTCTTTACCAAACAAGGCCATTGTACAATTAACCTTTTGTGTTTTTTTTTTTTGAAAAGTTAAAAATTATTACAAGGATGAGTAGAGATAGATTCCATTGCACATGTAGAGGACATGGCATTTTGGTTTCAACTGGCTAAATTATATATATATATATATATATAAGAATCTAAAAATATAATAATGTATTAATTATGAAATTTGAGTATATTTTATAACAACTCCCTCGTGAAACTTGTTTTAAAACAGATTTAATAACAAATCATTATAGTGCACAAGTTTTTAACCTCTAATAATATAATATTCATCGAGAGAACTTTGAAATTAGCAGAAAGAGGAGTAGGTTATGAGTGTTTAACTTTTGTATAGTCCACATCTATTTATAATAAAATTTTAATTAATTCTAATTAGTAATAATTAGATATAAACAAACTCAATTATCCAATATTGATTCCTATTTGACAAATATGTTATATTTGACTACAAAATTTTTCAAACTTTACAATTAAACTTGATTTAAAAAAATCTCTCTTTAATCATTTTTTATATGACTTCTAAATATATTAATAATAAATAAAATATTATCTTAAAATATATTTAATATTATATAAATTAAAATATATTTTTATTTTTATTTTTTAATTGAATAATTTATATTTATAAATCAAGATTAGTATTAAGTGACAATAAAAATGACAAATTGGCCCGGATCTGGACTGACCAAGACTTAGCCTAGTATGAAGTGAATGGATTTGGCCCGAGTTGATAAGTTGATGATTCATGTCCTCCTCTCACTCAATTCATCTCTTCTCATTCACAATCACTCATTTCTCTCAATCTCTTCATTGTGCTCCTTCTCCGTAGTCCCTTCCCCTCCAACGTTATAACCATCTCTCCTCTCCATTCGTCACCATCTACCATCTCCATCCTTCAAGTAGCATGAGCCATCCTTGGCTGGGAGTGCATATGGCTAGGCCAAACTAGTGCTTGATTGAGCTTCGGGTAGTATGAGCCAGCCCTAATTGGTAGAGTGTATGGTTGGGCCAAGCTAGTGGTGAACTTGGCATAGCTTGACTTATTACCGTCAATAAGTAACACATTATAGTTACTTAAATATTATGAATTTCAAAACGGTTTTAACTTTTTACACATGAATTATCTATATAATCAATCTTTTCATTATACAATGTCCCAATAAAATATAAAGTTTTAATTTAGTGTTTAATTTATTTGAATCTACTCGTGTTAGTTTTTAAACTTTAGTAGTTAGTTTTCTAATGATATTTAAATTTTGTGTTATAAGTACCATTCCACTCTAACTAAAGATTTTTTAAATTATTACTAATTAAGAATAATGAAATATTATCCTTAATTGCTTTAGGGTAATAAATCTTATAATACTTACTCAACTACTTCTATATAGTTCATGTCAAGTCTATTGAACAGTAATCAAGCTATTTTGATTAGGAAAGGTCCTAGTGGTATTAAAATATTCAATTCATATATGATATATCTTGTAGATTTAAGTTTAAAAACCATATATACAATCATCAAAATGAGATTACCTATAGACACAAGTAATATCTTGTATAAACTTCTCATACAAATCAGCATGCGAAACTTTGTTCTCTAAAAAATACCCACACATATATTTAAGTATCTTTATACATCTATAAAATTGACTACTTTTTTAATAACGAAAAATATAATGCATGTTGTTATTTCAATTATATTAATGTCTAATATTAATCTGAGTCGTTATTCTATTAAAATTAGACATTAGTATAATGGTAATGAAAACATCTATTGTGTTTTTCCTTATTAAAAAAGTAGTCGTTCTCATATATGTATCTAAAGATGCTTAAATATATGTGTGGGTGTTTTGTATTTTATGGTCTTATCATAATTTTATTTGTAAAGTATAATTACCTTATCCTATTAGTTAGTTGATTAAATATGCATTTATAAGATAAATAATGATTTAAAATAAATATGTTATAAATATAAAACTATCTGATTCACTATAAGTTATAAACTATACTAAAAAAATTAACTTTGATATCTTCCAAATGACAATTTCACCTTTCAAATCTCCAAGAACTCATAACAGTAGTGTGGAAAATAAATATATCCAACCATCCTCAATAACTTATAGAATTTAGTTTTAAGGTCATAGACACATAAAGTGGGACTGACAAGTACCATTTAGTCTTTACATTATTTAGCATCATCTATGAGCAAAACTTTGAAATAATTATGATATTCTTATGTAAAAAAATGCCAAATTAGTTAAGTTACTCCTACCAAGAAAGTGATAGATACCTATGGAAGAAATTTATCTTCCAACCTAGCAGGAATAACAAATACCCCTAAAGCACTTAACACTAATGAGCACCTCGAGGATCAAATCACAAAACTTCATATGTTATGATAACAATTTAAATAATTATTGTAAGATAGGCAACATAAAACAGATGACGTTACTTTGATACGTTATTCACAACAATCATACTTTTGCCAATTTGATTTATAATCTATTCCATAGATAGATCTTATCTGCATAATGACTGATTCAAGAATTCAATCAAAGAGACCCTTTTAACTTAGTGGTAGAGTAAGGCTATGGTAAGGCGTAAGTCATCGGTTCAAATCTAATAAGGGGCTTTGCCTCTTTTTTCATAAAACTCCCTAGAGAATTTTAAAAAAAACTATAGATATTATTTTTTTATATAAATCTATTAATTATGAAGATAAGAAAGACTCATATATTTATGGAACAACATTACAAGTAAATAAAAAAATAAATATATTATTTTTTATATAAATCTATTAATTATGAAGATAAGAAAGACTCATATATTTATAGAACAACATTACAAATAAATAATAAGCAAGAGATTCCTTGTAATTATAACATAACTAAAAGAAAATTTGTTGATATGTTTGAAGATATTCCTAAAAGAAAACATAGCCACTCCCTAACCAACGTCAGAAGGAGCCTTATGTACACATGAGCACTTATTTACATATATGCAATTTTTTTTTTTCGAAATAAGAACGATTAGCATTAAGCAAGATCCATCGTCATTACAGCAGAAATGAAATCAGGGGGAACAGAACCCCAAAAGAGAAAGCCAGAAATAGAACCAGATGCCGAAGCTAGCAAATGGGCAACCTGATTCGCTGACCTCTTAACATGAGAAACAGCTATAGATCGAAATTGATCTAACAAGCGGTTAATATCGGAAACCAAACCACCAAGATAGGATCCGTTTGGTATACCACTAAAACATGACATATATGGTTAAAGTTTGATAGTTGATAACCGATTGACACATGACATCGTAGCAGAGTGATTATCCTTAGGTTTAAAATGTCAACCTTGGATACTTATAATGACATGCACGAACCTATTAATCAAATGCACTGATATGGAGAACTCATAGACTTATATAGTGCATCTAATGTTATAAAATGCAAAGTTTCTCCTCTAGCCTGAGTTGTAAGACACAATCATGGTTTTAGACCTTGCTTTTAGCATAGTGGCCACCTTTTAATAGCTAACCACCATATTCATGTCACGTTTTGCTATTAATAGGTGTATACCTAAAGATTATGCCTATTTGATACCAATAACCTAAAGGTTAGAAGACAACTTAAGGGATTACTTATATTGCTTTAATTTTGAGGCAAACCAAATACTCAATTCAGGGTGGCTGCAACAACCTTTATAAATAGACTAAAGCAATAGCATTCTTGGTGGAACTTAATGCAAAAATTTGCCTTGAATTTTTTAGGATGTATAGATTAAATCACATAAATACATAGATTTGGAGATTATTGAATGCATTGTAAGAATCCACACTAATAAGACTATCCAAAATAAGAAGATTAGTGTGTCATCAGTAAATAAAATTAAGAAGAAAAATTACGAACAAGTCATTTAAAAGGTGAAAATAATGGGAAAATTAAGAAAGATCTCCTCATGTTTAACACTTCCCTTAATAAGGTTATCGACTACATCCTTAATAATGATATAGTCAAGAAATAAAAAAGAATGATCACTTACTTACAAAGAGAGATCAAACCTATATTGTAACACCCAAATACTCCCTGGGAGGATACATGGATGCCACCCAAGACAGAACAATTCAAACCATACATCACACTGATTTAT
>JAOQMR010000008.1:12248469-12259548 GCA_027563865.1 Erythroxylum pelleterianum | reverse complement strand
TAATTCAATAATAAATAAAACAATTCAAGGTGAGACCTTCCTAGGTCACTTACAAAATTTACTGTCTAAATTACTTATCTAAATTGCCCTTACTGTTTATTGCTTCGAAGTTCCGGCAATATCTTGAAGTGGTCGTTCTATAAGTTCCTCTATAACAGTTAACACATATACAAATCACTATTGTGCATAATTAAAAATTCATTAATGTATATTGAATATGTATAATGCATGTTCATGACAATTCCGGGATTTATTCTATAAATCACATCACAATATGTTCTCTAATGTCTCAGGAAATCATAGACATCGAAATTACTCAATTCGGATCTCTATAGATCCGAATGTAGCTAAATTTAATCAATCATCTTAAATTTATTAAATCCTTAATTGTCAATTAAATCTGAAAATCCTCAATTTCACATGGAGAGGTAGAAAATTTTCTTAAGAATCCGATGCCTCAAGAATCAGGTCATTCGGAGGTCGGATGACAAAGATATGGCCAAAAGAGTGGAAGAATTCAAATTAAATTTAAAATTAAAAAAATGAAAGTTCAACAGTTCGCGATCGCGAGTGTCAGAAAAGCAGTACTCGCTCGCGAGTGCGAGAGGCCTAACTGCCTTTTCGCGATCGCGATATGCTCGCGAGCGCGAGTCTCAGAGAGAAGCGGCCATCTCGCGATCGCGAGATACTCACGATCGCGATCTTCCTTCTCTGTAACCCCCATACGAAACAACAACTTTTCTTCACTCTTCTTCCATTTAATCACTTCTAAAAAGTCAATTATGCTTGTTTATACTCACTGAAACTTCCAACCAATTCAAAAACAATTCTAAACTTCAAACATTACTAATCCAAAATTTCACTTCTCCTTCTCTCTCTCTACGGTATACTTTCCATTTCTCATATTTTCATCTATTGCATTTTCTTTCATTCTTATCTACTCTTACACTTCATTTAACTCATCCCAACCTCACCAAAATCATTTTCCTTACCATCCAACACATTTTAGTTCATTCAAAACTTTCCAAAAACATTTATGCATATTAATAGGAAAAGAACAGAGCATCACCGTAACTTCTAAAAACCCATATATGCATATATATATTTACACCATAAAAACAGTATAGTTACTTACTTGTTCCAGCTACAAAAACCACTAACTGATGGACCCAAGCAGAGAATGTTTTCGGTGATGTATAAGTAAGGAAAGTTTATGCTTTTACTATTGTCAAAACCTTCAGTATAAAAAGAAACAATAGCAGAGGAGAACTTCACCGGGCATTTTGCATGCTAGATACGTGTCAAATACGTGTCACTCTCCCAAAATCTCTTATTCTGCAAATATATACATACATATATATATATATATATATATGGTCCAAAATATCCTAAAATTTTAAAAAAAAATCCTAAATTTTCAACAATTTCTGAAATAATAATATGACTCTCCAAATAAATTTTTAAATCAAAAAATAATTCACTAAAAATTTCTAAAATACTCAAAATGTACAAAATGTACAAAAATTGCTAATTCACATTTAATACATTCCAAATAAATCCATAATTTTCATTTTTAAACCAATTTACCCAAAAAATGTCATGAATGCATATACAATTATTGTATGAGTCCAAAATGCTTATGCACAAATAAGCAAATATTCAAATATGTGATGCATAAAATGGACTAAATTTCCTTAATATCCTAACCCCTAATATGGGGCGTTACAGAAGGTGTTTGAGATTACCTTCAAGGAAATAGACAATGGGTATATAGTTCACCCTTAAAAAGATGTCATAGTTGTGATAATATTGATAGTCAACTCTTTAGTCAAGAGAATGTTAATAGATTTATGAAACAATGTGGACATATTATTTTATGATGCTCTCAAAGAGATATACGCCACAATGCATAGACTAAAACTTATTAGCTTACCTATGCTTGGTTTTGATGATGACCAAATATACATAAAAATTGATAAAATTATATGTATTAAGGAGACCCACAATATATATTTCCATAATCAACAAGTATTCTCTATATGTGTCACGAGTAATCCCATCACCTTACTAATTGATAATGACATTTTCAATTCTAAATAGAACAGATGAGATATATGCAGACCAAAGGATGGCAAAATAATATTATGTCATAACCTTAAAAGAAAATAACATAACATGCATAATAAATGTCAAAGAATTAGACATCAAAGATCTAACAAAAGAAATCAAGGTTAGCTAAGAGAAGAAATTGAGCAGGTTATAATATGAAGACCTAGAGATTTTACGACTATACAAATTAAGGCAAGAATAGAAAAACTACCAAAGAAGAATTGAAGAAATTATTGCTTCAATACTTGGACATTTTTACATAGAGTCCAACAAATATGTTAGGGTTGCGTAAGAAAATATTTTCTCATAAGTTAAACTTCAACCCCCTCTTGAGGCCAATAAAAAAGAAAAGAAACTCTAAAATAAAAAGGCAACAAACCATATAAGAGGTGTAAGCTTTTAGATACAACCTAAGTGGCTCGCTAATATGGTCCTGGTTAATAAAGCAAACAAAAAGTAGAAAATATACATAAACTTCATAGATATGAAAAAAGGTATACCTAAAAGATAGCTAGCCTTTGCCACAAATACATTAACTGGTAGATGCAACTTTAGGTCGCCTGATCTTAAATTTCATAATGCTTACTTAAAGTATAATCAGATCAACAAGAATGAGACAAATGAAGAAAAGACATTTGTTACCATTCATAAGGGTTTATATTATTACAAATTCATGCCTTTTAGCTTAAAAAATATAGGTCAAAGGTTTGTCAATTTAATATTTCATAAATAACCAAGTAGAAAACATGAAACATACATCACCAACATGGCTATGAAGACAAAGGTTAGAAGAAACAATATTGTCAATATGGAAGAATGCTTTACAACCTTGCAAAAATAAGACATGAAATTAAACCTTAAAAAACAAACATTTAGTGAGGGAGGAAACAAGTTTCTTATATTCGTGATCACCCCTAAAGAGATAAAGGTAAATTTGTAAAAAATTGAGCGAATCTTCCTTGTGAAAGTGTCTAAAAACCTAAAAGAAGTATACAAATTAATAAGCATGTTAAAATGTTTATTAAGATTCCTTTTAAAATTTCTCAGTTGATACTTACCTTTATTTTAAAAAAAATTAATGCATAAGGAGTTCAAATGGAACCTAGAATGTTAATAGGCTTTGGAATAACTAAAGGTTTACCTCAAGTGCCCATTACTACTATCAATCTTGTAAATTAGGAACCACTATATCTCTATATAGCCATTTTGGATTACGGAAGAAGATAACACACAAAGCTTTAATATTATGTAAGTTGAACCCAAAATTAAGCTATTTAAAGTTGGGAAAAAGCAGGAATCATATTACTAATTATTATAAAAAAAGTTAAGGCCCTACTTTTAGGCAAACACCATCAATATGTCCATATATCTTCCACTAAGGTAAGCACCACACAAACTAGAAGTATTAAAAAGGATTGTAAGCTGGTCGATTGAGTAAGGGAATTCTAACATTAGGTCTATCCCTAGAAGTTCCTTAAATCGATATGTTATAACAAATTTTGTACTTTAAATATTGACACCTTTGGAAGAACACGATGAAGTTCACACTAACCTTACACCCAGTAATAAACACCTGATATGGATAATGTATATGGATAGTGGAGAAAGAGAAAAATGTAGTGGTGTTAGGATATACTTGAAAATAATGAAATAATGAAATAATATATAGAATGACCTACATTTTGAACATCCAATAATAATGCTTATAATTATCAAATCAAACTAATAAACAAAGTATAATAAAAATTTAGGCAAATAAAAGAGAAGATACAGGGAAATATTGAGATGATACTAAGGGAACAAAACCATAAGGCTGATCATCTATAAAAATAAGATTTAATAATAGTTTTGTCCCTCAAGAAATTTTTTATAAAGAGTAAATAGAATCAATAACAATATAAGTCAACTAGATATTTATCATAGAAGAAGATGAAGCAAATTGGACAAATTAAATCTAAAAATTCTTACGAGAGGAAAAGCCATTTAATGACAAAAGTAAAGCAAAAAAGTTCATTTATGCAGACATCGAGATATTCAATTATAGATAGACAATTATTTGGAAGTATTTTTCTTTCTTTCATATCTAAAATGCAACCCTAAAGTTGAAATATAATATATTCGCGAAAGGTTATTGAAAGCAATATTATGAATATCATACCAACCTGGTAGCGAATTGGCTTCTGGTACGGTACTGTACTGATATCGGTCAATACATGGTACCGTTTCGGGCAATTTTTAAAATTTATGAAATAATACCTGAGTTTTTAAAATTTGCAAAATAGTTCATTAGTATATTATACTGTATACTTTATAATTTTACATCAACCATGTCTCCAAATATCATAATAATAAAATTTTAAAATAACAACAATTTATTTAATTTTATTAACATTAATTTTCAAATATTTCACGAATAAATAATAACTACAATTAATATGAAAAATATCATTTAATCATTGGTTAAATATGTTTGGTTGTTCTTTGCCGATTTCATCACATTAATATCATCATATGAAGAAAATTTTTGCATTTCATTTTATTAGATTAAGAAATTACTTACATTGTAATTGGATTTAACCATCATCAAATATTGCTAACTTTCAAAATTCAAACTCAAATTTCTCAAATCTCAACTCACACAAAAATTCCAACACAAAATTTCATATTACACAACACAACCAAAACACCATTCAAATGCAATCCAGGAGCAGAAAAAAGCAATTCAAAGCACACCCAAAAAAATCAGAATTCCAATTTGGCTAGAGTTAAGAAATTCATCTTCCTTATTGATTTTATGACAGTGGATATGATAAATGATATAGAGGTTTTCTTGGTCATAGGACGACCTTTTCTATCTACTACCAAAGCTATGATAAATGTGCATCATGGAAATTTTATCTTAAGGGTAGAGGATGAGAAAGTAGTCTTTAAGATATTTGAAGTTATAAGACATATCCTTAAGAAAGATGATGCTTGTTTTTATATAGATGTGACTAAGCATGAAGTTTCACATATTATGCAGGAAATAACCACAAATGATCTATAGGAGACTTATATTATGCTAAGAGAGAAAAAAAGGAGATAAATACCCCTATTTTATTGGAATATATGACATATTTGGAAGCTAATGAGCCTATGGTTTGAAATTAAGTATGAAGTCCAGCTATAAGACTCATAAAGATGTGTTTGTTAGGATGCAGCCCAATATTCAGGTATTTTTTTTACTTCAATTTAGTAGTTTTAAGAATCTTAACATTGACTTTTAGTATGTTTTTTTTTTCATGATATGAAGTTTATTGCATGTGTTTTAAATTAAGAACAATTCTAAAGTCATGGATCAATGGGCGCTTTGATGGTCTTTTATTCTTAGATCGTGATACCCACTGTCAGTTATACTTCTCATGCTACGATTATAGGGCCTTTTATTCTTAGCGAAGTACCAATTATTCTAAGTTCTTTCTTTTTCCCTATTTTTTCTAGATTTTATTGTTTTTATATGTTGTGTACATCGGTGACAATGTACAACTTAAGCATGCGGGAGGGATTTTTTTTTTTGCTTATCTAGTTTGTTATTAGCTTAATAGGGAACAATTTGGTGGAAATATTAATTTATGATCATTGATGATTAAGTTAATTTTAATTTGCTCCAATAATTTTGAAAATGGATACTTGATTTTTAATATGATATTATATATATATAATTTGAACATAATAGAAGTAAATTCTTTTTGAGCATCTTAGTATCCCACCAAATTTTTTTGTGAAAAAATTTGTATGAATAAGTGAGCATAAAATAAATTTAGTCCAATAAAGTCAAACCAATTAATAAAGTCAAAGTTAAAGAATAATACTAGTAGTCATTTGAAACTGTGACTTAATTGAATAACCTGGAGTATTCATAGTAAGATAATTACTTTTGTGTCAAAAGATTAGGTGACTCTTCAAACAAGTCTCAAAATTCTCTTATGTTAATTTAAATTCAATGTTATGTTTTTTTAATAATGGTAAAATGTTTGAAAGTTGAATTAATTTTCTTATGTATTTTCACTCTATGTATTAAGTTGAATTTTGTGGATTGAGTTAAAGGATAGAGTTTAATGACCAACAATTTTAGGGATGAAGCACACTACTAATGTTGATTAAGTGAAGTTTGTATGACATTGTAAAAGTAGGCCTAGTATAGGGGAGGAAGATAATGCCTTAATATACACAAAGGGATAAAACTTATATGTCTATAATTGGAGGTAACGAACCCCACTTTACTATAGTCACTAAAGTTATAACTACAAGCCTTTCTTCTTGAGTTAGTTCTATCAACCCTACTACTTTTTACAATTTAAATAAAAATGAAGGGATGTAGTTTTACATCCACAATCAGTACAAGCCTTTTGATTGCTTGATTCAAAAGCTTTTCAAAGATATTAAGTGGTATACACAATTAGGGGTGGCTTCTGTCCTAATGAATATACACAAATAGACTACGAATATTAGTACTTTCTCTTGTAACAACTCTTAAAAAATGATAAAAATGAGTTATCATTCACATATCACACCTTATATAGAGGGATGAACGATCGAGATTAACTTGAATCAATGGTGAGGGATGAACGATCGAGATTAACTTGAATCAATGGTTGAGATTAAGTGATGATTTGTATCTTTATAGTAACAAAAGCATCTATAAAATAGTTGAATATTCCTTAAAATGCTTCCAAATGATGATTACTATCAAATCATCAACATGCTTCAAACAACCATATGGGAAATGATTGGTTGACATCAAATGGTCAAAAGCACACATTTGTGGTGATGGTTGTTAGAAGGTTAATATTTCTCTAATGCACGTCTTTAGTAGGCATATGTTGAACTTACTAGTTGTCATTCAAAAATTGATTTTATAGTAACTTGGCCTTGCCATTTTAAACTTGTGGGGGACATTGTTAAGGGGTTAAGAGATCCTCTAGCGACTTAATAGTTATCCTTATTAAGTCAACTGTTAGTTTATACCCTTGTAGCCAATCAATTGGATGCAAATTAATGTATGACATTATTTTGAATTAATGAAAAAGCTTTATTTATCTTTATGTATTAATTTAATTAATATTTATGTTTTAATACTAAAGATAAAATCCTTGGAATAATTATTGTGTAATTGAAATTATGATCAGATCATAATTATGGGATTCACTTTACGCTTATACGTTATTCTTAAACGTTCCTAGTTGTAGTTTCATCAAGTCTGGATATTGTTGAAACGGTAAAACTAGCACACATTATGTTTCTTTTTATGAAAAAAAGTAATTGATCTCATAAATTAAATTATAGAGATACTCTGGTCTATGTAGGAACTAAGTTGAAAGTTCAGGGTCATTAGGATGCTAGTGTACAGTCTAGTTAAGATGATAATAAATCACAATCAGGGTATATTTTTACTCTTTGTGGTGGTGTAGTTAGTTGGAAGAGTTTCAAACAACCAACCATCACATATTCAACAAATAAAGCTGAGTATATTGTAGTTTCTGAGGCAGCGTAGGAAGCAATTTGGATCAAAAAGTTCATCACTGAACTTGGAGTGGTTCCTAGCATTATTGATCTGATAGTAGTGTGCTGCGACAACAATGGTGTTATTGCGCAAACAAAGGAACCCAGATCTCATCAACGATCCAAACATGTACTCAAGAAGTTTCATTTGATCAGGGAGATAGTGGAGCGAAAAGACATAGCATTGGAGCGAGTTCCCACTAAAGAGAATCTAGCAGTCCCTCTTACTAATTCCTTATGGAATATTACTTATGTGTCTATGGATTATCTCATAATGATGATTGTATAGTTGATCATCAGACATGAGATTACCGAGGTCTTTAGCATGGGAACTACTGTGTTTTGATGCATTTATGAGTCGTCCTAGGATAATTCAGTCGGTAGTTATTGGATATAGTATGAACCATATGTAGATAGTTAAGTAAGTCAATATAGGATTCGTCACCCTAAAGTAATTAGAGAGAATATTCTACTGTTCTTGATTAGCAATAATTTATGAAATTCTCTGGCCAGAGTAAATTGATATTTGAAAAGGAGTTTTCAAATTTCAATTATAAATCAATTACTAATTAGCAAGAACGAACATGATTGGATGATAAGAGTAGGCATTGTATCCATACTCTGTCCAATTAGAATATTGAATGACGAAAGGATTAAATTATACATTATAGCCATGCATGAAGAGGTTAAGTTAATCACTTTGACATTCATGATATTTGGGTAATCATGACATATTGTTAGACGTTAATCATGATATATGAATATGAATTATTTAATTGGAGAATTAAAGATAAATTAAAATAAGTTTTAATTTATCCAATTCTAATTGTGAATTAGTATTATAAGTTATAATCATTGCCAATTTATTAAGAACCTAATGGGTCACATATTAAAGAGTAATTTGTGAAAGAAAAATCAATTTAATTAAAATGGACTTAATTATAAAGTTTGAGAAACTTTAGGGACCAAATATGAGATATTTGATTTTATTAAAATTAAATTAATTAGAATTAGAATTTGATTTTAATTATAAGTAAAGAGATTTAATTTTAATAAAAGACTTATGATTTTTTCTATTTAAAGGGAAGAACTATTTAGATGCTAGCACTTTTGTCTTCTTTCTCTCAAATCAGTTTGAGAATTGCTCTATGGATATCATCAGAGGCTGGACACTTGAACAGCTCGTGATTAATTAATCGGAAAAAATTCAAAACAGAAAAGCGAACAAGTTTATTTAATTATCTGGATTCGCTCGGAATCTATAAAATTTTTGTTTTCCGCTACGCCAGTGATTCAATAACGGTTGGATTTCAACATCAACATCTTTGCATATCAAGTTTTAGTCTTTGTTTAAGTCTTGAAAAGAATCTATAAAGCAAATGATACAACCTTAACGAGTGTACATATTCAGCCTGAATTGATTCCTATTGCTCCCTCTTTAAATTTATAGGCTTTAAACTTACGGAGATCTAAATTGTATTAAAAGAGTATCTTCAATTAAAATAAGATTCATTTACGTACAAAAGTAGTTCTAATAAAAAAAATAATCAAGTCACATATTATACAATAGATTTAAACTTTATTAGAATAGTTAAGGTTAGATTGTTTAATATCCCTTATTTTTCGTTAGTTTGAACAAGAAAGTGTTGTTGTCAAAAATACTCTTGACCTCTTCATTGTTATCTTTCGCAGCCATACAAGTCTGAAATATGTGCAACGAACATACAATACAATAAACTAAAATCCCAAGAAGTTGCTCGTTGGGCCGACTGAGGGGCGGCTTTTGACTAGTATAACTTGGAGTCGCTAGCATTTCATTTTCCAATTTCTTTGAAGTTATGAGCAACAGGAATAAGCAATGAGCCACGTAGTTATTTTGGGTCATGTGATTGATGTAACAAATACAACACGTCACCATGCTTTTGTCTTTTTCTTTGGGTGTCGGCGTCACCTCTTTGTCTATGACTGGTGTATATTATGTCAGCACTTTAATACTTGAAAACGTTTTTTCTTCCGGTTCAACTTTGCCTATCTGCATTTTCCAAATTTCATTGAATAAGTAATAAAGGCTAAAGCACAGTCAGAAGCAGGATTTTAAATATTGGACCGTGTCAGACTAAAACTGGTACGGTATAAAAAGGTGAATTGTATTAAATTTAAATAGCAGTTAATATTAGTTTGTTTTGGATGTACCAATTACTATTAGTCGGTATTTAAATTATTGGCTAAATATTAGTCAGTATTTTAAATACCGATTAGTACTAACCGGTACATCCGAAACAAACTAATACTGACCATTATTTAAATTTAATGGCCGATATTGAAAATTTTAAAAAATTAGAGACTTTTTTTGAAAAATTTTCAAAATCTCCCTCCTATTTCTCTTTCTCTTTTTTTTTAGTTTTTAAAATAATAATAAATATTTTTATTACTAATAATAATTATACATTAAATAAAACTTACAAATAAATTATTTTTATTTAAATTTATTTTAATATTTATTAATAAAGTATTATAACAATATTTTATTTTTTAAAATAAATAATTTGAAATTATTATTTATAAACTAATATTTATTTTATATATTTTTAATTATTAAATCAAAATTTATTTGAAATTCATATATTTTAAATTTAATTATATCTAATAATAATTATTAAATTAATTATATATATTAAATTAAAATTGTGATTATGTCTAATTAAATGTAAAATGAAATGGAATGTGAAAAACAACAATTCTAAAAAAATAATTCAAAATTTTGATAAAATAGAAAATACTTAATAATTCAAAATTTTGAATTATTTTCATTATGTTACAATAAATTATTATATTTAGATAATTGTTATATATCTATATATTTTATATATAGATAATTATTACATATAGAAATAATTCAAATATAATAAAGATATATATAAACTAAAATAGATAACATATAAACAAAAAAAAGTTAAATTAAGTAAACTACAACGGTATAATATGATAATAAATTATTTTGTAATTTTAAAAAAAATTAAAGACTATTTTATAAATCTAAAATATTCTTAAAATGATACCCAATATTAATTAATACTAACATAATATTGTACCAAAATTCAGTATAATATCCGTAACGTTGGTCACAAGTTCATTTCACCGCCAGCCAGAGTTAATTACTTAGGACATCTCCAACCATTGCACCAAATTTTTACACTAAATTTGGTGTAAAGTAGAATATTCCTATAATCTTTTTACACCAAATTTGGTGTTACTCCAACTATTTTACACCAAATTTTTTTCACTGAATATACCACAATAATTTAGTTATTAACGAAATTAATTTATATTTATATAACCACAATAATTTAGCTATTAATTAAATTAATTTATATTTATACAATAATTTTTATTTGTTTATTTATTTATTAAAAATAAAAATAAAAATCA
>JAOQMR010000008.1:12212056-12245003 GCA_027563865.1 Erythroxylum pelleterianum | reverse complement strand
TGAATTCCGGTTGAACCATTAACCCTTGAATCAGTTGCTTCTCCGGTTCAATCACCGGTCCGGTTTTTAAAACATTGTGTATTAGTAATCTTCTAACTAAACCTAACAAATCTGAAGTGTCCGCATAATCACGAACGCAAAGCAAAAGCTTTGTCCGTGAACATAGGAGACAACCAGATTAAGCACCAAAGATCATCTAAACACTCTCCAAGGTCAAACATCGACCCCTCACTTTTCTCTCTTTCTCTCACTAGAAACTCCACAATCTCTCTCTAAAGCCATGCCAACGCGGTTTTGACTAAAAAAAGATAAAAAGTGAATAATATCTTTTTAATTTCTTATTTATTGGATAATTGGTTGGTTATTATTAGCTAAGGGAATATGTCTGATGGTAATTTTTTTATTTTGTAAAGAAAATATTAGATCACACGATCCACCAATGAGAAACCGAGAAAAAAAAAATTAAAGAAAGCGGACAAGGAAGCACTCAACAAAACAAACGCCATTTTCTCTCTCTTCCTGCCTTTCCCTGCTTCTTTCTCCGTGTGCGTCCTGTCTTGATTCGCTGGTAGAGGGGAGGACATCAAAAAAAGGAAAGTAACCCATTAATCCCTTTCGGGTGCAAATTGATTTCTTGACATCGAAATCTGGATTTCTTGCGAGTCTATCCGGAAAAGAAGGACTTTTATAGAGATAGATAGATAGATAGCTGTTGTTCAATGTTCCAATGCGGTCTTTGAAAAGACCACAAAGGCAAAGAGGAAGATATAGCATTAGAACGAGGAAGAGAACCCAGAAAGGTTGTAGTGTTGCAGGTGGATCTCAATTGAATAGAGGGCGGGAGGCGGAAATATTGAATCAAGATAGGCTTGGATCTGATGTTGGGTGTGGTATTCTTGGGATTGGAAGTAGTGAAAGAGCTGAGATTTTGTCACTGTGGGGGTGGTGCTGCTAGGAAAGTGGTGGTGGGGCTGCATAGAAGAGGAACATGCAGCTTCACATCTCGCCTAGCATGAGAAGCATCACAATATCGAGCAGCAGCAGCAATGGGTTTATTGACTTGATGAAGATCAAGGTCGCAGCTTGCCATATCTCTTATCGAACCCTTTTCTACACGATCCTCATTCTTGCTTTCTTGTTGCCTTTTGTCTTCATTCTCACTGCTGTTGTTACCCTTGAAGGTGTCAACAAGTGCTCCTCACTTGGTACTTCTTTTCTTTGTCATCCTCTTATTTTCTTTTCTCCCCAAGTTTTTGGTTCCCTATTGATCACATCTTTGTATGTAAATGTAGTTAACTGGATTGTGGTCGTTAGCTGCTGGATGGACCCTGATTTCGTTTTGATTGTGATTGTTTTATGCTCACGTATGTAGATTGTTTATATCATTCATTTGTCTTCTTCCAAATCCCAAATATGTGATTTTGTTATACGCAACTGGTGGATGTGCGTACATATACGGAAATCCGTCTATGGTTGTAGTGTTAGGTGACGATGCGCCACGATTTGATCTCAGTATTCCTATTATCTGTTGCACTTCTTCAAAGGTTGATGTGTTAACGTTTTGCTTCTCTTGTATCTTCCATATGTGCTGTGCAGTTGTGTGTAACTATGAACTGCGATCATTTATTTTTGAAGTGGACAGTGCTAATTGCAAGCGTTTTATCCTGAAGTCTTTTGGATGTTACCTTAATGCATATGGTATCTTTGTGAACATGTAATAGGACTTGGACTGATGAGAACTCAATTTATGTCATTTACACATCAGTTCTTATACTTGCTGCATGGATGGATTTTGACGCTGGAAGAGAGTTTTCTATACTCATTGGTCTTTATTTTGTTGGGGATGAAAATTTGCGAAGAGTTCGTCTTAGTCTTAATGCTAAAAATCAGTTTTGAGTGAAATCTCACATTTCTAGTCTCTAGTGAAGCTGGATTTATCAGTATTCTTGATACCAACTTGCAGTATGGTTTTTATATTATGTAACTTGTCTCCCTTCAAAGATTTTGGTTATAAACATGTTTCTGTACATTATTAGATTTTTTTGTTAGGTTACATTATCAAAACTTGAAATAACTAAATATAATTTTGAAGTGAAAATATGTTTCTAAGTCATGATCTACATTACTTCCTCATGATACATCTATTATATTTCCGGTGGGCACATGACTCATTTTCTATTACTTAAGATTGTCTAGGTAGGAAATGGGGACCAGGGATTCTTCATATTGGTGATAATTCGAAGGTAACAACTTTCTTTTTTTCTTTCCATAAATCAAACAATTCATTCACATTAAATGTCTAGTGTGCCAACAATTTGTTTGTTGTCTATATAAGCTGAATCCTTTTGATGTGGAAATAATGCAGCAGAGGCTAGTTTCAGAGTTATACGAGATACTTTATGAAGTAAGCAATCAGGAAATCCCAGATGGTCTGGAACTCCCAGATTCTTTCAGTGAACTAGTTTCTGAGATGGAGCACAAGAAATATGATGCAAAAACTTTTGCTTTACGGTTGAGAGCCATGGTATGTCTATTCAAATACAGACATAGTTGCTTTCAGATGTACCTCCTGTGATGCAATGTTCTGAATTTGTTTTTCTAGATTCCAAACCTTCAATACTATGCAGTATCTATCTTTTTGCCTAAGCTGCCATGTGTTTTAGGGAAACTGGAACCGACTCCCAGCCTTTCTTGATTTCAAAAGCCTGTTTCTAGTCATTCATACTGATGCCTTGATGAAAAGAAACCATTGGTGACATAAATAATACTGGAGATTCTTATTTTCTTAGAAAAAAAAACATTGTGCAACTGTGGGGAATAGGGGGATAAAGAATAGAGATTGAAACTTTAATTGTTTCAGGCTTTCAAATAATATGTTGAGAATTGATAAAGAATGCGATATTTGGAGTTTTCTACTAGAACCAAGGTCCTTTCCTGTTTCAATACCTACAATTATACAATTAATTTTGGGAGTTCGAGTACCCCCTCTCTTGCCAAATTTGGTGTTTAAAAATGCAATAAAAAATTTACTAAATTTGGACGCTTTTTCATTCTATATTGGTGTAGAAGCTTTTACGTATGCAAGCAGAGCATATTTCTTAACAGTGATTCAAGGTGTTGCCTTGAACATATTTTTAAGGATTGAGAATGTAGTCTGTTCAAGGATAGTGTGACGTAAATTCACCAGCTTAAACTATGAATTTATCTTTTTTTTTTTTTTGGGTTAGATAGAGGAACAATAAGAACTAAAAAAATATGGTAGATCTAAAAGGTCCTTTATTAATGTTATTGTTGAAGACAAACTCAAAATAAGTTATATAAAGATTACGAGTTTCATACTAGCAAGTCCTAGAAAACACATGTAGGGTTTATAAAGAATTATGCATCACACTTAGTGTCTAGGAATGAAACCTAGTGTCAAAGCATCATTCTTTGACAAAAAAAGATCAAACTTACACTCTAACATTCATAACTTGCAAACTCCCTCCTCCTCCTTTGCAATTGAAACATTTGACTCCATATATGGATTTTTTCACCTTTATCCTAATCCTACTAAAACAAGGACTACAACTTCAATTACACAAAAAAAATTTAATCTATTAAGGTATTATTCTCTAACAAATTTAAATCCTAAAGGCCCATGCTACCATGGCATACCAAAATAAAAATATTTAAAATCATTTTCTATTAATAATAATAACTAAGAAAATTCCTAAAGAAAATTTAATTCTGCATGACACATTCTTTCAAATTTGCCTAGAAGTTCTATCAGTCACCCATTCTCAAGCTTCTCCAAAGGTTTAGTGCTTGATGTATGTTTCTCATCATCAAAGAACTCCAAAGCTGCTGAGGCTTCTATTTGAGTGGGAAATGATGTTGGCAAGCATGTTTTGTCAGTTGTCAGATAACTTTCATCTTAGCTTCCATTCCATGCAACTCTTTTTGTTAGGGTATGTATGGCTCTTAACTTGGGCAAACATGTGGGTTGAATAACAACTTTGCATTATTTTGTTCTTATTTTGCCTTTGGTTTTAACATACCACATGTTTTCTGACTCAGCTGTTAGAAAATATTATATAATTTTTTTAATCATCTTTTCCATAAATTTCTTTGCTACTAGTTAGAAGTAAGGCTGCGTACTATTAGACTTCCCTAGACTTTGCGTCTCAACGGAATTCATATTGGGTGTTGTTGTTCTTGTTCCATAAATTTCTTTGCATGAAGACCTCATTGAGATACCTAATATTTTTGAAAGACATGAACCAGTTAGGATCTTCTTTTTCTTTGGATATGCGATTATTAGGAATTCCTTGTCAATGGAGTTGCATATTTTGTGCTATGTGTTATCTCACTTGTTTGTATCTATATCAAACATAGCTTTTATCCTTTTTACACTTGCTTTCTCTCCATTTTGTTGGATTGTATGAAATTTATTAAAACTTTTAGGTGCTTTCTTAAGTTCTTCTGTTCTATAAATGACTATGCATTATTTTACTATGAAACTGACTGTTTTGAGTAAGAAAAGTTGGATTCATATCTGTAGGTCAAATATTTTTATGCTTTATAGTTGTTTCTCACACTTCAAAACGTGAAAAGGTTGTAAGTGAGGAATATATTTATTTCCCTGATGAAAGAAGTGGAAACAGAAATGCCAATGGAGAGTCAAAGTTATAATTTGGTACTTATATCACCTTTTTTCTGAACAGATGGAGAAATTTGAAAGAGAAATTAGGGAGTCTAAGTTTGCTGAACTGATGAACAAACACTTTGCCGCGAGTTCCATTCCGAAGGGCATCCACTGTCTATCTCTTCGTTTGACTGATGAGTATTCTTCCAATGCTCATGCACGCAAGCAATTGCCTTCTCCAGAATTACTTCCATTGCTCACAGATAACTCTTATCATCACTTCATCCTGTCAACTGATAACATTTTGGCTGCTTCAGTTGTTGTCACTTCTGCTGTCCAATCATCTCTGCATCCTGAAAAGATAGTTTTTCATGTCATCACAGACAAGAAAACATATGCTGGGATGCATTCATGGTTTGCACTAAACCCGGTCTCCCCTGCAATTGTTGAGGTGAGAGGCATTCACCAATTTGACTGGTTGACAAGAGAGAATGTTCCAGTTCTTGAAGCTGTAGAGAATCACAATGGCATTAGGAATTATTATCATGGGAATCACCTTGCTGGAAACAATCTCCATGATACAACTCCACGAACTTTTGCTTCAAAATTGCAGGCTAGAAGTCCAAAGTACATTTCCTTACTCAACCATTTACGCATATATTTACCCGAGGTAATCAAACCTGAAGGGATATCCCTTTAGCCAAGTTATAGACCTTAGTTTAATCATTTGTTGGTGGTAAGACTATGGAATAAAAAAAGGACACGATATTTTGAGTTATTATTCCTTGAAGGCTAATCGTTGATACCTTGGAATGATGTGAACTGCCGTTTACTGTCTTGTCCTTGGTCCTCTTTGTTTCCACAACCTGAAAAATTGGCCTATGATCTTAACAAGGTCCTATGTGTTTAAATAAAATATGGTTGTAATAAGGCAAATTATTCTAGTATAAAAGCCTGTTGAATTTGTACAAAAAGCTTTTACATAATTTTGTCACTTGATATGTATTCCGAGGTTGATCTTCAATAATGGTGAAGCTTACAAAGAGTATCTGATACATAGGAAAATGAATATCAGTTAAAGAGGGAAGATGGATCTGAGCAGGAGCTCATGTTATTACCGAAAGTTCAAAGTTAATCATATTTTGAGACAGTTTACTGTAAATGGTTTGTTTTGTGTTTAGGCATTGTTTTCTGACTTCTATGTACTTGTGAAGTATTATCAATTACTTTTCCCCAGAATTCTCTTGATTATTTTGCCTCTTGTTTTATACATCATTTTCATTTTTCATTCATGTTTTGATCAGCTTTTCCCAAGTCTCGATAAGGTGGTCTTTTTAGATGATGATGTTGTAGTTCAGCGTGATTTATCTCCACTCTGGGACGTCGACCTTCAAGGAAAGGTTAATGGAGCTGTAGAAACTTGTAAAGGTGAAGATGATTGGGTAATGTCCAAGCATTTCAAGAACTACTTCAATTTTTCCCATCCCCTCATAAAGAAAAACCTGGACCCTAATGAATGTGCATGGGCCTATGGGATGAATATATTTGATCTCAAGGCATGGAGGAAGACAAATATAAGGGAAACCTACCATTCCTGGCTGAAAGAGGTGAGCTTTCATTACTATCTTCGTGTTGATCTGCATATTCCTTGTGATTTCTTTTATCCATTTTTTCTGATTTTAGATTATATGGAAGATTGAGTGAGAATAGAACAGGCTGATTTATGGAATGTATCTTCTTCCTTCTCCGCGTGATTGTTTGCTTAAGTTTATTTTTAGACAATTTCTTCAATTCCTTGTAAACTAATCAATTTTGTAGGATATGTGCTCCTTACCTTTTGTACTGGGATAAACTAACTTTCAGTTACCATAAGTTCTATTTCACTCTAATTTAAATCCTACCACGTACTATATCTATTTAATATAATCCTTTATGTTAATCACTTGGAAAATTTGTATCAGATTTACAATAGAAAACTTGAAATCAGGATCATAGTTGACTCATATTAGAGGTCAGTTCAGATTGTTATATAGGTTTCTAAGTAATAGATATAGACTGCGTTAGCTTTAAAAAGTTGTATTGTTATTAGGGACTAATCTGACAATCTAAATCGGCCTTTGCTAAAACCATCACAGATCATTGAATAACTGTAGAACAGAATATTAATGTTATGTTTGCTATTATTTAAAACAGATAAATTTATATTCTATTAGCAACAAATTTAGATTATGTTTAGGAGGATTCAAATAACAAAAATTAAAGTAAGAGAACTAAGATAAACATGGAATGCATAGGAAGTTGTTTCTTGGTTCTTCTATTTGTCTCTGTTGTACTAATAGCGCTGGACTTGGGGGCTTTTTTCCATTATATATTAGGAAAGGAGAAATTGGGTTATGTTTTGATAGGCAGAAAATTTTTTCAATGATAGCATCGAAATAGAGACGACAATGATTAGCTTTCAGATTTTGTAGAGGAAGAGAAATTTGATGGATTGTGCAAGTTCAGAAAAGAAACCTACGATGCTGGGATCTCACTGAATAGTACCCATAAATGCTTCTGCTGGGTGCTGAGAGTGACATGCATAACATTTTTGTCAAATGTGTATCACTTCTTTTATTCTGATTGTGGTAATTTCTTTTATGATTTATAAATTTTGAGCAGAACCTGAAGTCGAATCTGACAATGTGGAAACTTGGGACTTTGCCTCCAGCTCTGATTGCATTTAAAGGTCATGTCCACCCAATTGACCCATCTTGGCATATGCTTGGGTTGGGCTATCAGAATAAGACCAACATTGAAAATGTCAAAAAGGCTGCTGTCATCCACTACAATGGCCAGTCAAAGCCATGGCTGCAGATTGGCTTTGATCATCTTCGACCATTTTGGACGAAATATGTGAATTACTCCAATGACTTTATAAGGAACTGCCATATAATGGGGTCATAGATATTCACTAAAGAACACGAGCAAGAAGCTATAATTGGAACGAGAAAAAAGACATGTAATTTGGGTGTCGTTGAGTTTTTTCACGCCACGAAATTGCCCTCAAGCTCTATTAAATGGCAAGCAGAAACTTGGCCAGGAGGCAGCTTTCTGATCAGAAATCATCGTCCCTCACACTTGGCAGCAAAGGCCCTGCACGGACAGGATTCATTCTTTCAATCTGTAACATAGCAATCTGTCGTTTACATTTTTTGGTTGGAAACGGGACATTACTATTGGTATTCCTGCAGCGAGTCTGGCCTGATTTCTTGATTCATATTTCCAAATAAAGCACTATACATAGATACTATAAAGTGGGCTAACAGATTCATCCTATAGGTTGATGCAAGGAAAAGGAAGGCTGGGATACTTCTGTCTGCAAGGGCTCGCCCATTGGCCCCTGAAATGCTTTTGCCTCTCTTTTTTTCTTGTTATTCTGTTTTCTCAAATTTTTTACGTACCTCTCCATTTTTTCCCTGTTAAATTTAGGAGTAGGTAATGGAGATTGCTTTGTTACAGATCCCATTAAATTGGGGAGCTCTTTTAGGTCATATATCAGTCTTTCTTATGTATGGTTCACGAGGAACATTTTAAAAATGTGCAGAAAATTCTTTCACCAAATTTTTATTATTTTCTCACATGCTCAAGAAATACTGTTTTTGTATGCTTAAGACATTGGTTTATATGACATTCCTGTATTCTTGTTATTTAAGGTACTGCAGTTACACTGGTTCACCTGTTAGTCATCGGCCTGTATGTTGTTGCCATCTTTTCCTAAAACTTGCTTCTCCCAGACTCAGTCCCCTGACAGGTAAATGAGCTTTTGATTGGGTTCTAAGCTCAAAAAAGTTTGATATCTAATCAAATTATTTATGTGCTAGTCCTGCTGGTCGAAGTTGAACTGTCAGTGTGGAAAAGAAGCTTACAAACTTGGCAGCCTTGTGTTCTGTCTGCTTGCTGATTCACTAGAAATCGGGTGTCTTTCTCAAGTAAACAAATTTTCGTGGTTCATGGGACTACGAAACTCAGTAGAAATGCTTGTCCACAAATTAGATTCCCGTATAACAATTCTTCATATACTAGAAGACACGTCTTCACTTGTAGATATCTTCAATGCAAATAGATTCTTGTTCTTGGAATTTCCCGAGTTGATAGTGACAAGAAATCCACTTGAATATGGTTTTTCTTTGTAAAAGAGTTCATGTGATATACTTGATTATTCATCTTAACCCTTATGTTTTTAATTCGTTCACTTTAGTTTCTGTATTTTTTATTCTCATTCAAGATATCTCAATTGGGTATTTTCGGATAAATTTGCCCTTAGATTATTGAAATACATTTTTTTTAATCTCTTGATTCCAAGGATAAATTTGTCCGAAAATATTCAATTGGGGTATCTTGAATGAAAATAAAAAACACATGAGTTAAGGTGAACGAATTAAAAATATAAGGGCTAAGATAAATAATCAATATATCACAGGGCTCTTTTACGTTATTTGCCCTGAAGCATCGAACACCTCATTTGGTTAATTTCTAATCTTTCAAAGGTGAAGGTTGCTTATCCCTAGCAGATTCCTAATCAACTTAAAAGAGTCCCCATAGTTGATTGGACCCCTCTTGGCATTTTGCTTTCCTACCTTTTCAATCAATAATTTAAGTGAATGATTAAGGCTATATTGATACAAGTCACATCATGTAAGCAATTAGTTGATTCTCCTTCTTTCTTCCTAAACCCAAGTGGAAGAAACCGGATGGTCCTTTTGAGATTACTATGCATCTAACTCAATCAAGCGGCGCCTGAGCTTAGACAAATGATCTGTGTTATAGTGTCTATCTGACTAGATAGCACAATAAATGAAATAAAAGGATAAAGAATCATACGAGGCGAGCATGAGCAATAAGAGTCACACCTTTATTTGACATTGTCATAAATCAGTACTTCCTTGATATGGTCCCAATGCCATGTTTCTTCGGGTCAGTGTTCACATGATCCACCACCTACTATAGAGGCTCTGCCTTTCAGTTTTTTTGACAATTCAAAACGATACCATACCATCAATTTCACGCTTTCCTCTCATGTTAACTTTATGTGCCTAGTAATGACCAAATCTTGCCTTTGAAGGGTAAAAGAAATAAAACCTTCTATGTTTGGGCTGACATGCTTGACCAAATATCCGAACTCTCAGGTCTAATTAAAAACTCCTAATAAGCATTAACTAATTAACATCTTCATTAGATTGTAACAAAGAGAAAAGTGCAACAGCTTAAAGACTACTGACTTAGTGGGTCATTAGCTTTCCCTTCAAATGCCATGGTAACATGGTGGGCTTTTCCCCCTTTTCCTTTCTGTTTATATTTAGGTAGGTCGCTGACACAGTTTCCTATGGTTTTCATATTCATTGCTTTCTTCGTACTCAGTTGGTGAAAAGTAAATGCATCTGATTCTGGTTTACTTCGTAGTTGCCCTTTAATATTGCGCAGCCAAGTGTCACCAGGAGCATGGAAAGCTTTTGTTTTTTCTCGTTAACTTTGGGTGACATTGGAAGCTAAGTCCTAAAGCACTGTCTTTGTATATGGAGGAGAACTGGAGAAGAAATATGTGTCCATTTCACGGTTTGTAAGAGATTGCTAAGAGAAGAAGAATGGAAGCATTGACCAATGGTTTAACAGACTTTGAAAACTCCGAAATAACCCCTTTTCAGAGATTTATTTGATCTCTTCTAAACAATTTAATACTGATTTGCTCTCTCTCTCTTCTTCTCCTTCTCCTCCTCCTTCTCTACCTCCAGGCTTCAAGCCAAAAAGGAAATCGACCCAGATCATTTTTAGAGCCAAGTAAGCTAACCAATCAAGCATTGTAAACTGTCCATTCTTATTGGTTCTTTCTTACTCTTGTATTAGATGTTTCAGATATAATCATTTCTCATAAAGATTGTTCTTTTTCTTTTGGTTTGAAGGAACCCAGTCGATAATATTGGGTGGTCTTGCGATCCTTCCGAAGATCATTTGAAATTGGAGATCACAGCCTGCATGTCTGTGTATGTCTATGTCTATGTGTGCTTACGTCTGCCACTCTGGATTCAATCTATTTTCTTCCATGAATCATAATTACGTTATATCTGGTGTATTATTTTCTTCTTTTCCTTCCTCTGTATTTTATATACATTAAGCTGGGGTTGTTTGATTAATTGTTTATTTCCATTTCCTCCTGTAGATGAAAGCGTTTCCTTTTCTGTACTTATTTACATTTCCGGATTGCCTTGTCCAGGGTAAGACAGGTTTATTCCATGAAGGACTAATCTTTGCGTTTGCTTCCATTCTATTTCAATATCGCAGGTGCCCATCTAAGAATCTGGAGGAAAATCTGTATCTATGTGAACCAATCGGGTATTTGAGTTGGGCATTAATTGCTGACAGAGAACTTAATTGAGTTTTTTGAAGAGTTATAAGAAAAGGTTCACCTGAAGGCTTCCGGTATCTGGGTTTGTAAATTACTGTCTGAAGATGGCGGGTGTCCAAGAGCAGCTAGAGATCAAGTTTCGTTTGACCGATGGGTCTGATATTGGTCCAAGATCTTTTCCTGTAGCTACAAGCATCGCAACCTTGAAAGAAAACGTTCTTGCTCAATGGCCTAAAGGTCAGTTGTCTTTGTTATTTTGTTAAGGCAGCTGTATATCATTGTTGGACTCTTTATCTCCGGTGTGTTCATTTTTCTTTTTCTGATTAGTTCAGATGAAGAACCATTTCCATTCTTCTTTTTCCAATCCTTTTTTTATTTGGTGTGTTTCTTCTTACTTGTTCTCTTGTAAGGAAAGGAATGATGATTAACACATGATGTTTTTAGTTACAAAAGCATTACTAGTTCAATCTTTTGTGCACTCTTATTCGTTATAATGCAACGAAACCTAATGATAGAAAAGAAGATCCCTTCACTGGAGTGGCATCCCATAATTGAGGGTGTAAATTCCCTTGACAACATCATATCCTCAATAAAGCAAGCACATGCTATCGCACATTCATAAAGGGTCCGATGAAATCTGCAATCAATCCTCATATCTTTATCATGTGGCGCACATGGTTGGTTGGTGAAGTTTTGTGTGTTGTGTGTTTCTGATTATGGGTTCCCTTACCTGTAACTTTTACAATGTATGTGCATGTTCACGAAAATGCACGGATATGCTTTTACATATCTAGCGTTGTAATCTTTTACCTATCTAGCGTTCTTTCTTCTTTTGGAGTGACCAAAAGCTACTGTAAGTTCTGGTGATTGTATTCCATTGACATTTTTAGTTGAAAGTAGCAGACACAACAATGAATTAGATTGTAAAAACGCTAGTCATGAAGAAAAGTAAAAGTAGTAATTTTTGTTCAATGGTTGCTAAGTATTGCCTAAATCACATTTCTCAGACGTCCAGTCCGACTAATACTATCTATCCTAACATTTCTTTGGACAGAGAAGAATGATGGACCAAGAACAATAAAGGATGTGAAGTTGATAAGTGCAGGTAGGGTATTGGATAACAACAGAACAATATCAGAATGCAGAAGCCCACTGTGTGACGTCCCAGGTGGGGTTACAACCATGCATGTTGTTGTTCAACCACCTTCCTTGGAAAAAGGTACAGATATCAAGCACTCCGGGTGAATCTTTTCTTTCTTTCTTCTCTCTAGTCTACATACTGAAATGTTCCCTTTTCCCCCATGGTATACCTGGCAATACCTTAGAACTTCAACCATTTCTCTGACACAATCTACTTGACACATGTAGTTATTGGTCATTCTTATGGATGAAAAACACATTTTCCAATATGTTTTACTAATTTCTTTGGCCTTTTCCTTTTGGTCTTACAGAAAAGAAGACAGAAGACCATTTGAAGCAGAACAAATGCGGTTGTGTGATACTATAGCTTGCAACCGCAGAGATGAGACAGCATCGGGGTAAATTCCGCAACTTCTTCTCCATTTTAAGTTCTATCATCGATTGTCCTATTGTAAGTTGCATCTTTTTCTTATTCTTCTTGTTATCTTTTCTAATTATGTAGTTGAGTGATAGCTTGGATGACAATGTTGGTAGCTCGCGGATTGGTGTAAACAATGACATTGTGGTCATTCATTTGTAGGCCGCCTTGGAGTGCACATGTCTTTGCCATTCCCAGTTCACATATAATTGCAACTTGATCTTTTTGTCACCAGTGATTGTTTAGCTGAAACAAATCTGCTTACAAGCAACTAGATGTAAAGCATACTGAAAATCGTGGAAAATTTTTCTTTACACAAACTTATTCTTCTGATCTTGCGTCTTTCTTTTGTCTTGTTACCTTGTATCATCAGTTGTTGGACACTCATTCCATACTTCCATTTCATGTATTGTGGTTTGTGTTTAATGTAAGCGTTGCATATAGTAAAATTTCGTGTCTAGTCATTCACCAAGTGCATCTTTTGGAACACTTCTAGAAATCACCAACCATCCGCACTTTGGTGTTATCGCCGGTTTCTGCTGGTCTATATTTTTAGAAGGGGGATACTCATATAGGAAGTAGCAGACATTGCTTAAACTAAATAAATTCTGATAAAGGTTTGATGACATGACAAGCATAAGTATTAATTGATAAGCTAATATGACATAAGAAGCCGGTGGTGCTCTTGCGGGATGGGTGGACTGCAAATTTTCTATGGAGGAATACATAGCAGTTCTTCTTCTTCTTAAAATAAGAAAGTAAAGGTATTAAGTGTGGTTCAGTTTGATTCTGATGAAGCTGGACGTTGCTATTTGGATCCATGATTTTGTATGACTTTGGCTGTTGAATACTTGCAAAACAAATAAGGCACGCCGGAGGTTGATTGTCGGCAAGCCCCTCCGACGCTCAAGTTAGTCTTTTTGAAAGGGTTTCGGTAGTAGGGTTGTGATCTCGTACATGTATCATGGCTGAATAGTACCTTATATATGGAACGGCTTGCCAGGTTTAGGTCTTTACGTAGGTCTTTATGTTTGTATGAGAGATTATCACTTACGACTGGCCGTTGATGCTTGGGTTTGGAATTGGACCTTGTATGACCGGCCCAGCCGACCCAACCAAAGTGTATGTCCAAAAAATAGGGATGACAACGAGCTCATTTATATTCCATATTCATATGTTTTCAATATGTTGGCAATTAGGCCAGATAAACTCAAAACTCAATTATTATAAGTAAAGTTAAGCTTTGAGTAGGTCAATTTACACAAAAAAGATCACAATATATAAGAAAATTTTTAAATAGTTAGTAATTAAACTTATAGAATCTTTACATATTATTTAGTAAATATAAAAATATACTACATTTATTTTATTTTAAAATTATAATGACCCTGAAATTAATTTGGGAAATTTTTTAATGAGATATTTTATTTATCAAAATTTCACAATTTCAACATAAAATATTGAAGGCTAGAAATAGAAAATTAAGGTTCATGTTCTTAAAAAGTTTCTAAAATATTCTCTAAGAAAAACAAAAGAGTAAAACATAATAATAAAAGAATTTAATACACATCAACAACGTATTTAAGTTATCTTTTATGGTTATTTATTATTAATTTTAAGTGCACAACTTTTTTAAAATCCGATATAGCATTTAGCAATTAGTATTTTTCTCGTATCTGAGTATAATTGATGATCTTCTCTTTACCCTCTTAAAATAAGGAGTACGTATTTTTTTGTTATTTAGTGGTGTTTTAAAACTTGCATTATATTTTATATCAAAAATAAAAAATAAAAAGAAAATTATAATTCTGAATATATGCAATGTTAATATAAATTTATGTAGATTTTTATATTGATTTTTCCCAACATGGACATTTGATTTCTCTATCAACTCAAAATCCAGAGCCCAGAGAGGCGGAGAGTGCCTCGTGTACAAGCGCCACAACTTAGCCAAAGAACATCCTAGTAGTCCTGCGAGCTTTCAAGAACTCTCCATTACTTCTTCTTGTGCACAATAGACGAAAAGCCAAATCCCCAAACTGTATAAGAACTCTTTCTGCACTATTACCACCTACCAACAAGTAGAAAGCCGTCTTCGTTACTTCTTTGCCACGCAAAGTTCTCACCTTTCTCTCTTCTTTAGCTCAAAGTTCTCACCTTCCTCCCCATATTATCTATTCCTCACACTAAATCTGCCTCGTTAGTATTGCTCTGCCGATGACGACCACTGTCTCCCCGGCGTCGGTTTCTGGGGTGATTCTTTCTCGGGCTAGGTCGACATATTTCAAGCAACCTCCGCGGCTAGCTCTTAGCTTCCCTGCCAAGAGGAATTCTTCAATTGGCTCGCTCCGGTTGAGCCGGAGTGGTGTTTTAACAAGAGGGTTTGAGAGGGTTCCGGGACGTTCTGTATCGTTTGTTGTTAGATGTGACGCCAATAATGGAAGGGTGAGTGTGGCTTTACTTCTTTTGAAGTATTTAAAATGAGTGTATGTGTTTGTTTGGTTATTTGAGGGTTCATGGCTTGGTGGGTTCTTAAATCCCCCACCTTGTTTATATGGAAAGCGTCTGCGGTTACTCACTTACTTACTGGAAATTTTTGGATTATGTCTTAATCAAGGAGCATTCTTTTCCATTCTTGTGTAACTGATAGTTCTTTGTATCAGCAGACGCTGCAGATGGGCTAAGTTTATAATTCTTGTGTATTATGGAATCATCGATATGCTACTCATTTTCTACTGCTGATGCAAATTCGACCCCTTATTTGCAAGTTGCATGAGTTTTTCACTCAACTCCAGTCCTTCCTGAAGCATTTGTGACAACAATTTAAAGTTTGTTGTTTGTCCTGATTTGGTTTATTGTACTTCACAGATTACTCAAAACGAATTTACAGACATGGCTTGGCAAGCGATTGTTTCATCTCCTGACGTAGCAAAAGAGAACAAGCATCAGATAGTGGAGACAGAGCATTTGATGAAAGCTCTTCTGGAGCAAAAGAATGGTCTTGCTCGTCGGATTTTCACCAAAGTGGGGATCGATAATACTCAACTTTTAGAATCTACTGATAAGTTTATCCAACGGCAGCCAAAGGTACCTGCTGGCGTAATTGTTCTTTCACTTTGATAATTAACGTTGGTGTATAACTCTTAATGCTTGGACTTGAGATATTAAAAGTTGTCTTCTTGGGCCAAAATGAGTCAAGTTATGCAAGCTTGAAGTTGCATGAACTTTTTGAGCATACTTTTTAGGTTCTAGCTGCAAATTCTACGTCTTTTACAAGCTTAATGAATCACCAGAAGTATATCTCACTGTTGAAAATGATTGTTGCAATGTAGTTCTGATTTGAAAAACTCTTGATACACGTCATGTTGTATGTATACATTGGTTACCTGTGTAGAGTTTTGTTGGAGATCATTCTAACTGTTTTACCCTCCTTGTTGCCCCATCATCATAGGTTCTTGGTGAATCTGCTGGTTCTATGTTGGGACGAGATTTAGAGGCCCTTATTCAGCGAGCAAGGGAATCCAAGAAAGAATATGGGGATCAATTTGTTTCTGTTGAGCATTTGGTTCTTGCATTCGCCCAAGATCAACGTTTTGGAAGGCAACTGTTTAGGGATTTTCAAGTTTCCCTGCCATCATTAAAATCAGCCATTGAATCCATCAGGGGTCGCCAATCAGTTATTGATCAAGGTGAAAACATGGACATAACTTCTTAAGTAGATCTTTTTCTTGTTGCTTACCTTCTTTGGCACACATTGGATCTTTCTATCATATGACATGCTTCTGTGCTTAATATCTTGTGTTCGCTTGTTGCAGATCCTGAGGGGAAGTATGAAGCGTTGGAAAAATACGGAAAAGACCTCACAGCAATGGCAAAAGCTGGAAAGCTTGACCCAGTCATTGGTAGGGATGATGAAATACGTAGATGCATCCAGATTCTCTCCAGGAGAACAAAAAACAATCCTGTCTTAATTGGTGAGCCAGGTGTTGGTAAAACTGCTATATCAGAAGGGTAAGCTTTAGTATTCTGTTGCTGAATTCAGAAGTCACAATGGTTGAGCAATTACCAGGCAGAATACTTGCCTTTTATTATCTTCACTTGAAAACTTTGCTTAATCTAGTATATTTCATGTGTTCGCATGAATTCTTTGCTTAACATAATATATCAAGTAATGGGATGCAACATGTTTGCACTATGCATCAAGTCCTGAGATGAGTATCCAGCAAGCTTCTGTAAAGAATTTATTATGAACCTGAATTGATGAATTGAATTAGCAGTTGGATCACTGGGGACCTCCTCCAATGTTTGGCATAGTGTGTCTGCCTAAGTCTTGATAGCTCACTGCTTTATTGCACGACTAATAAGCTGAACCTTCATGCACAGGCTTGCCCAACGAATTGTGCAGGGAGATGTACCTCAAGCTTTGATGAACCGTAAGGTGTGTTTTTCTGATTATAAATTCAATTCCACTTCACTGGAAATTATTTCCTTCCCCTCCCCCCTTTCCCCCTTTTTGGGGGAGCATGGAATTGCTAGAGGGGTTGTAGTCTTACTTTCTCTTTACTCTAATGCCTTCCTAATTAGTGTTGATGTTAACAACTTCTATTCTACAGTTAATATCTCTTGACATGGGTGCTTTGATTGCTGGGGCAAAATATCGAGGGGAGTTTGAGGATAGACTGAAGGCTGTGCTCAAGGAAGTTACAGAGTCTGATAGCCAGATTATACTTTTCATTGATGAAATCCATACAGTTGTAGGGGCAGGTAAGATACATTAGCCATGTATATTATTGGTTTTTTTCTCATTGAGATGCTCTAAATTTTATGGTATTTCCTTATTTCTTACTCTCAATCTAAAGTTGATGATGTGGTCTTTTAGCAGCTAATTATACTTATGTGGGAATGAGGATCAAAGAGTGATAATTCTGGAAATAGAGATTCACTACTTATCTTTTTCAGGTGCTACCAATGGTGCAATGGATGCTGGAAATCTGTTGAAGCCTATGCTTGGTAGAGGAGAGCTACGCTGCATTGGCGCTACAACGCTGGATGAATATCGTAAATATATTGAGAAAGATCCAGCATTGGAGCGTAGATTTCAGCAAGTTTATGTTGATCAACCTTCAGTAGAAGATACTATCTCTATACTCCGTGGCTTGCGTGAAAGATATGAGCTGCACCATGGAGTTCGAATTTCTGACGGTGCACTTGTTGAGGCTGCTATTTTGTCTGATCGTTATATCAGTGGACGTTTTCTACCTGACAAGGGTAAACCTAGTTCTTTAACTTATGAAGCATGCATGATTAGGATACATTCATTACTGGTGAATCGCTTTCATGATTATGACATATATTGGTTTAATCATATTAAATTTCTACTTTCTATTGAAAGCTGCTATTGTAGCCAAAAACTAACCTAAAATTTCATGATTGAATGACTAAGTGAAGAAAATGTATCCAGCTGATTTGCTAAGATTCATTGGGGATGGTTAAATCACTTTGCCTATTTCTTTGCCTTGATTTATTTCCCATATGTTGGGGTATTTTACTTTCAGAGAGTTATGATGAATTGTGTGCATAATCAGAGCTTCTGTTTTGAGCTTGTGATGAATTGGGTGAAACTTGCTGCATAATTTATCAGTTGCTCTGATTATCATATTCAAATATGTACAGTTTCATAACTTTTCTCATACGTCGTGAAAATTGCAGCCATTGATCTAGTTGATGAAGCTGCTGCAAAACTGAAGATGGAAATCACTTCAAAACCTACTGCTCTTGATGAAATCAACCGTTCAGTACTCAAGTTGGAGATGGAGAGGCTCTCACTTACAAATGATACAGATAAAGCTTCAAAAGATAGATTGAGCCGTCTTGAGTCCGAGTTATCCCTGTTAAAAAAGAAGCAAGCTGAGCTGACAGAACAGTGGGAACATGAGAAGAGTGTCATGACACGCATTCAGTCAATCAAGGAAGAGGTAAATTTTGATGTTTCTTATTGTTCTTTAGATATATTTTGAGCATTTTAGAGTAGTCACCATTGAATTCAATGTACATTTATGGATACTCAAAAATGGTGTAAGAGGTGATGCTATTCCCACCTTCATGGTGTGTTCTACCTGGAGGAAAAACTAAATTTGAAGTATATTTTGAAGTTCACTATAACTGCAGATCTGACTATAGTTTTGTGTTACAGATTGACAGGGTAAACCTTGAGATTCAGCAGGCTGAGCGGGAGTATGATCTTAATCGTGCTGCAGAACTGAAGTATGGCAGCCTTAACTCTTTGCAACGGCAACTTGGAAGTGCAGAAAAAGAATTGGATGAATACATGAAGTCTGGAAAATCCATGCTGAGAGAAGAGGTTACAGGAGATGATATTGCTGAAATCGTTAGTAAATGGACTGGCATTCCCGTTTCGAAACTCAAACAGTCTGAGAGGGAGAAATTGCTATATTTGGAGGAAGAGTTGCATAAGCGTGTGGTGGGTCAGGATCCTGCTGTGAAGGCAGTAGCTGAGGCCATTCAGAGATCTCGTGCTGGTCTTTCAGATCCACGACGCCCAATTGCCAGTTTCATGTTCATGGGTCCCACTGGAGTGGGAAAGACGGAACTTGCTAAAGCCTTGGCTTCCTATTTGTTCAATACGGAAGAAGCCCTTGTGAGGATTGATATGAGTGAATACATGGAAAAGCATGCTGTTTCGAGATTGATAGGTGCTCCACCTGGCTATGTAGGGTACGAGGAGGGGGGGCAGTTAACAGAGATAGTTCGTAGAAGACCATATTCAGTCATTCTGTTTGATGAGATAGAGAAGGCCCATTCTGATGTGTTTAATGTCTTCCTTCAGATATTGGACGATGGGAGGGTAACAGATTCACAGGGTCGCACTGTTAGTTTCACTAATACTGTCATCATTATGACTTCAAATGTGGGTTCACAATACATACTTGACACAGATGATAGCGAGCCAAAGGAAATGGCTTATGAAACTATTAAGCAGAGGGTTATGGAAGCTGCGAGATCAGTCTTTCGACCTGAATTCATGAACAGGGTTGACGAGTATATAGTGTTCCAGCCTCTGGATCGCAGCCAGATAAGCAGCATTGTCAGGTTACAGGTGAGAGGATTGAACCGAGTGCATATTTTGCTGTGATTTTTACTTTAAGTTGTTCAACTAATTTGTGAACGCGATATCACATGAATGCTTTTACAAGGTTCCACTACACATGGAGATATTGGATTTTGTTTTTGAAGCCAACATTTGCACTCTGTGATAAGTTGCATGTGTTACCTCATTTCTGTTTTTCTTCATACTCTTTATCTCTTGTTTACATGTTCTTTGCAGCTTGAGCGTGTGCAAAAGAGAATTGCAGACCGGAAGATGAAAATATTGGTGACTGATGCAGCTGTAGAGCTTCTAGGCAGTCTGGGGTATGACCCTAACTATGGGGCAAGGCCAGTAAAGCGGGTAATTCAACAGCATGTTGAAAATGAACTTGCCAAGGGCATTCTAAGAGGTGAATTCAAAGATGAGGACACTATCTTAATGGATACTGAGGTCACAGTCACAGCTTTTTCCAATGGCCAACTTCCCCAACAAAAGCTCGTATTCAAACGACTTGAAACTGATGCAGATACGCAAGCTGCTGACACCCAAGCGTATTCCCAGGCTCTATGAAAGTCACGTTTTTTGGACTGAACAGTATAGGACGTGCATGTATTACCGTCTTATATATGCACTACTTTCCCGGGCTGCTCTAGCTTCCTAACTTCGTCGCCTTATCAGCCGGTCCCTGGAGGAATCAATAACAGTTGAGAATGATGTCACCTGAATAATAAGTGAGAAGTGACACACAGTTAAAATGTAATGTACATGGTCCAATTATCAGCCTATATGAACAGCTCCTTTTAAATTCTTCATCTGTGATTTCACTAAGTTTCTCTTCCTCTTGGCCTTTCCTTAATGGTTAAGAAAGTTTCTTAATTTTATCATCTGCATTCAAAAACAAGTTCGTAGTAATATGAAAAACCTAAATGAATACTTTCCCTCAATACTCGAGATGAAATAGTTCAAGTGGGAAATGAAAAGTACTGATTAGTAATTGACTGCAAGTTCGACCTGGAAACACATTTTCCTATTGAGGAGATAGTAGGCTCTGACAATAGAGTTTATGTGCCTAAATAGAACGATGGAGTTTTCTCCTTGCATTGCCTTTCATACTTAGTTCGCAGAAAGCTAACTTGTGGGAGAAAGCTAACAATTTGCAATGCTAGAGCTTGTACAAGGCTCATAATCTAACTGTCATGCTGGAGTCTCACAGTGATTCGGAGAGATTCAACTTTAGCCGTTAGGTGAGCATTTGATATCCAATGAATAGTTGAGAAACCCACAACGTAGGACTAGTGATTTTGTTAGTTGTATTGCGACTAAGCAAGTTCATATCCTACATCTAAGCAAGTTCATATCCTGGGGTACAATTGTTAAACTGAACTATATTCTTGTTCATGTTTTCTTCCACTGCAAAGAAACAAGAACATGATCCCATAGCTTAGTCTTGCAACTTCTGCAGCATCATGACCTTGTCTCATGCTCACGTAGGAGACCAACATCACACATCTTCATGTGAAGCTTCTTGGCTAATTCAACCTTGCCCCTTAGACACAAAGATTTGATGACTGCACTACGGAGAGAGGCATCTTGCACAACCTGCACCAATCCCAATACAAACCTTCAAGACATCAGTAACCATAGCTGAAGAGGGGTGGCTTGAAAAGGAAGATGACTATAATTAGAAGTATTCTACAGTTTTGTGTTCAGAAAAGTTAATAAAATAGATCCACTGTGCATTGCCATTAAACAGGATGGTTGAAAGAAGTTAACTTCTCAATAATTTGTAACTAAGGAGATGCATGGAATTCCAGTATTGGACTCACATCTAGAATTTCCACTTCACCAGAAAGAGCTGCCCTTGTGGAACTCCTTATCAAAAACTTGTAGGTTAACATGTCCGGAATGCACTTCTTATGGACCATGTGCTCATACACTTGAAGTGCAGCTCCTGGATTTCTTGCCAAATCGCAAGTTAAGATTACACGGTTATAAGTTGCTGTTGAAACCAAGAGCCCAGCAACTTCCATTTGCCATAAAAGTTGAACAGCTCTGTCCCATAATTTGAGCTTCTGGCATGACATTAAGGCAGTGTGGAACAAATGCTCATTCATTTGACATTTCTCCTCTCTCTTTACCGTCTCAAATAGCTGAAGAGCAAGCTCATGTTGATTTGCCCTACGTAAACTACTGGTTAAGGCATTCCAGGTGTATGCATCTGGTGTATGGCCCAGAGATTTGACTATGTCAAGAACCTTAAATGCTAGTTTAATCTCCCCGGCTTTCCCAAGTGAATTGATCAAAGCATTGCACGCAACAAGATTTGGCTTTTGCTGATGTTTCAGCATTTTCTGAAAAAGGCTTAGTGCCAAACTCCACTTTCCTACTTTTGTAGATGCTCCAATCACAGCATTCATTGCATCATCTCTTGGTTCAAGTCCATTTTTAATCATTTCATCATAAGAATCAAGAGCCAGTTCACTTTGACCACAACGCACGAAAGTGCAGATTAGTATGCTGCAAGTAACTTGTGTTCCATGACAACCATTTTCCTTCATACTTGCCCATATTTTCTGAATTGCAATCCAATTGCTCTCTCTAGCACAAAGAGATATCATTGTATTGTAAACAACTACATCAAAATCCTTCTCCTCAGACCCTTCCCATGCTGTAAACAGTTTTAGAGCTGAATTACAACCATGAGTACTGGCAATTGCTTTGAGCATCATGCTATAGGTATGGTTTTTTGCATTTTTTGCAATCTCATTCGCCTTTATGAACTCAAAAACTTCCAATGCATAGTCAAGCAAATTGTTCCTTAGGAGGCAAGAAAGAAGAGAATTACATGCATATCCGTTAACTGGAAGATCCAAGCACTTCATGGAGCTAAACAATTCCAGCGCAGTTCTAACCTTGTTGGATCTGCTAAGCACTAAAATCCTCTTAGACAACTCTTCCCCGTCGCTTTCCTCCAATAGTTGTACCTTAATTTCATTCACTAAGAGCGAATCCCTTGAACTCGTTGAAGGTTGAGCAACACTTTCAGAGTTAACATCTAATGACCTGTGACCTAACCCCCAAGTAGGCAAATTCTGCCCAAAAGAGTCTCTGTTAACTTCCTCTTCTCCTGTTTCAATTGTTTCTTTTTCTTCGGTGTCTTGGCAAACACAAGCAGATTCATAAGTGGCAACAGCACATGATGCAGCATGCAATTTCTTTGTTTGTGTAGACACAGATAACAAACTTACTTCAGGTATCTCTATACACTTGGAGAAATAACTAGTTTTTATGGACACGGAAGCTGAATTGAGCATGGAGATTCCAGAATTACTTTTTTTTGCCTTGATAGTTGAAAAGCCAGAGAAATCACATTTACTTGGAATAAATACTCCATTTTGGCAAGCCAATTCGTACCCATGTATCTTAACGGCATTTGAGTTCACCACTCCTCCCATAGCGAATTAAAATTTCTCAGACTTCTCCAACCCATAACAAAAGAAGATGATAAATATAAGTGATAATTCTGACATTCAATTACAGGTTTTTGAAACTTTAAAGCATTCGTCTTTCCCAGTAAAACACGAGCTATCAATAATGCAAGTAACAACTCCTGCTTTATGGAACCGAGCAATTGTAAAAACACATTGACAAAAGTTCATACCTTTATGGTCATGTATTACTCAAACGCAAACCCATTTCAATTCCTGAACGTACAAAGTTACAGCCTGACCTTTCATCTCTAAAGCAACAAGAGACGCTACTTCAGGAACTAATCAGGATGGCTAGTATAGGCTGTAGAAAAGGGGTAAGATATTTTAACTATCCGAAATAGAGAACATACGCTGTCGTATGAACCATTTATATATCAAAACGTGGCATCAGTCCGCTCTTCCATTCATAGAAACCCCTTCGCTCTTCATATTTTCATTTACGAATCTCCTGCTGTATGTAAACATATGATCGGTAGCTGTTGAGAATCAATAGCAAGCAAAAGAGTCGACTTTTCGAGAAACAGTAGGTGATGGGTAAGGTTATAATCTTTTCATCTCTCAGCAAAATTGTCTCTTTATGAAAATTTGGGTTATACTATTTTTGCTTCTCCAATGTAATGCAGAGGAGGAAAAAGGAGTGAGTGCAGGGGAATCAATGGATGTGAAAGTGAAGGAGATGAAAGGAATTGCGTCAATAGCATTGTTGCCAAGTGGGTCCATCTTTGGCCATTTTATCCACCTTCCTGACTCCATTTGCTATGGCCTTCGTGGCACTGGTACTCTAACTACGCCCCACTTATTTTGATGAGCTTAGATATGTCATCTCAGTTCTCGTGTCTTGTTTCAGTCTTTAAGAGCTATTTCATTCTATACTTGTTTAAGTCACAGCAGGTTCTATGTTTGTTTGCATCTACAGTTTTCTGGAACCTTTTTCTGTTTGCAGATTTTACATATTTGTGGCTATACGTTACGTGAACTGGTTCCAAGATGGAATTGGGTCACTCTATTTGTTTTGGGAAAATTAAATAAGGCTCTTTTTGTTTTGGATGATTAGCGTTAGTGGAGTGCTTGTTATTTGCTAGAATTTCATTAAACACTTTTCTGGTAACTTGCAGCTCATATTTACTTGACTGTAATGAGATACTTATATTTGAAACACTTTGTTTTATTCTGCATGGCTAAAAGAGTTGTCTTGTGAGAGGGAGTGCAGCAGAGGTGAGGATTATCGCCTGATCAAGCTCACAATTACTGACTACAATGTAGGGCTGGTCGTTGTCCTTGATAAATTTTACTTGTTTCCTTTATTTTAATTCATCTTTATTGAAGTTGTTTGTATGCTGTAACTGAAATGTGCTATACTCTAACAGAGTGGAAAAGAACAAGATGTGGTGGTCGAGTGTAGAGGCCATGATGCTGCTCGTTTTCAGAACATTGATCATGCTCATGGGTGAGCCATCTTTGATTTAATGCTAACTGCTGGAATCAGTCATTTTGATGGCATTTATTGGTTTCCTCATATACGTAAGAGTTGCAAGTTCTTTCCATGAAAGGAATTCTAAATATTTGCTCATCCTGATAAAGTTGAAAGATGGAGTAGAGTAAGTTTATGATGTAAACAGCAGTTAGAAAGTTTGATCTTGTCCAGTATTAACTTCTGAATTTTTCTCTAGATAATGTAAATTTAGTTTGCAAGCCTTTATTCAACTTGGAATTAGTTAAAGTAGGATTTCTACCTTGACTCTTAGTGTTGTGCTTTGTGGCCTAAATTTGTTCCCCTTCTGGTTAACTATTTATGTTATCATGTTCTCTGTCGCTTCCTATAGTTGGGAAAATGAGGTGGTAGGTATGGTTGAAAAAGATAATGGGAAGAGAAAAGTATCTGTTTCATTTGAATGTGAGACACTGAAAGCTGATACTGCAGCAGAAGACCATATCAAACAGTTCATGCCAAAGTTAGCTGGGTTTGATGCTGTTGGTATGTTCCTCATCGTTATCATTTATAACAAAGGATTATGAACTTTTTATTTATTTATTTTTTGAGCTCCCGTAGTTCTCTGGCTCAGTGTCAATAAATCTAGTAGTCAACTCAAAAATCAAATCATATCTTCTATTGATGGTGTTTGATAATTTATAGTCCAAGAGCACTAAACTCTTAATTTGTGATTGGGAGTTGAGCTAAAATTGCATGCTAATCTTTGATGTGCAAGCTGTTAACGCTTTGTTTTTCTTCAAAGATCTATTCTACTAACTTGGATTCTACTTTTGCCTTTTACTTGAAACTATTAGATAAATGCCTATATGTGTTAACCTTTCCTTTCTCCAAAAAAAAGTGTTAACCTTTCCAAAGAAGCTCACCTATTGTCACTGAAACTTTGAGCAACGATGTCCTTGACTCCATAATGTTCATGGCATGCTCATTTGGATAAGTTGAGACCTTTTAGCTCCTGATAGTTTCCTTCTCACAAGCTTGTAATGTCCTACACTTCACCATTAATTTCACCTCAGATCCTTTCATCTCTATGTGAAGTCTTCATGTGGGTAACCAAGTCTGAACTTGTGCAGTGAATGTTGGGCCAATGAGCATTTCAGGCTTGTCTTTCGAAGGTGAAGGAGACGTGAACTAGAACATTTATATATATGATTGGAAGTGTTTGCTTTCATTCCTTTTGGTGTAAACTAGCAGGTCTTCGCGTAGTGGTAATTCGGACTTCGGAGACTTATAATGCCCAGTTATTTTTAAAATAGTTATTTTTAAAATTAAAGAGTATGTATTTATAGGTTTTGTTATGAATGATTATTGTTAAAGTTAAAATTTTGAGAGAAAAATTAGAAGTGTATGATTTTGGACCAAATTTTGTAAGCAAAAAGAGGAAAAAATATAAGAGTTGAATGCTTAAATTGGGTTAATAAAAGAAGAAAGCAAAAATTAATAATTCAAAAGGATAAGTAAAATTGGGAAATGTATAATGCTGATTTAATTTTGGGAATTAACGGCTCCAATTTCACTTAAACTTATATGTTATTAATTATTCACTTTACGTACATGTTAAGTCATAACCTTGCGTGTTATTATTAATTATTATTATTATTTATTATTAATTAATTAAGTATTATATAGTAAGTGCGAATGAGATGGTTATGGGAATGGTATCTACTTGTTTGTTCAAATGAACTAAAACATTGATACCAAGTATTAGTCGATTCAAAGAATAGGAATTGAGTTTATCTTAGCTTTGTTCTAAGTTACTTTTTTTTTCCAACAAATTTGTATCCAGATGATGAAGTGGACTTGGTTATTCTTGTATTAAACACAAGATTCGAAACAGAGGCAGAACTTGGCACATTGTCTTTGTTTCGATCATCTCCTCTGTTTCTATTTCCTCATGCCTATTTGTCTCTTGTATATGTATTAGAGGGTATAGTCTCAACAAATTAAAGACTTATGATCACGAGTAAGTACAGTGGTGGTAACTTGTGGATCTAAAACAAAACTTGTTCTCTTAGGCAGGGTATAAAATATTCCTTAATTATCATATAAACACGGTAGTAAACTTGGTAAATGTCAACTACTTTAGATTTAACCAAGAGGAAACAACAGGAGGTTGGGTCAGCAAATTGAAGACCGTTGAAATTGGAAGCACAAATATATTTAGTACATATTTGTGCTTTCTCCTATTGATTATCTCATATTTTTCTGTATAGAGTTTTAGCTTTTCGTTCCGTGCAACATGTGCAGATGTAGGCTCTTCTTCTTTTCGTTTTATTTTTGTTTGATTTAAGCCTTAGGGGCATATTTTTTTATCTTCAAACCTTTAGTTGAATTACAATTCAGTCCTAAATAATCTTAAAATATTTAGTTTAAATCATTATTTAATTATATATTTAGATTTGGTAGCACCATACACCTTTAAAGTAATTTACGATTTTAGTTATAAAAAAACCATTGTTATTACTCAAATGTTAAAAAGGAAAAGGATTAAATTTCAAAGTAAAAGTTTAGAAAGGCACTAAACCATTTTTGATTTTTATTATCCATAATTCAAGATCTTTGTTCTAGCTCCTTTTAACATTTTAGAGACCACACCATATTATAAAAAAGTTGGAAAATAGAGGAACTAAAATGGTATACCTTTTCTGTATGTCATCATATGATAAAAAACGATCTTTAAGAACATACATATTTATAATTTCATCAACTTCTTTCTTGGATAAATCAATTTATATCTCGAATTTGGAAAACTAGAAATTAAATGTGTAGAGTTTTGACTTCCTTTTATCCTGACCATTTACATAAAAGAATAATTAGTATAAGATACAATCATGAAATTATCTCATTTCTTGTGATGGAAATCTCCTTACATGAAACATGAGCATACCTTAGAAGACTGTATTGGTCCGACAAAAGTAGTATCATCTGGCTCATAAACAAAAAGAGCACGCATCATACTGAAGAGCCCTTGAACAAAACCGAACTCGTCATTCTCTTTATAAGGCCATACCTACAAAGACATAATAAAGAACAATTTTAAACCAACTGAGGAGCACAAAAAGAGCTATTGAAAGAACATTCCTATAACTTCTACCAAGAAGCATATAAACTCCATAAATGTTTTGAATCCTAACCATCTCTTAAAAATTTATTTAAAATTTCTCCATTTATAGCTCATTTGCCAACTTCTCCATTAAATGATAATATAAAAGTTTCCATTATTTTTTGAAATGATAAAAATTGATATGATAAGGTATAATAAAATATGGTTTCTCTTTCTATCTCATCCTACTAGATAGGTTTCAAATTTATGAAATTTTTAGCAAGTATATGAAGGATGAAAGCACATCAACATAATCAGTATTAAATAGTATGCTTAGAACTATATTTCCTATTAAATGGTTGTAATTTAACTTACAGAATAGGCCCCTCAGGTAGAAGATGTAATTTAGATCGATACTTTGGGTTGGCATAGTAACTTGAAAGCAAAACTGAAAAGGGTAGAAAATGCACTACTGACCTTCAACAGTTAAGTTAGCCACCACTTTTACGACATGGATTTTGACATTGATATCTTTTGGCTCAAGCAGTTGCAAAACCTTTTGTAGTCCAACTGTCAAACAATTTTATGAAAAAATTATATAAGAAACACATGAATTGGATCTCTGTTATCATACAACTTCTTTCATAAAGCTTGTTTACCTTGCTCAAAAAGAGAGGCCATTGGTGACTTGTGTCCATTGGTGGATTTACTAAATTGGGACTGCCTATATTGAGAGATAAGGGAATCTAAAGAAGTGAAGCCATTTCCAGATCCACCTCTGTCAACATACCTTTTTGTCTGCAAACATAAAAATGACGTCAACAGGGCTAGAATTTTAAAATTACACGTTTGTGATTAAAGAAGAGACAGCTCTGCTTCATCTTATTTCTCAAAACCACTGATATTGATGTAAACAAATATTTGAAAGCATTTTAGTTAGTATTAAAACCAAATAATTACGAGCTTCAAGTAAGAAGAGCATATATTTGAATAAAATTACCCGATCAACTTCAAGATTTAAGTGTAATAACTAACTTTTAAAGATCATAATTTCTTTTTCTATTTTCTTCTTTTCATTGGCATCATCCTCCAGTTTCTTGTGAAACTTTATAACCTCAGCATCATCACCTGCCTGGAGCATGAAATAACCCCTTATATTTAACAAATTATAAACTCCTTTCTCTTCTTATATAAGTAAGGAGGGATGGAAGAAAATCTTGGAATCACGCAGAAGTAGTATAACGATAGTGTAATCCATATAACACATACTGGATATTGCAAAAAATGCTCTAATTGACTCTTGGGCTTGATGGCCTCCTCTTCAGCTTACTTTCTTAACTAAAGTTATGTCCTCACTCACAGAAACCCCCCAACTTCTGAAAATAACAAGAGATGGAAGAAGAATAGTTATGAAGTTTAAACTAATCACAAAGTAAAGCACAATGAGACCTGATATACAATGATGAGTGTAACAAATAATGGAAACATGTTTAGTAAAGCACAAGGAGAGCTAACATTTTCCATATATGTCCTGAGTCAAAAACAAACTTATACTAAGGCAAGACAACAGAAGAATCCTAGCTAGAGTTGATAGGAGCAATGCATTATCATCTCAAAACTGGCCAAATTGATCAGCCTAACCAACAAAATACCTCAATAATTTGAAAACCTAAAAAAAATCAGTTATAGATAGACTACCTCTCCATTACATTTACTGGTGAAGCCATCATACTGATTCAACATTATTTTCTCTTCGAGTTTCTTGACTGACTCCATATACTCCATCTAGCAATTTAATTTTTTTTCCTTCTACAGAAATAGCACAAATCTCAAATTGGATACATTTTCATATAAAAAACAAATAATAGATTTCAGTGAAAAGGTTTCCTAACTAAGAAATGTTCACTCATTCCTCTTTTGTTTCCTTATGCACATGCCAAAGGTTAAATAAGTAGTAAACCCAGATATGTAAAAAAGAATCAGTGGGCACAGAAAAGTAAGTAACAAAATTTTAATAAAAAATGCAAGGTGTGAAAGTAGTGGATTAACCTTTAAGGCTTTTACAAAGTTTATTTCCACCTCAGAAATTCGACATTATGCTTGTTGGTTAATTCTTTTGACTTCGTCATCAAAAGCTTTATGCTGTCTTTCATTTTCAGCTATAAGCTTGTCAACTTGTATTTCAAGCTTACATTGCACTGGAGTAGTACTCATTAGCTATAGTAGACCTTCCTTTACGAAGCTTCATCTTCATCTTCCCCATATGAAGCACATGAATAGATCCAGATACATGGTCTGCACCACTCATTTGGGTAATAACCACCTAAGAAAAAATATAGTTAAAACCAAGTATAGAAATTAGGGGATATCTAGATTAGAAAACATGGCTAATGGATATTTCAACTCAAACAAAAACTACTATGACTAACATATATATGGAAATTGAGAAAAATATGAACAGAATCAATGATTTGCCTAAGTAGAAGACTTGCTCTGTTTGAATTTGAGTATAATCAAAAACATCAAGGAATTTTGTTATTCTGAAAATTGAAGATTTGAATTCATACTAAAGTTATTTTCCGATAATCAACTAACGAACCAATTTCATGAATCACACCATTCCTAAAAAATGAAAAAATAAATAATTGTCATTGCTACAAATAATTCTCTGATTGAACAAGTGTGCTAGCTGCCAACAAACTTTAGCTACTTTATTCTCTCCAAACACAACAATAAGCAAACATTGCCATACCTTCATAGTTACAATGAAGGGCAAGAAAAGATCCCTCTGCAATCTACCTTCATAGAGATTATCTGTTGAACGATTTGATGTGGACACGAGAATTTGGACATGGCTCCATCTTGCATAAACATATGAGTTAATTCGCTATCAATTTTTAACCATAAATTATTTGATCAAAATATCAATAAATGGGAATAGACAAAAAGACTTACAACATCATTGCTAAATAGATGTTTACAAAGTTGTTTCAAAATCAATGCATTAGCAACATTTGTAACCTATAGCCTCAAAAAAGTTGTTTCAAAATCAATGCATCAGCAACATCTGTAACCTATAGCCTCAAAGCTTTTAATGAATTGAAATCTTCAATATAGCAACAGTTTTTCTAACTTATATACCATGAATTCATCAAGACACAATAAGATGGCTTCATCTGATATCTCTGCTGCAACAACTTCAAAGGGATTTGAGATTCCCTTATGTCTCTACAAGTATTTATTAGTTAACATAAAGTCTTCAATTTCACAATCGTGTCTAAATAGATTGGTCAATTACAATCTAAACATGAGATCTAAAAGTTATTGTACATAAACTGAATTAGCACTATATCCAACAATCAAAAGTTGAGTTGTAAAGTACTGTAAGAATCATGCATGCCAGCAAAAAAGATAAGGTTATTTAATCATTTTTACATAAACGAGGATAGATGAATGTCGAAGATAAACAAGAAGACATAAATTGTGGGACGTATAAATGAAACTTGACGTATCCATATGAGCAGAATTCTTGCTTGCAACCGACTATAGACGTTTAGCATGAAATCATGGAAATGGATTGTCTTTTTCCTCCAATTTTCAGGCCTATAAATTAAATAGCACAAGATAAAATTAAAAATAAATATACATATTCCTTTCTTCAAAATGACAAAGATCATAATAAACTTATGTTGTTCTATATTAGGTTAATGATTTTAGATCCAACTACTCTTCAACGCTTGTGTAAAGTAACAAGGAAATATTTCCAAAAAAAGTAACAATGAAATAAAATTATTTCTAAAACAAATTAAGATAGGGAGCTCACATTTGCTCAAAGATTGTGACCACTTCACCTAATGTATAAAACCCTTTAACAAGTGAATATGAAGACTGTGGGATGAATCGAGACCACAACCACCTACTCCTGAACATAAACAAACCAGAAACCAGTTAACAATTTTGATATATGGAGCTAAACCCAGAAACAGATAGAAAAGAACAATTTCCAAAGCAAAGAAAATCCAGAGAAGATAAAGGGAAGAATTTGAGTTCCATACAAAGGTATAATATAAAATGAACCCTCTGAAGCACGGGCACGGCAAAATGTTGCTGTGTCCGTGTGTCCGACACGTGTCTGTACGTGTCATAATAAATAAATAATTTTCGACTTGGATACGGCACAGATACAACGTGAATACGGTGCGAGACAGCTCAGGCTGGAGACAGCTCATCTGAATATGGCTCGAAATATTTTTATAAATTATTCAAAAAGATATTTAGTCGACGTCTTCCTTATTAAGAAAGAACTTCTCAAATTCCTTCTTCTTCTGTCCCGCCGATTTATGTCCCTCATAAATCTTGCTCCCTAGCTTTCTCATCCATTTCAGTCGAAGTTGTCCACACTCCATCAAGCACCTGTCGCTCCTCGTTGTTTTCCAGTGGACGTCGAGCTCAAGTTGTCACCGTCACGAAGCATCACCACTCGATATTTCCAATCATCTGTGTAGACTATGTTTTCTTTTCAATCATCTGTGTTTCGGTGTTTCCAAGTTCTTATTATTTTAAAATTTTAGGTAAATTGATCTCATTATTTTAATGACCATGTGTGGATTTTTACACGGCCTGTAGTTTCCCAAGATCAATCGACCATTTGTGTACTGTTTTCTTATTATTTTAATGAACATGTGTAGCTTTCTCTTCCAAGATCAACCGACCATCTGTGTACTGTTTTCTTATTATTTTAATGACCATGTGTAGCTTTCTCTTCCAAGACCAAGATCAATCGACCATCTGTGTACTGTTTTCTTATTATTTTAATGACCATGTGTAGCTTTTGGGCCAAGATCAATCGACATCTGTGTTTTCTCATTATTTTAATCACCATGTGTGGCTTTTGGAATGACACTTCTCGTTGGTGTCATTGGATTATTAAGATGGACAAAACTAGAAGACTGGTTACCTATTGACTCAATGGGATTAACAATGTTCAAAAGTTCAGGATTGTTTTCAAGTATTAAATAAATGTTATCCATCTTTTGAAACCATTACGTAGCTTGCTTTTGTTGTAATGCTGCTCCATGTTTAATTTCTTAATATAATTTGCCCAACGTTTGGAATTCTGCTTTTTTCTAATTAAGATACAAGCTCTTGCTTTCTTCATTGATACAAAAATAATTTGTTGTTTCTTGATATTCTTTACTTGTTTGTTAATATAATTTGGTATCTTAATTAGGTATTTCAATCCACTATTC
>JAOQMR010000008.1:12177969-12202670 GCA_027563865.1 Erythroxylum pelleterianum | reverse complement strand
AGTTGCCAATCTTTCACTTGATGAACCAGAGTTGGAGAGTATGATCTTTGCTGATGAAAACAATGCCAATGTTTGAGTGTAAAGTGATTAGATGGTGGATAAATACCCATATGAATGACTAATTCTACTTTTGGATAGGAGATTGTTGACAAATTGCTTAATGGAATATATGCTCCTCGTTTTTTTAAAGAGCCTTATAAAGTACCAAATATGTATGAACTATCAAGATTTTGGAAGTTTTGAAACAAATTAATCAATATATATATATATATCATATTATGAATTTTGAATTTTTTTCTTAATTCTAAAATTTATAATATATGTAAATGACGTGTCCGTGTCCACCAAATTTTAGAAGTTGGTATGTCCTCGTGTCTGTGTCCGTGTCATGTCCTGTGTCCGTGTCTGCATCTGTGCTTCTTAGAATGAACCAAATTTGAATAGTCTAATTCCTAGATTTTTCTGAAGTTGAATAACGTTCTAACTTGCAAGCATCAGCTAACTCAATCTCATCATAGAGTCTCTGGGGTTCTCTTAAAGTGCCCATCTGCTTAAATTATCATCAGTATGTCCTTCGACTAAAAAATAATAGATTTTTTTTTGAAAAAATAAATAATTAAAACATCAACAAGCATGAAATTCACCTTAACAGAAAAAGCAGATCCCACATTTGAAATAAAAAACTCATATGCCTGCCATTAAATTCATCAAGTTGTTATAAAACAAAATGTGTCGACATCTATAGCAAACTTTCTCTTCCACAAAGCATACAGGTGTTAGAACATTTTACTTGAGAAACAGACACAATTAATCTTAAACTTGGCTCACATTTTCTACTTGATGTATTAACAAACACAAAAGGGAGAGGTTGTTGTTGTTGATAACATGTTTGATAGTTTGGGTGAAAGAGACATTTTAGATTGATCTAGAATAAGATATACGTCAAAAGGATAGAAGAATCGTAAAGCAATTCAACTTACTGTGCTGGTCTCTGAACCCATTTCTTCAGCTTGCCCCATTTGAAAAACAGAGAATTGTTGGTCGATGTTTGTAAATGAAAGGGAGAGAGAAGGTCTCAATTTCTTTGTCCCCAATTTTACGAAACCCTAGATAATGATGTGTGTGAGAGAAAAATGATAACACAGATTCTCTCTTTTTAAGCAAGTGCAGATTTTGGGTTGATAGGTGTCATTGCGAATGCCGATGACGGAGTAATAGCAAGATCAGGTATTGGATCCTTCTTCCTGCTTTATGTCTAACTTTATGGGTTGTTTATAAAGAATAAAAGAGAAAATATGTCATGAAAATTTGAGAGGTAGAGAGAGAAAGGGCTTTGTTGGAGAGAGAAGTAGAGATTAGGAGGAAGTGGAGAGGTAAGAGTTATTAATTGGTGACAGAAAGATTGGAGAGAGAAGCAGGAAGAGAGGAGGACGATTTATTATTGTCTCTACTGTGTGATTGAGACCATTTGTTGGAAAGAATTAAAGAATTATTAATTGGTAGCAACAATGGAGTCATTCTTCAATTTTCATGTGTGAACTATTGCCATATAGTGCTTAATAAAGTAAAATTGGAGCGATCGTTAGAATTAATTATATTTTAATAAATAAATAAAATTTTTTATATGTGTTAATTATATTTTAATTAATTGATCAATTAATTACATTTTAATTAGTCTATTAATTAATTATATTTAATTTAAAATAAAAAATTAATGTCACAGGCACGCCAGTAACCCCTAGTAAATAGTACTTAATTAACTAAGTAATAATTAATAATTAATAATAACATTAAATGATATTTCAATTTATTAATTAATATACCTATATTGTAATTAATTAATATAATTATATTTTAATTAATTAATCAATTAATTATATTTAATATTTTATTTAATTAATTAAATAATTATATTTTAGTTAATTAATTAATTTTATTTAATTAAGAGTCACACCTATGGCCTTCCTTAAAATAATTAATTAATAATATTTAATAATTAATAATAACATGCAACATAATTAATGACTGATAATAACTGATAATAAAAAATTAATAATTAATTAAAGATTAAAGAGAGCAGGAGAGTTAGCAAGGAGGTGGACGAAAGAGATTGATTTATTTATTAATTGGGCTGATAGGTTTCAGTTAATGTAATTAATGCTGCAGAAACTACCAAGATTTCGTTAGCCTCCCACTTGATTACTCAAGATTTGTGTCAGCTTTTTTAATTATGAAGTAAGGATACATAAAATTTGTTTCCACTATTTAAAGGTAAATGGAATAAATTGGAGGGGTTAAATAAATTGGGACTATTAGATGTAATACACGTTAGGAGGAGGACGAGGATCCGACTAGTCATTAGCATAGACTTAATAATAAATAATAATAATTAATAATTAATAATAACATGCATAATAATTAAATTATAATTAACTAATAATATTTAATAATTAATAATAACACGCATGGTTGTGACTTGTTTAGTTACAACTGTGCATGCAATAGTATATAGTTAATAATAATACAAAATTAATGATTACATAATTAACAATGAATTAATAATAAGAATTAATAAAACATGTACTAATTTATAATTAATAATGACATAATTAATAATATTTAATAATGAATAATATCATAATTAATGATAAAATAATAATTAATAAATGATAATAACATGCACGGTTGTGAGTTAATAAGTCATAACAATGCATGCAATCAGGGACGGAGCCATGTTATGGCCCCCCCTTTCAAATATATATTTTTTAAAAATTACTTATATAATTAAAATTTTTAAAATTATAAATATAAGTGGCCCCCCTTTAATTATAAGTGGTCCTCCCATTAAAATTTTTGCATTTAGATCTTGGCCTCCGGCCCCCCTTAGAGTTGAGTCTGGCTCTGTCCTTGCATGCAATATTATATACTTGTGAGTTGATGAAGAGCATGGATTATTAAAGCCAGAACCGTTAGATGAATTACACGGTTGAATGAAAAAGTGTGGCCGTCATCCCTTTTGTTAGTATATAATCTTAAAGATTGTTTGTTGAAATCGGCCGCTTATTTGTTGAGGGACGGAGCCAGACTCAAGTCTAAGGGGGGGTGGAAGGTCGGGGGTTGGGAGCCGGGGACCAATTCTAAAAGGGGGCCGGGGGCCAACATTTAAAAATGTCTTTATTTAATAAAAATTATATAAGTACATTTTATTAAAAAAAATTTGGAAGGGGGGGCATGGCCCCCTAGCCACAAACGTGGCTCCAGTCTCTGTATTTGTTGGAAGATTATGTTTTGTGATGTGATGCAGCGTATTTGTTGGAAAATTCATGATGATGAATATTTTTCTTCTATGAAAATTTTCATTTTATCATGTTTTTTTATAATCTCCTTTCTTTTAAAACAAGCTTTCATCTTTCATGTAAATGAATTGTTATATCAAGTAACATCTGTCAAGAGCAACATATGAGGTTTGACTTATAAGTTGGGTTGACATTTTTTTCGGAAATTGTTGGATTGAAATTTTGAAACGTCAAAATTATAACTATTTATTTAAATTATGCTATATATTTTATTCAAACATTGTAGTACAGCATGCAGAAAAATGTGGTCGTACATTTACCCTTAGTAGATGGTAACATGCATGTAGGAATGCAAAAAAGGCACGAGTCACGGCTATGACTATTTAAGTAACAGGCGTGACTAAGAGTATAAACGGGAATAATCCGAGCTGTTTACAAAACGGACGGTAGGATGAAATTTCGTGATCGTCCATCTCATTTGTTCTTAGTATATATATACTTGATGAAAGCGAGATCATGCCATTGGAAAAGCAATTTGGTCGGATGTAGCTTGCGTGGGCTTATATTTTAGAAAGACAAACAAGCAGCACATTTGGAATGCAAGAACTAGGATCACAGGCAGGCAAACAAAAGCAGGAATCTATAACTTAGATACAAATCTACACAAAGAAGCACAAATAAAAATTTAACCATCCGCCTGACAATCTATGGAAAATTTTATTCATAAAGTCGCTAGATTCAATTATTATTCACACAGAAGATCAAGTTCACAGCCTACACAATTGATCAGCGACAAGTTAAGGTATGTGTGAATTACTTATAAGACCACTCTGCCATCCAGATTAGTGTATGGGACATACATAAAATGTGTACACTATTACATGTTAAGATTAAGTTGGATGATAAATAGAACTGTCAGCAATAGCTCCGATCTGAACCACTCACATTGAAACATTTGACCAGAGCAAGAATGTGAAGCAGCTCCGGCCTTCTAATGTACCAGTCAGCCTTCACAAATTGCAAGCACATTGGTTGAGTTCTCAGAGAAGAAGAAAAGCACTCGTGCCTGCCATCAATGCAACTAATTAAGCAAAAGAATTCTGCCAATAATTCAATAAAGAGAACACATAAAATATTTCTAATAAACATGGATTTTGGGCACAGAAAGAGGAAACAAAAGGCTCGTAACATATGCAAAGCTTAGCTTCATTTCGCTCCGCTAAAAGATTTAGTATAGGAAGCAAAAGTGCGTGACCTGCAGCAGTAATGATACATCATGGACAATAAATTAACAACCAAGAGTTTAAATATAATATGAAAAGAAAGAACAGGGAAATTTGAAGAAAAACAAGTCAAGAACTGAGTGGGTTGATAGGAAGGTGAAGCTGCTATAATTAAGGATAACTTGATGGATGATCATCAAAAAACTTTCTGAATGCAAAAAGTTGATATGGGTGCACTAATGTCTGCAGATGATTAAATTCATGTACTTAAATCTATTTTAAAAAAGAATGTGGTGAAGAACATGTTCCAATTGAAATGTGATTTAGCACTTTTAAATTGCAGAATGCACTGCTCAAAATGAAGTAATCAAATTAGGTCAAGATCAAAGTTTAGCTGAATAGCAACATATCTATCCACCTCTGGTGTTGAAGCAATTAAATTTCATCCTTAAATGCAGCCACAAAAGAACTGTAGTTCAATCCCCTTCACAATTTCTGACACCATAATTTTTGCACTTAAATCTATTTTAACAAATCAGAATAGACGAAAACATGTTCATCAATGAGATGTATGAATTGATGAACTTCATATAGAAGCCCATTGTTTTGGGAGAATGTTTTTGAACATAAAGCCCATTATCATGTATCAAGTCAGCCTAGATTATTCTTAACTATCCTCCCATTACAGAGTTCAGAATAAATCAAGTTAACATCCAACAGGGTAACAATGTTACATAAGAAAAATGAAATGCTTAATTAAGAAAGATACCTCAACTTCATTTTGACCATCACTCTAACTCGGATGCCTCTTCTGAATCAGACAAGGGTAAAAGAGTGCAGATTCCAAGCATATGTCCATTGAGGCACACATAATACTCAACGCAATCTTCATAGGCACCCAGCCTACAGCTGGCACTCTGTGGTATCATTTTGGCTTGTTCCATACTCCACAACTTTGCCTTACAATAAGGGCATACCTCTGTTGGATGAAACTGAGCCTCCTTTTTAATCAGCATACTCCTGACCTTTGACACTGAGAATGACTTGAAAACCCCTCGGAAAAATCCCAAATCCTCCCCTTCTTCCCCTTGTTCAAGATGTTCACATGGATCAGAAACATATAAAATATCTGTTCTGCACTGTGGTAAAAGGAAGCTCTTTCCTGAAGTCCTAGAAAACCGAGTCCTGTAAACAAAATGACCAGGGATATGAATATTATTGAACAGACAACCCTTGCTACATCCTGAACAGTAAATAAGCAACTTTCCAAGTGCTCTCCAATTCCCATCAACACTGTGGCTTCCACTAGATTGCAAATCAAGCATCATTTTAGGAGCCCTGGTGCGGCAAAACTCCTTCCATAGCACTCGCTTGGCAATATCATCAAACCACTTGCACACACATGATAAAGTAGCAATCAATTTAGGATTCCACTTCAGCTGTTGAAACACCAGAAATATCACATCTTCACTTAGATGCCCTTTTATGCATTGACAACTTGATGAATGTGTGCAACGATATTGCTTTGTTAAGATCATTTAGTCCACCTAGTGAGGAAGGAAAAAACAATAGTATTGTCAATATTTGTGGAGTCCATTATAAACTATAAAGACGCAAAGATGTAATAGGTGAGACTAATGCAACAGCACTCAGAACCTTACAAATGAAAATAAATTAGTTGGAGCGAACGATTCAAGCCTCAATCACAAGCCACAGTAAGAGCTATATCAAGGCATTCCAATAGGGTTCTTGTTTCTATGCAGTGGAGGAAAACTAGATTTTGCATACAAACTTCAACCAAAAGGAGCATAAATGTGATATGAACAAGTAAAACATAAAAGTAAAATTTAAGAAATCAGGTAAAAGACAAAAGTATCAACATGCTTATGGGGTAAAATAGACATTACATGCATCCTTATCCCCGGAGATGTCATTATATGTGAGCAATAAACAAGTAAAAGTGACAAAAAAATATCAATAAACGCCTACTGTCAGATACATCCATTGAAGGATAATCCTTTATGTTCAAAATTACTGAAATATAAAATCAATGAAAGTCCATCCAAATTGGTTAAGAAAGCAAAAGGCTGAATTTAAAGTCAAACACCAACATAAAGGCAAAAAACCCATGCTGCTCCTCCAAAGTAGTAGCATAAAAAGAAGTTATTACTAAGGAATAGCTAACATGATTGTAAAAGTCCTTAAATGCTCTTATGCTTTGTAATTCATCTAATCCCCTACCTTCATAGCTACTATAAGCTTTCTCGTGACTCTTCAGCACAATTTAACAAAACCACAACAAACATAGATACAAATCATACCACAAATTTTGCTAACGACCTGCACCAACATCAATTTAACTCACATTGAATCAATGAAATATTAACTTGGGCCTTTCCTGTCCAAAGAACTCAACATAGTTGTACACTTATTTAAATAATTTACTAATTCCACCAGGGCCAGCCTTTTAGACAGTTCAAGCATATTTAACTAAAGTCGCAGTTCAAGCATATTTAACTAAAGTCGCAGTTCTAAAGCTACAGAAAGTGCATAACTTTAACGCAGGGAATAAGAAACTTTCCCCAAAATCAGAGAAGGCAAAGCCATAAAACAATCATACCTAAGCATGTAATATAAAATTTTCTCAAATTTCGGTTTACTTCAAAGTTCAAACATGCATACAGAACAATTCTCCATTCTCGAGTTGTTTACAGCCTTTTATTATTCATTTGATTTTTTCTTTTTGTGAAAATAGATATCAGACTGATTATAACAAAACATTGACAAAAGCCCATACCGATAGCACTACCCAAACTGAGAAGATGAGAACTTTTGGAGTTCTAGATTTAAGGAAAAACACAGACATGGCTTGTTTCGTCAATGCATAAACTTTCCATGAAAGTCCCAGATCCAAGAAAGCTTTATATCAAGAGTTCAAGAAATTAGATAAAAACCCAAATCAAATTTCGGGACAACTACGAGAATCTAGCACAAACCGACTTGAGCTTTTAACTTGATTGCACAAAGAAACAAAACTTCAGCCGACATCTACATCAACTAAGAAACACACAAGTAAAGAAGCTGAGATCAGCCGGATCTTTATTTCTTACCTGAACGGAAAAAGCATCCCCTTTCATTGCTCGAAAACGAAAATTTCGACTCTGGGGAGAAGAGAAATGAGAAAAGGTAAGAGCTTAACAAACAGCTAGGTACAGAAAAAAAAGATAGTTCAAATACAAAAAAAAAAAAAGAAAGGTTGACTTACATGCAAAGTAAAATGGTTAAGCTGATAGAATTGTCCCTAAAGGACAATAGACTTGCAGACAGAGAAATGAAGAGGCAGTGCAGAGAATGAGATGGGTGTGAGTCTGAGACAGAATAACAAGAAGAAGAGGCCTAAGAGCAATCAACTTAGAAGAAGAACAATATTAAAATACCCGTTTTTTCTTGAGGGCAAAGGCAAGTAAGGTCATGGCATGTTAGTAAGAGGCATTAAAAATCATGAGATGGCGTTTCACTGAGGCCATGGAGAACCACTTGTTAGCTTATCTGTCAGCAGTTAACTGGATGTGATTTTGGGTAAAAGCATGACAATAAAAGATTCTTGAAGTCCACGTGTTGCGTCGGGCGTAACATTTTCTGGGACTTGTGATTATTGGCCTATTACTGTCAATGGTTACGTTCTCAATATCTATCAGAATTCAGAATAGTTAAGGAAGAACTGTTAAAGGCTGGAACTTTGGAAATGGTATAAATGGATTTTCGTATGGGAAGCAACCTTCTTTTGGGCCTCCATTTCGCATTTTCTGAACCAAATGCTTAAACCCTTTTACATCAATAATTTCCTCGTATTCATACAATTGGACCATAAGCAATTACGAGGAGACACTATACCTCCGGCCATTTCAGGTCAGACGCACATTCTGTGGATAGAGATTAGGAAACAAACTGCAGTACACAACTGAATCTGAATGTTTGCTCCAAACAATCTCACCAATCTTGCAAACCGATAGCATGCTTAGCGACCACATCAAATTATAAAAAGAAAGAAGAAATCACACGGCAGGGCTTTCTTTCCCCCTCGCTCTACATCATTTACTTTATTTATTCATGGAAGGCAAAGTTTCAGATAAGGTTAGTATATATTGAAGAATGCCAAGATTTCTCACTACTTCTCCCATGTCTGCAGGTCAACAAAACCAAACTATCCCTTTGCTTCCACATCTTGATAAGCTCATTACTTGCATAACTCACTTTTAAGCTTATGTTTATTTTTCTATCCTTCCTTTTGCAATAGAAGTATTATCCCAACCCAACTTTCTTTTTTCATTTATGGCATATTTCAAAATCCCTGATTTGATTTCTTATAAGTTTCTTTACAGCTTGCATTGAATTAAAACTCAGAACCCAACATTTGGAGAGGGCTTGCCATCCTGGAGATAGATCACTGTTTCAAATGCACCCACCAAGGCCTTAACCTTGCTCTTCCTGGTTTCAACAAGTTTACTTGCCGTTTCTTCAATGACGTTATTGAACAGACCCTGCGCATCTTTCCTTCTGTAGACATCTTCTTGATGTCTCAGAGTGACCTTTTCTGCATCAGATTTTTTGTCATTTGTATTTCCTTCAGCCACTTTTCTCCGGAAGCTTATTCTGGCACCAGCTTTGAGAGTTTGGTCATCGCCCAACACTCTTCCTCGCCTGAACTTCAACTTCCTTGGACCATCATGTGCTGATTGGATTTCAACCACTTTCCCCCTCCTGAAATGTAACTTCACAGGTTGCTCATCCTTGTGCCCTGGGGGAATAGTCCCATCCTTCATTCTTCCCAACTTGTTTTCGCCTTTATATGTCACAGCTTCTCCCACATGCTCAATTTCATCATTGTCAGTGATAGAGTCATATTCTGCTTCAGAAACGGTATAATCAGATTCCTTTTCATCATCTTCATCAGGGTTTAATGAGATAGGAGACTTTGGAAAGGAATGAGAGTCGGGTGAAGCAAGTGGGGATCGGGATAATTCAACAGAAATGTTCTCATTGCAATCACATCCCAAATATTTATTATCAGTCTCTATCTTGATGACGTGCAATGTCTTCTCCTGGACCTCATCATTTTTTGGGAGGTCAGCCTTGGAACTCTTAGGCTTGGGCTGCTCGGCATCAAGCTTATCCAACTTGTTCCGATTCTTAAGTGAAGATGCAACTTTCAAGCTACTATGCTTCCTTGCATTTAGGTTTGCAACTCTATGTGAAGCCCTTGGAGATGCCAGTCCAATTGCAATCCCACCTGAAGAACTTTTAGGGGATGATGAAGCTCTTCCGTATGCTTGTATCTTCTTCACAGATGTCTTGGAGGAACCTGTCGTCTGTGCTTTGATGACATCACTGTTGTTTTTGGCACTTGATACTCTCAAAGCACCAGGAGACGACAGTTTTAACTTCAACGAAGAAGCACGGTTAATATTGAAATTCGTATCTTCTGTAAAATCTTTTCTCGATGAGACCCCTAGTTTTCCAGAAGATGGGGACGAAATTGAAGAAGTATGCTTCGAAGAGTAGTTCAACTCTTTAGCTTTTGATGAAGACTGATGCAATAAGACCTCTAATTTTTCAGAAGATGATGACAAAACCTGTTTGCTGGTTATTTTTGATGAATGACTTCTCAAGTCAGATAAAGTATTGAGCCTAATCACTGGTCTCTTCTTGTTTTCCTGCTCTAGCTTCGTATTCTTCTTCTTATCATAAGTTTCGTTTGATATTGAACTTTGGCCATCAACTGAAACATCTGCTGAAAGTCCCTTCTTTTTCTCTTTGATGACTACTTCTCTCAACAATGGAGTTTTGGGATCCACTAATTTTGCTAACAAAGCCTCATCAGAAGTCCTTTCGTCCAGAACTTCATTGCAAGATGAAGTCTTATTGCTAATTGATTTTGTTGGCAATTCCCTCTTGATAACCTCAGGAGTATTAGTTGCAAGGGTACTTGACTTAGCACTGGGTTTGACTTTAACTGCTGATGTTTTGTCCCTCTGTGGCTGCACCTCCAGTGAACCTTGGCCATAAGAAGGTTTCTTCAAGATTTTTCTTATTGGACGTCTTGCCTTTTCTTCAAATTCATGTTTCCTCCCATATTTACAAAGGTCATGGCATGAACCCGTTGAAGCTCGGAGATAGTGAGGCAGAAAAGATTCTCCACGCTTTGAAGAACTCAAATTTCCCAGAGAGCTTCTTCTGGAATTAACTAAATTCGAATCATTTGAATTTGGGCTCACAGGTAGGCTAATGCTCTTCTCAGCCATCAGCTGAGACAAACTGAAAAGAGGAAACAAAGTACGGCTTTTAAGTTTTAACGATGATGAATATGTTTCTCATATGGTGCTCCACATAGAAAGATAGCTCACAAATAGATGTCTGGATATTAACGTGAATTGAGAACGACATCCAGCAAAAGACATTTACGATGCTCCGTGACAGGAAACAATAATGTATAATTGCCTTGAGATGAAAACAATGGATACCATGAATGATCAGCCATGTGAAGCACTCATTAACTTTGTGATCCTACACCAAAGAGCTTAAAAAAAGGAACAAAATTCAAGAGAATGCAGCTCATTTCTGAACTAGAAACAATATCAAAACAAAATTGCCGTGCTTTAGAATCTAGCCTTTCAATCGTATTTGAAGCACTGTCATGGAGGATAAAAACATACAGAAAATAAAAAAGCAAAAGAGACAACACAATAAAGTACTATAGCACTGTTGCTTGAACCACGGAATTAGGACAAATTTGAAGGCTTTGAATAAATGTAACTGAATGAGCCTATATATAATTTAAAATCATTTCAAGTCCAGATGAACTGTTGAGAAGAAAGTCCGATGAAGAACAACATATAAGATTAGCACCTACCGTAAACTTATCAATTCCTTCAGATGCATTAACAAAATACGCTGATACTAATCATACTAAGCTAAACACAAGTCGATGACGAAATATATGAAAACGTTTAATTTAGAAAAAGGATTATACAATCTTGAAAACCACAAACAAATGAAAAAGAAAGCACAATACAACCATCCACCGAAACCCAAGAATAACGTATGTCGGGGAAAAAAAAACACGAATACCAAAAGAATGAAAGTGAAAACAGAGCCAGAAAAACCCATCACTAAAATCCCATTTAGAAGGGAACCATGTTGAGAAAAGGATAAATCCACATCGAATCCGCCGAAAAGATTTACGCTTTAACAAAGAGAGGAAACAGACATACCTCTGAAAAACTAATACTGTGCTTAACCAGGACGCGAAGAAACTGGCAACGTATATCTCTACAAAGGTGACATAACAATATGATCCCACTTTATCTGTTTCGTGTGTACTTTTGTTGGTTTCTCAATGTTTGTGCGCTGGTGCAAGCAATCTGGTTTTCCGTTTCTGGCGTTTGGAGAGCTTTCCTCTCCTATATACGCGTTTGTGTTGGTTTTCTGTACACGTTAAGTAGAGAGAGAGAGAGAGTCGAAAATTAAATTCTTTATAATAAAAATATTTTAAAAAAACCATAAAATCTATATATTGTAATCAAGGTCAACACAGATTAATGTGTTCACGTTGTGATGATCTTTTCATGTTTTCGATTTACAATTCAATCCAAGCAACTAATGTACAACTCTCTAACATTAAATCCAATATACTTGGAATTATTTGTGGTAATGCTTATCACCTAAGTATAGTTATAGTTGGTCAATTATAGGTTTTTTTTTTCAATATTTCTAATCTGAGCGAGAAAGGGAATTGCTAGAGACTAAACTTTGTAGAACTTCATTATGAAGATGAAGGGGAAAGTCAAATGTAATGCACATAAATGCATCATTGGGTGGTTTGTTGAGTTTGTGGGGTAGCAACAAAATGAGAGCTTTGTGCGCCAGGAGGATAGGCATGCATTGGTAGGTACCCAATGTCAATGGCGTTTGCTGCAAGTCCCTCAAAAGAGAAAATAGCCAATTCGACTGGCTCTTCATAAGGGAGAGAAAGGCTGCAACTGCATGGAATGCCACAACTTAAAAGGATGGACTATTAACTTTTCCAACCGAAAAAAAGGCTGAGCCTCTTTTTGTAATTGTTTATTGCATCATTTCTAACTTCTATGGCTGGCACTAGTACACATTGTATGTTTTGTTTCGTCAAAAGAAAGTAAGATGAAACGGACAAATTGAGTAGTAGTAGAAAATCACATTGGATTCTCTCTCACTCACATGCTCCAGGTCCGGCATGCTCTTTGGGGTGAGCAAAGTCGGTTTCTAAAAGAAAAAGAGTGGTGGATTCAGGATTGGACCACATAAAACCAAATCCTTTTCTTTTTTGTTGTTGTGAACTTTTGCTCGTATGCATGCATGTGGGCATGAAGTTTCATTTTAGGTGGCAGCTTAGCTTAGTTGAGGAGGGTCAAAGTTCCATGGATCTCATTAAGTCCTATTCTTCTCATGTATGATATGAAGAAGGCATAACATGAAAGCCAAAGGAAGCATGAACCTACATTATGTTATTTTCTTGCACCAGAGAGACACCATTTATAGCTACCTTTATTGTTTCTTTAGCTGGCACAAAAGCTGTAGAGAGAACTAGTTTTGTGAAGACTCTTCTCTTACCAGCAAAGCACTGGAAAAAGAGATCATCTCTCTACTTTTATCTGCAAGCATCTAAATCACAGACAACTTGAAACCTCCAAGTTGATTAAAGACATGATGTTTCCCTTAATATATGTGCATAGCAGTGATCATCAAGCTTTTGGATATACACGTGTAAATTTGAAGAGATGAAACTTTGCAGCTAACTTTATCGTAATGCTATTCTTTTCCGGCCGGAGACAGTCTTCTTCACGACACCTATCGAGACTAGAAACTCATCCAGAGATGATAATGTCCTCATGTCATCTGGGGGAAAGTAACTGGCTGCTTTGCCCAAAAGTGATGTAAATAGGAGAGAAAGTGAAGGCCGAGCTCGCTCACCCAGTAGATCATCAAGAAATGCAAATGCAGCCAAGAAATCAGACCTGCTTGCATTTATTGGACCAGCAAAATGAGCAGGGATTATTCTCTTGAATTTCCAGTCTCGGGCAATGCTATCAATCCAATCCCTGACCTGGTTTTTAGCAAGTATACATTAAGAAAACATTAAAACAATGGTACCAGCGCTGAATATTCAGTATTCTCACTTCACTTAATCAGGAAGGTTCACATTTACAATACAACTCACTAAATGGCCCATTTGGTTCAATCAATTACCACCAGCAGCTTTATGTATGAAGATAGATTGAAGTGTGAATGCCTTCAGGCCTATGTAATCATTGAATAGAAGTAGAAAATATTTTTAGGGAATGATCTAGAATATATACCTTCTCAGGAACTTTGCTGAACACCAGAGTCTTCACAATAGGTGAAACAATCAACTTTTGTGACATCTGAGCAAAGCTAGCATTAGGTTCCAACAAATTAGATGGACCGAGAAACAAGATCTGGAGGACCATTCTTTCCCACCCTGCACCAACGGAACTTATATAGATGTATGAAAATCTTGGATTGTTTTTTCTACTAGCCCTAGCTCGTGTAGAGGACTAACCTTTTTGACGGTTCATCTGGTTATCAACAACAGGTTCCTCGGGAACTTCTTTTCCTTTACTAAGAATCTTTACAGCCAACCCATTCTTTGCTGATGCCAACAATGAGTCTTTGCTAATACATTCTGGTGGCTTACGTGGGACATAGATTACAGCATCCGTTACCAGTAGTGTTCTTGAACGCTTGTGATAGAAAGCTACCTCAACATACGGTCCAATTCCTGAGATAAAATACAACAAATCTAGTTCTATCATGATTTTTCCAATTGAAGATTTATTCAATGTTGTCAATAATATTACCAACTTCCGGTGAGCTTAGAACTTTCTGTTCAATTTCATCGGCCCATGGAGTAGAAAAATCCTCATGTTTCAATGTTTTGGAACGAAAGATTCCAAAAAACTCAAGTGGCAAATTCAACGGCCAACTCCATTGCCTTGGGGCTACCCATATTTGGGCCTTCGGAAATTTTCTAGAAAAGGGACCAACAAATATTTTATGCTCGTAAGCGAACGTAGGCAGGACAATGTATTCCACTGGTGCTCCCAACTCTTTCATGAGCTGCAAGACATAATGCTTGTCAAACAGGTACCAGATTTTGCAGGGCAGGCTTAAGTTAACAGGAGCACATGAAGAATAAAATACTGCAAGAAGCAAAATTTTATGTTAAAAGAACTGAAATAAAGATAGAAGTTTGCTGATCAGCTGGTTTTTCTAGAGAATTATCCAAAGTCAAAACATACGACTTCTGGTTTCATTTACATGAAAATGTTAATTTTTGGTGAGGCTAAATAACAATGGTATCTGTTCCAAAGAGTAGGCAATTTCTAAATCAAGGAAAATCAATCATAAGACAATAACAACAATACTGTTGTATCTTAGCTTTGTCTTCATCTCCATTAGATTCCATATGTATATGCCATGCCATTAGCAAATTAGCCTTTTTGTATCCCCTAAATACACGTAGTACGTAGCAATGAAGATTCATGACAGATATGCATCCACAGCCTTGTGGTTGTGCCAAAAAAATTTTATTTGTCATTTTCTCTCCCCAATGAAGTGTATCCTTCTATAGCCTACGAATATGTTTCTGATCTATAATGGGTTCTTTAAACTTACAAGGTATAGTAGCCTCTGAGTTCCTTTACAAAACAATGCAGAAAAATATTAACTTAATTTAGCAGATTCTGTTATAGGAAGGAACACGTTAGACGAAGCAAAGTTAGGACTCAGATAAATGATTGATAATTTGTTTTATTAGTAAAATAAATAAGGCAGAACCTCAATACACTCCTTGGTTGGAGCAATGGGGGCATGTACCCATAACCCCCCAGATTTTAACTTGATAACAGTCATGCGAATATTTGTTGAGACACTGCTAAAGCCCAATGCCTGTTCTTGTTCAAATAGCCATATACAACCCTTCACAGCCTGCAAAGTTTTACAGCAATATGAGCAAATAATCTACTCAACAAAACTGCTGCACAAAAGTACAAGAATGGCGCCAGTAAACAAGTTGGAAGTGTTTCCCCATATTTTCCCATATGATAGAAGATACAACTCTTTCCTTGCCTATTGCGTTAGTATTTAACTACAAATTAGTCAAGCAGAAACTAGAAACATATCTCCAGATGCAAATCCTATCCCTTATGGCAAACTAAACGTACATGTATACAAAAGTTACTATAGGGGCACACATTTTTAAACTCCACTAGAAAGTTTCATTGACATAGAATTTAATGATCTAAATCTTTAATGTCTAATTGTTTCTCTCCATGGGAGAAAGAACAAAGCCACCTTGCTACTCCAATTAATATAAGGAGTAGTATTCACATCAAGTTGTGAGAAACAAACCAAAAATGATAGTGAGTGATAAAGTCCTCAGGCTCTGTAAAGATACCTTCTTCTCTTTTGCATATATAAACGTTTCAAATAGGGCAGTGCCTAAGATTCCCTGTAATATGATGGATATATGCCGTCTATCATTGAAGAACTTGCAACAACATTAGGCTATCGATATTCAAATAAGCTTTTGAACAGAAAGAAAAACAGCCTTTCACTATGATGGATCATATTAACCACATGGACATATTTGCTCGTTTTGTAAAGCCTACTTCTAGTTCTAGAAGGGCCTCTCAAACATGGTTTTCCCCTCCCATTTCGCTGCTTCTTCACTTACTTATCTCTTTTAAGAACCTTTACAGCTGCAAGACATCAGCGATACAATCATAAAACCTCAAGTTCTGTCCGGAGAGAGCTTGAAGTACAGCAATTTAAAGCTTCATATTGATCAACAAGCACAAATTTTTCTTTTTGCCTTTCTTATAAAAGAAGATAATATTAACAGTAGCTAAATGGAGGTCAAAATAGTTGGGAGTAATTATCTACCTGCCTATTAAGGATTAGGACATACAAAATTGGACATGTACGCATAAGCCCATTAAGAAGCATCAGACAACCTAATTTGCTTATCAGGAACAAGAGAACATTATTGACATGACAACCTGCGACAGGTGACATGCTTAGCTACTATAATGATATCAGAATTTGTGGAATAGATCACGGGTATTGATACATATATATAACTACAGACACTGGGAGAATCCGTGCGTAACACAAGAACATGATGCCACAATCATTAAACCAAAGGCTTGGTCTTGTAAATATTTCAGCGTGATACCCCTAAAATCCAGAGTTATTGAGCGTGATAACTTTGCGTGCCAGATTGAAGTTAAAGACACTAACCTCAGTTCTTATAGTTCGCCTGTTAAGGAAGGGGCCAAGAGGAAACGGAAACCCTGTAAAGTTAAGGTAAAACCTGCCACCGCCGCTGTTTTTAGTGTCAGTTGAGGAAGCTGTGCTGTTTGTTGCAGCAACCACCAAGCTGATGTCGCCATTCCTTTTGTTTCTGGGTTTTAGTTGTGAAGAAAGAGTCTTCAAGGATACACCATAAAAGCTATAACTTGGGTCTTTAGAAGAGATTGGGTTCTGCAAGATTCTTGATTTTGGGGAAGCAATAGTGATGGCTGCCACCATTTTTTTCTTTTACTTTCCTCCTAGTTTATGGAAGTTTTAGATTTTCTTTCTCACATGACCAGAGAGGCTGAGGTTGATGGGTTGGGCATGAGGTCGGAGAGCTGCCAATCTCCAGGCTATGATAATGACACGTGGAGGCTTGTCCGTGTTGGATTTTCCTACATGGATTTGTCCAGAAAATTATTGTGGATGTGGGGAAACGCAAAGGAAATATGGCAACAAGAATGCGACCGAACTTTCTTAAACCATAGACTATGTCCGAGTTAATCTGGCCATATACATCAGGCCAACTAGCCCACAACATTTTTGGTTCATTGTTGTCATGTAATGCTATCTAAATATGGTCGCAGTTGCTTCCATCATTTGTGCTTCTTACTTGCAAGAAACTAAAGATCAGGTACTCTTGAAGTGCCTCCTCGTACAAATAATAACCATTTGATGTTAGACTGAATGTGGACATGAAGTTTCCAAATGGATTTCTGTTGGTAGGCTCTTTGAAAGTTCTAGTTCTACCCTGGAAGTCCAGGAGTAGCTTTACAGTCACAAAAACATTATATCCGCCTGTACCTTCAAATATTTCAGATCATTAACAGGATCATAAAAAGTGGAGACACAGCCTTTGACCATATAATTTTACTTCATTCACGATCACAGTAATCAAATTTCTAGTTTGGTTCTAAAATTGATACCAGTAGAGAAATATGTCATTAACTCCACATTCAGTAATCAGCATTCAGCCATTCTCTGAAATGAAAGTTCACTTTTAGATAACCAAGAGCTATTAAAAAATAGCCCTCATATACATAATTTAGAAATATTAAATTCATACAGTTTGAGACTTGAACCTCCAATTAACATAGAATAGCACAGATTTCCACACGATAAAACAATGATTTATGTACAACAGAGTAAAGCGTATTCTAAATTTGTCAGGTCTTGATCTCCATGCATAGAAACACTTGAGCCGCTAATACATACAAGAGCTTCGCATATCCATAACGCAACCATTCATATACGGCAAGAGCCTGCCTCATTTACGGGGTGCAAACCTCTATTCGCAGCACTATAGGACCAAGGTAACCTTGTATCAAGTAAAGATTTCTCTGACAAGCCAATCCAGACTAGGATAAGAAAAGTACAAGATGAGGAATGACGGGATAGCAAATAAAAGAGTGATAAGAATGTACAGGACTAGAATGGCTGCACTGGCAGGTATTGCATATAAAATAATCAAAAGGACTATGACAACCAATGGGAATTTGGCTGTTAGATGAACAAAGAAAATCAGAGACTTCTGAAGTGAAGAATTAATTCTCCCCATACTGAGGTAACTGTTGAAATCATTATGATTATGGCTTGTTCCTGATGGCCCGGGATGATGAATGTGTTGCCCTCTTCTTATGTCACCAGAATTGATCTGATTCCCCTGGGCTGGATTGCTGTTAGATGACCAAAGAGATTGATGATCTTCACAGAAGTTGGAATGAGGCTTGTTTTGGTCACTGTTCTTGCTTTCAACCATCCAAAGCAGAAAGTAATTTTTGCGAGGAAATCTGAGATCGCCTTTGTAAACAACACGGAATGATAATAGATTGCACCATGGACAGGAAATAAAGAGAGGAAGCTGAATTGGCAATGTTGGGAATTTCACCACTGCCCATTGGAGTCCTAGGATGCAGTTTTTACAAAGAGTATGACCACACCATAAGACATAAGGCACATTTTCCACTATGTTGAAGGATTCCCAGCAAATTGGACACTCTAAACCTTCTTCTCTGCTAACAACAGACGATGCCTCATCATCTGAGGACTCTGGAGCAACTGGAGTCAGCCTTGGGGAACTACTCACCCCAACACTTCCAGCTAAGCAATTGGATGCAAAGTTCCACATTTTGATAGCAAAAGACAAATGGTGATAGAAAGGGCATCACCACATCTGAGAATAAATGTCATAAATCGTAAGCCCCTACCACGAGGGTCTGCCCTTGCTAATCATGATTAGCTTTATCAACTTCTTTGGGAGTTTTTTCTGGAAGAGAAAACAATAGAAAGATAAGAACATCAGATTTCAGGTTGTTCAGGCCCTTATTTCACAGTTTGGAGTCATTTCCAATATTATCATTGTGATATTTTAATAACGCAAAAATTAATCTGCACTTGTTTTTTCACAGAATGAAAAGATATAATTGCTTGTGGCTAACTTTAGGGTGTCCGTGCAATAAAGAACTTGTAGGAAAGAAGCAGGAAATAGCCAAAATGGGTAGATGAATGAAATGGATAACATGCACAAGTTTGACTTGACAATACATCAATCAAAAATAATGCTATCAAATATCATGAACCTTTTATGAGTTAACTTTTTGTCCTTCCCGCAGAAGACAGGTAGTATACGTGCAATAAGATCGCAATGCACATAGCACTGATTAATGAATTTAGTAGCAAAACATGAACCCACATTCTTCCCCCTTTCTTAAGACTAAAGTCTAACCAAAAGAACAAGCCATGGTCTCTAATACTAGAAACGCTGCATCTAGGAGAGCAATGTCTTGGAGAGCGAAGGTTTATAGGCACTTAAACACCATAAAGATGAAGAACACATCAAGTATTAGAGCCTTTCTCCATCTACCCTAATGGCCATTGGAACTATTACAGATGCGCCTTATCCGTTTGTTATATTCAAAATCTAATTCCAAACTTTCTTGAAACAGTTGCTCCATTCTGGTATTGTTGGCTCTCAATCTTGGGTTTTTGTCAAGAACTAGCCAAAAAGAAAAAAGGCCGAGCCTTTTCCTTCTGAGTCAAGCTCAGTAGCCACTCTTACTGCTACAGTATTTTAGTTATGAAACTGTGCTTAATCCAATGCCAAAATCATAAGTGGAATATAAACTACATGACAATTTGCAATCTCCAGAGATAGCCAGCACATATTTATGTAAAAACACCCTTCATTTTTACTGGTAGGCAAACTAAGGGATTCCTATTCCGCAACAAGATAGAAGTTCCCAGTAAACATGAGACGCAAATGCCGTGAAAAACCGCATAAACAACCCATAATCAGTTGATCAAACACGTAACCCGATCCCAACATATTTCTCACCTCTTAAATCCCCGATACAATAAACAAAAAATTGAGAATTCCTATCACAGAAGATCTAAGCCTCGGTTCCTAAGCTAAGAGAAACGACCAAAGATTCAACAGGAATTTGAAAAAATTAAAAGAAATCGTAAAAAGAACCCGTAACTCAAACCCAGACCCAAAATGAACAGAAAAAGGATTCCTCGAAATCGAACAAGCAAACATAATTACAAAAAAAAGGCACCAACAGATTAGAAACAGAAAACAATATAAACAAAGCAGAAGACTTGAAGACCACCCACACAAACAAAGATAAATGAAAGAACTTTTCTTAAATTTTTTTCATGGCAGCTAATTAAGACCCAAAAGAAACAAAAGGAATCTAACAGATTCTCCGATCTTTCGCTTTCTGGACAAGATTCAGACATGTGAATTGAAGAAGAAACTTACTAAGATGACTTGAGAGATCCAAAGCGTAAACACCGATAGAAGCAGTTCCTGTTGATGCTTGTGTGTTTTATGTACGTGTCCAAATGGCGTATATTTTGTTGGGAGCTAACCGTGGGGCCCGTTCCATTTTAAGATATTGTCAACGACTTGTCGACTGATCTGGAATGTCCTTTCCTTTCTCCTATAAATAAAAAACAAAATAAATAGCATTGTAATTAAACCGCATTAGCAAGGCCTAGATGAGAGAGTGTTTAAGCATTAGCAAGGCCTAGATGAGAGAGTGTTTACCTGCCATTGCCATTGCCATTGCCATTGCCTTTGCTGCTGCCACGGCACATCTCCATCTTCGACTACCTTACGACATTTCAGTCACTTTCTGCATGGAGGATATCATTTTAGAGCACAGACCACCAGCACCATCACCATTTACGTTATTTTAATATTTAAAATTATATTACAACAATTTTATAGAATTTTATTACTTTCTACGATAAAATTTTGAAAGTCTTTTTAAATATAATTTTGAATTATAAGAACTTGTTTTTTTTTTAAAAAGAGCTTAAGGCTCCGGAAATGTGCACAAGAGCTACAGGCTCAATTGATAATGAGCTAGTATCCGCATTGAGTACGGGACAGTTATGAAATGAGCTTGATATTTGCAACAGATACGAGACAATTATGAAATAAGCCCGGTATCTACAATGAGTACGAGATAATTAAATAGGCGCTCGGTCACAACAAAAATAAAAATGAAAGTAGAGTCTTATGTGCATTGCATATATATATATATATATATATCTTCACATGTATCATGTGAATAATTGCAAAGAATGACTTAATTGAGTTGATATAATGATATGCTTTGTTTGTGTACATATGGATGATATGAATGATTGAATTATTATGAAATAATTATATGAAATGCTTGTGTTTATAACGGACTTGTTGGAATATGATGTCTATTGCGACCAGGTACCAAATTTTGAATGATGTGATATATGAAATTTGATTCTGAATGATGTGAGATATTGATTGAATTGTGTTATACACTTGCGATAATTATGTCTATTTTGAGTGAGCACATCGATGATGGTTCACTCACTGAGTTCGCAAACTTATCAAAATTGCAACATTATTTTTCAGGTTCAGGAGAAATCTAGCTAGTCTAGTTGAAGTAACTTATGCATTTAGATATAGGTTAGAATCGGAATCAGTTGTACCTGCAAATGTCAATTATAATATATCAAGAATTGTATCTTTTAGCTGTTGTATATTGTACATGTGAATTTTGGAAATGTAATAACATTTGAGACTATATATGTTTGTGAATAAAAACGGAACAACATGATTATTGTAATGTTTTATGTTATGTGCGATGTATTAAAATGTAAAATGAATTGATTTAACCGTCTTAACGTGCTATTTTCGTAGAGTATGTTCCCAATATCCTTCGATATGTCAGGTGTATGCTCTATGGGAGTGATATGTGATGGAATCCGACCGTAATCGAATCACTGGCGCAGCGGAAAACAAAATTTTTTACAGATTCCAAGCGGATCTCGATAATTAAATAAACTTGAATAAACATGAAACAATTTAGAAATCGTACATTGCTCGCTTTTCTGTTGAAAAATCTTTGAAACATTTTCCGATTGATCAATCACGAGCTGTTCAAGTTGTCCAGCTTCTAATGGTATTCTCAGAGCAATTCTTAAACTGATTTGATAGAAAGAAGACAAAAAAAAGTATTAGCTTCCAAAAAGCTCTTTCCTTTAAATAGAAAAAATCATAACAGGCTTTTATTAAAATTAAATCTCTTTAATTATAATTAAGATCAAAATCAAATTATAATTAATTTAATTTTAATAAAATCAAATATCTCATATTTGATTCCCAAAGTTTCTCAAACTTTATAATTAAGTCCAACTTAAATAAATTGATTTTTCTTTTATAGATTGCTCTTTGATGTGTGACCCATTAGGTTCCTAATAAATTGACAATGATTATAAATTATAATTATAATTCAAAATTATAATTGGATAAATTAAAACTATCTTTAATTCTCCAATTAAATAATTCATAATCATAAACATGATTGATATCTAGCAACATGTCATGATTACCAAAATATCAGGAATGTCAAAGTGATTGACTTAACATGTCCATGCATGACTATAATGTATAATTTAATTCTTTCGTCATTCAATATTCTAATTGGACAGAGTATAGATACAATGTCTACTCTTATCATCCAATCATGTTCATTCTTGCTAATTAGTAATTGATTTATAATTGCAATTTGAAAACTCCTTTTTCAAATATCAATTCACTCTAGACAGAGAATTCTATAAATTATTACTAATCAAGAACAGTAGAATATTCTCTCTAATTACTTTAGAGTGACGAATCCTATATTGACTTACTCAACTATCTACAAATGGTTCATACTATATCCAATTACTACCAACTGAATTATCCAAGAATGATTCATAAGTAGTATCAAAACACAGTAATTCTCACACTAGATACCTTGGTAATCTCAAGGTAGATGATCAATTATACAACCATCATTATGAGATAATCCATAGACACATAAGTAATGTTCCATTTGAAATTCTCATAATCGGGTCAGTTTAGTGACTTATTCTCTAATAATTACCTACGCATTAGTTTAAATATCTCTATACTTTAATTTATGAGATCGATTACTTTCTTCATAAGAAAGAAACATAATGTGTACTAGTTTTACCGTTTCAACAATATCTAGTTTTGATGAAACTACTACTAGGAACATTTAAGAATAACACATAAGTGTAAATTGGATCTTATAATTATAATCTCATCATAATTTCAATTACATAGTAATTATTCCAAGGATTTTATCTTTAGTATTAAAACGTAAAATATTAATTAAACTAATACATAAAGATAAATAAAGCCTTTTCATTAATTCAAAATAATGTCACACATTAATTTGCATCCAATTGATTGGTTGCAAGGGCATTAACTAACAATCTTCCACTTGCACTAAAGCCAATCCCCTATGAATCTAATACCATATCCATCCATATATCGATCATGTCTCTTTTGAGACAATGACTTAGTAAGAGGATTTGCTAGATTCTCTTTAGTAGGAACTCGCTCCAATGCTATATCTTTCCGCTTCACTATCTCCCTGATCAAGTGAAACTTTCCGAGTACATGTTTGGACCGTTGATGAGACCTGGGTTTTTTTGCTTATGCAATAGCACCATTGTTGTCGCAGTACACTACTATCGGATCAACAATGCTAGGAACCACTCCAAGTCAGTGATGAACTTCTTGATCCAAATTGCTTCCTTAGTTGCCTCAGAAACTACAATATACTCAGCTTCAGTTGTTGAATCTATGATGGTTGGTTGTTTGGAACTCTTCCAACTAACTGCTCCACCACAAAGAGTAAAAATATACCCTAACTATGATCTAGTATCGTCTTGATCAGACTGGAAACTAGCATCTGAATGACCCTGAACTTTAAGCTCAATTCCTCCATAGACCAAAAAATTATCTTTAGTCCTTCTCAAGTACTTCAAGATGTTTTTCACAGCCGTCTAGTGACCTTCACTAGGATTAGCTTGATATCTGCTTGTTATGCTCAAAGCATAAGCAACATCTAGTCTAGTACATAGCATCACATACATGATTGATCGAATTGCCGAAACGTATGGAATACAATCCATTTTATCTCTCTCCTTTTGTGTCTTTGGACACATACTCTGCGATAGAGAAATCCCATGCAATATAGGTAAGAATCTCCTCTTGGAATTCTCCATGTTAAACCTCATTAGCACTTTATCTATGTACCTAGATTGAGATAATCCAAGCAACCTTTTTGATCTATCTCGATAGATCTTTATACCTAGTATGTAAGCTGGTTCTCCCATATCCTTCTTGGAAAAGTTCTTAGATAACCATATCTTAACAGACTGGAGCATTGAAATATCATTTCTAATAAGCAATATGTCATCC
>JAOQMR010000008.1:12088030-12099348 GCA_027563865.1 Erythroxylum pelleterianum | reverse complement strand
AGAGGATGATGTGTGTTGCAGGAGGAGATGGTCACCGGAGCAGATTCCGGTGACTATTCCGGCAGAATGAAATAGCGACCGCTATAATCCGCGATCTGCCGCAAATCGCGGCCGCTTTAGCGCCGCTTTTACCGCGACACCAAACCGCTCCACTACAAGGGTCTCTGTAGTGGATAGGTGCCGCTCCGCTCCGCTCCTCCGCGATAGCGCCGCGATCGCCCGCTATTAACTACTCTGCTCAGAGGTCAGCGGCCATTTGTCTGGCTAATGTGGAGAGCCACAAAACGTAGAATTTCATATTAATAAATATTTATGTTTCAGCTAAACATACGAATAATTTAAAAAAAACACCTCAAACTACCACTCATCATTGTTGAGAACTTTGGAAAACTAAAATCCCCAAACAAGTATGAAGCTTTCTAATGCATTCTAACCCTCCCATTTGAAGCCAAACAACACCCAAAAGGTTCCAATTGTGGGCTTTCCAACAAATCCATCTAAAGCCATTCTAATCCTCCCGCTTCTCTAATTCTATTTGTAGGTTGATCTAGGTAACATTTTTCAAGAATATTATATGAGTCTTCATGATAAACCCCTGATTACGTATTTCTGGAGAAAGCCACGAGCTAAGCAAGAGTGAATCAGCATCAGTTTTAATTAATTATTTAATTGTTTTAGGTCTGTTCTAAGTGTCCTAGGATGTTGGAGTCTGTTAAGTTTACTGGTTAGTTGAAAATCTTATTTTCATATATGCTTCTATTTCTCTGTTCTATTAGCTAGAGGGTCAATCATTTATGGCAATTAGTTATTTCATTTGTCTATAAATATTATGCATTACAAGATGCAAGGATATCAATGATAATTCAACTCATTCAAATATTTCATTTGTGGAGATTCTCCTATTGGCTATTATTCCTTCTTTAAGTGAGATTCTTGCTTATAGAGAGCTTAATAGATTTTTATTCTGCTTTTATCTTCTAAAGTACCTAGTCTCTACCAATTTGGTATCAAAGCTGGTTCAAAGATGGTGAACACACGCTCATCTTCTTCTGATCAACCAAACCCACAAAATACCCAAAATCTACAGCAACCACAAAACCCACAGAATCCTACCACTGACCTGTCTGAAGCTCTTCTGTTGCAACTCTCTGACATGGCTGCTCAGTTGAGTAATCTCAACTCAGAGATGATTGCTCTGAAGATATCCTCCAGCAAGACTCCTGATGCTGAAGGCAGTCACGGTAACCGAGGAAGGGGTACAACACATGTGCAGAGCTTTGACGATGAGGACGATTATGACACACCATGGTGGCTGAAAAATCTGTCCAAACGTCCATCAACCAAGATTGAGTTTCCCAAGTTTGAAGATGGGGACCCGAGAGGATGGATTCTGAAGGCTGAAAAATACTTTCAGTATTATCACACCCCTAATGAGATGAAGGTAGATATCGCGGCCATGTACCTTGAAGGTGACGCTCTTGATCTCTTTGCATGGACCAACACCGAACAGACTTTGCTTTACTGGGAGGAACTCACAAAGACGTTTCAAGAGCATTATGGTCCAGCAGAGTTTCAAACCCGGACGAGAATCTCTATGGCATCAAACAGACGGGAACGGTGCAAGAGTATCGACAGGAATTTGCTAAGCAATCTGCACGAGTGAAGAATTGGCCAGAGCACTCTCTTAGGTGTTTTCCTCAATGGCTTGAAGGAGGAACTCAAGGCAGACATGTGCATCCAGAAGCCAAGAATGATTTACAAAGCGATGAGAAATTTCAGCCAGGTCACCGTTGCAAGGCAGGTACTTTAAAAATTATGGAAATCACTGAAGAAGGAGAACTAGTAGCTGATTTTGAATCTAAGATGCAGGCCGAAATCTCCTTCCATGCTATCCTGGGCAATAACTCGGGTTCTACTATGAAACTACAAGGGATACTGAATCAAAGGAAAGTAATTATTCTTGTAGACAGTGGTTCTACCCACAATTTTGTGGCTCAAACACTTGTTTTAGAATTGAAGTTTCCCACTCAATCTATCACTTCATTTGGGGTCTAGATTGGTGATAAGTCCTTGATTCGCTGCAATAAGGTGTGTAGACGGCTTCAAATTCAGGTTCAAGCCTTGAAGATTGTGGGTGATTTCATTCCATTCATTCTTGCCGGTGTTGACATGGTTTTAGGAATTGAATGGCTGGCTTCCTTAAACACTGTGCAAGCAAATTGGCAGCAAATGTTCATGATTTTCTGGGTTGATGGCCGAAGATACAAATTGCAAGGGGTACCTCAGAGTTCAACTTCTAATATAGAACTGAGAGTAATGACCAAGCAAACTGAGTCTTCAGGGAGTTTGAGTCAGAAACTCACTGATATTGATGGGCTACTCCAAGATTTCTCATATGTATTCGCTGAACCTACCTCTCTGCCACCTCTCCGCAGTCATACTCATGCCATCAATCTTCATCCTAATGCTCAACCTCCAAACATACGGCCATATAGATATCCTTATTTTCAGAATGATGAAATTGAGAGGCAAGTTGCTGACTTGTTATCTAAAGGATTCATTCGGCCTAGCTCTAGGCCGTTTGCGAGTCCTGTGCTGCTAGTCAAGAAGAAGGATTGTTCATGGAGGATGTGTATTGACTATCGGGAACTCAATCACATCGCTATTTCTAATAAGTATCCTATACCCAATGTGGATGAGTTGCTCGACGAACTCCACGATGCTGCCTACTTCTCAAAGATCGATCTTCACTCGGGATTATGATCAAATTTGAGCTCAACCTGAAGATATTCATAAAACGGCATTCCAAACACACTCAGGCCATTATGAATTTATTGTGATGCCATTTGGCCTCACAAATGCTCCTTCCACATTCCAAGCAGTAATGAATGATCTCTTCCGTCCCCATTTGAGGTGTTTTGTCTTGGTTTTTTTCGATGATATTTTAATTTATACACCCTCTCTTCATCTTCATAAGTGTCACTTGGAAGTGATCTTTAATTCGTTACACTCACATGCATTTTATGCTCATGCTAAAAAGTTCACTTTTTCCCAGCAACAAGTGAATTTTTTGGGACACATTGTCTCACAAGGAGGTGTTGGTGTTGACTCGGAGAAAATCGAGGTTGTACAGCAGTGGCCTTCTCCAACTAATATCAAAGAACTTCATGGTTTTCTTGGACTCATAGGTTATTATAGACAGTTTGTGCAGAATTACAGATTCATTGCAAAGCCACTTACTGATCTCACCAAGAAGGATGCATTTTGAATGAACGGGCTGAAATTGCATTTTAGAAGATCAAGGATGCATTGACAACAGTGCCAGTCTTGAAGTTACCAAATTTTCACCAGTCTTTCACTATTGAATGTGATGCTTCTATGGAAAGGATTGGAGCTGTTCTCATGGAATAGGAGCACCCCATAGCGTATTTCAATAAGGGACTCTCTTACTCTAATCGCTATAAATCACCTTATGATCACAAATTATTGGCTCTTGTGCTTGCTGTCCAAAAGTGGAAACATTACTTAATTAGCCACCATTTTTATTTCAAGACTAATCACAGCAGTCTTAAACACTTGCTTAAGCAACAGATTTCTACAAATTCTCAGCAGCATCTAATTTTGAAGTTGCTACCTTTTGATTTCACTATATTATATAAAGCAGGGAAGGATCATGCAGCAGCTGATGCACTCTCGCGGAAACCAGAACAAGTTGATTTCTTTAATTTAATCATGCATGTACTTCTAGATTGTTCTGATTTGTAGGAAGCATATCTCTAGGATAATCACACCAAGAATCTCATCTCTAACCTACAGAAAGATTCATCCTCACACTCCAATTTTCAGTGGTCAGCCAATAAGCTCTTTTACAAAGGCAAGTTGGTAATCCCTTCTAATTCCAACTTACATGCAACTCTTTTGGTTGAAGCCATGAAACCCCCATTGGTGGACATAGAGGTTATTTGAAGACTTTAAAGAGGCTTTCAGATTAATTTTATTGGCCTCACATGAAGAAGGATGTCAGGCTTCATGTTCAACAATGCTTGACTTGTCAGTGTAACAAATACGAAACTCTTGCACCTACTGGTCTTTTACAGCCACTACCCCATTCCAGAAAGAATTTGGGAAGATATTTCCATGGATTTTGTAATTGAGCTACCTAAATCTCAAGGTGTTGACACTATATTTGTAGCAGTTGATCGCTTGAGTATATACAACCATTTTTTGTCACTTTCTCATCCGTATATAGCTAAAACAGTGCAAGGAAGTTGTTCGCCTCCATGGCATGCCTCGTTAAATAGTTTTTGACCGAGATTCAATTTTCCAAAGTTTTTTTTGGCAAGAGTTGTTCCGTCTCAGTCAAACTCGTTTGTGGATGAGTACTTCCTACCATCCTCAAACCGATGGCCAAACAGAAGTTGTCAACCGATGCTTAGAGGCCTATTTATGTTGTTTTGCTCATGAACAACCCAAAAAATGGAGTTCCTACTTATGTTGGGCTGAATATTCATACAACACTGGTTTTCATGTTTCTACGGGCACTACACCTTTCAACGTGGTTTATGGCAAGGACCCACCACCTCTACATCCATTTGTGAAGGGTGAGACTGCTAATGCAGAATTAGAAGACTAGTTATTGATGAGAGACGCAATGCTGAAATTGCTAAAAGATAATCTTGTTAAGGCTGAAGCACATATGAAATATCAGCAAGACAAGAAGCGTAGGGAACTTTCTTTTAATGTTGGAGATTATGTCTTTCTACGCATTCAGCCCTTTAGACAAAAATCTCTATCCAAGCAGCATTATGAGAAGCTATCTCCTAGGTTTTTTGGACCCTACAAAGTTCTGAGAAAGCTAGGTTCAGTAGCTTATGAACTGAAACTTCCACCAGATGCACAGATTCATCCAATTTTCCTAGGCGAAGCATCATCCAACTTTCCATGTCTCCTTGCTTCGCCCTGCTCATGGTGTTCTACCACCATCATCACTAGCTCCACTACCCACTTCGGTCAAATGGGAGCTGCAATTGCAACCAGAAAGTGTGCTTGACCATTGCCGGACTTCTATACATGATTTGGAGTTATTAGTAGCTTGGAGAAGTCGACCTTTTGAAGATGCTACTTGAGAAGACTATGACCTCTTTGCTGCTCAATTTCTAGATATCCACCTTGAGGACAAGGTGACTTTCAAAGGGGGGAGACGTGATAAACCCCTGATTATGTATTTCAGGAGAAAGCCACGTGCCAAGCAAGAGTGAATCAGTAGATCAGTTTTAATTAATTATTTAATTGTTTTATGTCTGTTCTAAGTGTCCTAGGATGTAGGAGTCAGTTATGTTTACTGGTTAGCTGAGAATCTTATTTTCAGATATGCTTCTATTTCTCTGTTCTATTAGCTAGAGGGTATAAATATTATGCATTACAGGATGCAGGGATATCAATGACAATTCAACTCATTCGAATATTTCATTTGTGGAGATTCTCCTATTGGCTATTATTCCTTCTTTAAGTAAGATTCTTGCTTATAGAGAGCTTAATAGATTTTTATTCTGCTTTTATCTTCTAAAGTACCTAGTCTATACCATTTCACTTTGCAAGTGTTAAGATTTCAATTTCAAATCCAATCTCAAGGACAATAGGAAAAAAAAAGATTTCAAGTACCAATGTTGACACCAAAACTTTAGCCTCTTGTCTCTGGATGATAGTCTTCTACTCATAAATTGTTGTTGATAATCCATTTTTCCATAGAAGAGTTCTAATGGTTAGCTCTAAAACCTGATTAGTTTATTGTCGTCAGAAATCCAAATATTATGAGTCGATTTACATCTCCTACCTCTCTTTTACATACAATGAAACATTTATAGTATATGTGCTCATCACTTTTTTTCATTTCTTGGTTTTCTCAGGCAAACCCAAAGTCGTATCCATAATACAATTCTTCTCTAGTTCATGTGTTCCCAGGTTAAGAAAGGAAAAAAGGTGGCTTTCAAAGGCAAAGGAATTTTGGAGGTAAGTCTTTTGAGTTCAGGCAGAAGTTGGTACAAAATGCAAAGAAGTGCTTAAGTTTGTACTTCCAATCATTGACAGAAAACCTTCTTCCAAACATATTGTCTTATTCAATTTCTTGCAACATTGCCCCTTCCTTCAAGAACCTTGTCCATGTGGTTGGCTTCAAAAAATCTTTTTTGCAACAAAAAAAGGTTCCCAACTTGCATTCTCTATTGAGTTGTATGTCTATTGGACTATAAGATTTGTTACTAATTTGTTGTTGTGCTTGACCACCCTTTTGTCCAATATTGTTTTTGGAGCTTGATATACCGTGATGAATGTGGTTGGGGAGATGACATTGGTATATGCTTAGACACATACCTCTAGAGTTGAGAAACGTGAAATGTAGGATGACTTGAGAATTTAGCTCTCAATTGGAGCTTGTAGGCCACTGTTTCCTTCTCTATGATTTTCACAATCCATAGTATAATGGGGACAGTTTATGGTTGCTCCTCTTCTGAAGTTAACGTTATTTATGAAGTTGTAGCTTCAAAAACACACATTCTCCCACTTGGAACTTTCTGTCTACTCTCTCTTTATCTACTTGTTACTTCATTCGATGCTAGACTATTTTGAGATGGAATTTAGCCATCAAGAGTGCTACTTTTCAGTTTCTCATCGGATGACTTGAGAATTTAGCTCCAAATTGGTGCTTGTAGGCCACCTTTCCCTTCTCTATGATTTTCACAATCCATAGTATAATGGGGACCACAGTTTATGGTTGCTCCTCTTCTGAAGTTAATGTTATTTATGAAGCTGTAGCTTCAAAAACACACATTCTCCCACTTCGAACTTCCTGTCTACTCTCCTTTTATTTACTTTGTACTTCATTCGATGCTAGACTATTTTGAGATGGAATTTAGCCATCAAGAGTGCTACTTTTCAGTTTCTCATAGCTTGATCCATAGCTAAGATTTTGGAATCAGTGACACTAGCAGTCGATAACCATAGAGAATTTCAGAAGGTGTTGAATTGATAGTTGAGTGATAGATGGTGTCATCCCACCATTCGGCTAATGATATCCAATCAGACCACTTGTTCTAAGAATCATTGTAGAAACATCAAAAATAGGTTTTCAATACCTTTTTAATAGCTTTTGTTTGTTCGTAAGATTGGGAGTGGTATGTAGAGGAGAAGTTTAAGCTAACTACTTAGTAGCTTGAAGGTTTCTTGCCAAAAAGCACTTAAGAATAATGAGTCTCTATCAATCATAATTGCCCTAAGCATTCCATGTAGTTTGAAGATGTGGTTGATGGACACTTGCTATTTTTCTTAATAGCAATAAAATGAGACACCTAATAAATCAATCTATAATCACAAATATTACTGATTTACCTCTAGATAAAGGTAAGCCTTCAATGAAGTCCATGCTAATTTCTCTTCAACAACCTTCAGGTTTGCAAAAGTGTAGGATATGCAACAATGCCATATTTGTTCTTTTGACGAATTAAACATTGCTTAACATAATTCTTGACATTATTAGCCAAACCTCTCCAATGGAATACATTTTTCACTCTTTTCATGGCTGTTGGTATGCCTAAATGTCCTCCTTGGGTTCGATCATGCCCCATGTAGACTAGTGACTAGTGATAGGTTCAGCATTTATTGCTTTACATTCTAATCAACCATTGGTTGCTCCTCTTCAACTACTAATCCTTCTTCTCCTTTTATCATGTGGAAGTGAAACTTTTAATTCTTTTTCTTTTGCATTTATGCCTCCAATGTGTACCTATTGTCACATCATAAACATAATCCTTTTGCTCGCATCTCGTCGAAGTCCTTGCTGCTAACCGTTCTCGAGGTTATTCATTAAGGTAATTTTTCCTTAACTTCCAGGCATAGATAGGATTCCATCCGCTTGATTATATTTGGTGGCAGTTGGTCCCTGTACTACCCCTTTCGATGGCATTCCACTTCCTAGGTCACCTAGGTTATGAGGTGATTTGATATTTCCTTTAAAATGATGCAAATTGGTGTTAATTATGACCACCGCCTCTTGTTTCCTTGCAAGCCAATTGTGTTATTGAAGATTTTGGGGGTCAAGTAGCTTAACAGCTAATTCCAACTTGGGTTTCAAACACTCTAAGAAAAGTCCCGCCAAATAATTCTCAGGTAGTGATAGATTATTAGAATAACAATAAAACTGTGCATAATGCCTTCCTAATTCAATTCCTTCAAATATCTGACAAGGTTTTCAAATATATTTTCATCAAACCTCTAATTGAGAGTGGCTACAAATTCCTCCCAATCCACTTGCCCATGCTTGCTTCTAGTTTTCAAAAATAATCGGTACCATTCTTGAGCTCACCCTTCTAAATGTGTAGCCACCATTCTTTATATTTTGCTAAATCTAGTAGGTACCATATATCTATCGCTTTCAAGAGGGATTTTAGTCATACTACAAGCATTTCCCTTTCCCCTTGATGTCAAGCAATACTCTTTCTTAGATCTTTGCATAAATTGATTAAACATCAGTTTCAATTCCACTTCCCTTTCATATCTATCAATTTTGTTTTTTCAATAACAGTTTCTCATTTCAGGCTTGTGCTTCAGTCAAATTGCTAACATTTTCCTCCAGCCTTCGCATTTCTGCTCCGCTAGTACCTTCCGCTATTGATGCCACAATCAAGGTTCAACCACTCTAATACTAAATGTTATAGTTAATCCATCAAATTGAAAAATAACTATGGAAATCGTGAGAATAGGGAGGCAAACTAAAGAATTCAAGAACAAAGAGAGAGAAAGGAAAAAAAAATTTGTTATTGACTGATTGTTGTTCATTACACAACAACCGTAAAAACATAAACCAAAACATTCATCAGTAAACTAAAGCTATGTAGATAAGTTTGACTAGAATGATTTGCTTTCGTTTCTTTAAAGGATTCTCTACAACATCGTCCTTTGTTTGTTACTATTGTTGTCTTTCCCATGCTTCCTCTTGTTTAGTTTCCTACAACAATCTTTCAACTTCCACTCTCCTACAAGAAGAAGAAAGGCACTAACAAATATGAAAACTTGGAACGTCCTCCTTCTAAAGCTAGAGACGTCCACCTCCCGAACCTGGAGAAGAATAGCAAGATCCTATTCTTTTGAAATTTGAGAAAATTCAAATGATCTTGTTTCTGATCATAGTAAGGCATTTGATCTTGAGACACCAAACAAGATCAAGAAAGAGAAAAAAATGGTGCATTAAAAATGACAGTATGGAACAAGACATTTGAGATATCGGTTGATATGAGACACTTCATCAAAAATAAAGGAGGAATCAATCCTCTTGGGGCTGTTCTACACTTGTGTCTTCAATTATTTTCGATATTTTTATTTTTATATTATTTTTAATTTATTAAATATTTTCTTACTAAAATTTCATAGATAGGCGGTGGTTCACATCAACAAAGTCAAAAATAAGAGATGAGAGTGGAAAATATTTACAAAAAATAAAACATTTGACATTTGACAGATATTTTATTTGATTCATATTTTTTGTATTTTAGCATAAATATTCAAATTTAATATATAATTTATTATTTATATTTTCACTCTCATGAAAAACTTAATCCATATATGGACAAATGGACATGTAAATTCAAAGCAAAGATCAACTAAGGAATCAATAACTTATGATCCTACGACAGGAAAGAACCATCAGATTCAGAAGAGAAGAAGCATCACAATGAGGTATGTGTCATGAAATGCATGTGCAAGCAAAAAGCATGAGAGCATCATCAAGTCCAAATAGCAATCAATCTTAACTCCCATATAACAAGAATAGAATTAAAATCCCTTACCACTGGCCTTGGCTTCTTGGGTCTAGACCGTCTCAGTTCCTGTAACTTATCTACATTAGCCACCCCCAAGACAGCCGATTCATATGTCCCAAAGTTACCAACAATCCTTCTATCAGACTCCAAACTTAAATAGGCCTCAATTTTGTTTGGCGCAGACGGAGCAACCCACTGTCTGGAATTAAACATCCAACCCAATTCAGCAGGAACAGAATCAAACCCGCATGCAGAAACCATTAAAGAACCTGTCTCTGCTGCCTTCTCATGAAACTGCATCTCGACTCTCTCCATAAACTCAGGCTCTCCACATATGTCCAAATAATCACACCTAGCAGTATCAACATCAAACAAAGACAAATGAACTTCTCCGATCACACAAAAGATGCATAAAAAACCATGATGTTTCAATCTTTAGATATACACACCCAGTCTCGGCACACGCGGCGACGACCGGCTCGCCGTGCAGGCGAAATGGGCCGACACAGTTGAGTATGAGCTTCGTTTGGCGGCAGAGGTGGCGGAGGGAAGAAGGGTCAGAGGTGTCAGCGGTGAGAATGGCAATCGTGGGAGGAGGGGCGGGATGTGCAGCCCATTGGAGGGCCTGGGTCAGTCTGGCCGGACTTCGGCCAGCGAGGGCAATGGATTTGAGAGGAGAGGAAGGGGCCTTAAGGAACTTGAGAGCTTCTTTGACAACGTATCTGCCGGTGAATCCCGAAGCTCCCAGGATGATTAAGTCAAAGGGAGGTTGGGTATTGGAGTCCATATTTTGAGAGGTTTTGCAGAGGTTGGGACTTGGGAGGAGTGATTTATAGTTATAGGTTTTCGGGTTTATAGAAATGCGTGCCAGTTATTGCATTATGTTAACAGCTTTGAGTCGGTGATGCAACAGGCGAATTCGGTGGAAAGAGTGATCGATAGGTATGCGATAGATCCTACGAACTTCCCAAGGCCCCGCGAGTAAACTTGCACAGACGCTTATAACAGTTGTTTAGAGTTTTTCGCGAAATTAAAAATTTTCATTAAATAATAGAGAAGGTTACATCTGAAAAGGATCTCTTCTATGTGCGATAGACTTAGGGATGCTTGTTTTGTAGGTACTGTATGAGAAATAGGGAATGAGAATGAAAGTTAGAACTTGGTTGGGAAGTATGATCGGAGAGGAATGGATTTGATTACTCATTATTGGGTATTACTCCATCCCCCTCATAATTGAGGGGAATGAGAGTCATTACTTTGTGTATTACTCACATTAGCAAAGTACATGAAGTTGTATTGGGAATTAAAATGTAAAGTATAATTAAAATGTAATTAATTAAAATATAAAATATAATTAGTTAATAACTTTAATTAATTAAGATAAAAGTTAATTAATTAAAATAATTACAAAATATAATTAATTAATTAAATTAATAATTAATCAATATAAAATCTAATTAATTAATTAAAATATAATATAATTAATTAAAGTATAATTAAAATCTAATT
>JAOQMR010000008.1:12052305-12063057 GCA_027563865.1 Erythroxylum pelleterianum | reverse complement strand
CAATTTGTTAAATCGAGATGTCATATACTCCTAACAGATATATGACACTGTGCTCTCGTCGTATGCTGGTCACACCGGTTATTGAACAAGTATGAGTACTGAAGAGTTTTGTTAAACCCATCATGTGTGAGTGGGATATGATGGCGTTTTACACCCATGATGGGTCAAATGGTCATCTGGTATGAATAACTTCTATCGGTATTTATTCACAGATGACATATATATATAAAGACAACTTTTGAAAAACTCTGTGTATTTTGCTTTCTGGAAAAACGCTGGTTCTTGTGATCTTCAGCTTGGAAGTTTTTCTACATAAAACTAAGGCAAACTCTGCGTTCTTTAACCGGTGGAATTATATCAGGAATCCAAGTATGTGATTTCTGTTTTTCCTAAGCATATATCACCGATCCTTGGAAGATGCATAATCTGTGGTTTGTTTGTGATCTGTTCGTGAAATTCTAACCTAGTCCAACAACTTTCCAATAAAACCAAATTCATATGATGAGAACCATCTCTTTCTGTACAAGATCTCAAACTGTAATATCTCTAAGCCAAGACAACCCTCCATCTGATTTTTCTTCTGAATTTTTTTTTAGATGACCACCATATTTTCTTCATTAGAAACAGAACTACTTCTAATGAATCAATCAGATTCGCCAAGTCTTTTTATAAGACGCAAGGCATTTTGGTAAGAGGACTCACTAGCAAATGATCTTAACTGGTGTCAAAGCTACGAAATTCCAGCAACACCAGGGCCATGCAATATCAACGTAACTGAGATATTATTAAAATTACTAAAGTAGCATTTATCTCAACAGTTATAAGATTAAACTGAGAGTGGATCGGGATTAGTCTCATAGGATTCAGAATATGTGGCTGCAGAAGTAGTAGTTTATCCAATCCCATACCAAATTCAGTATGACTCTTTTCAGACATTTCCACACCAATGATTGTCTTCTTTGTCCTACGTTTTGTTTTATTCAGATTCAAACCATGACCTTTCCTGCTTCCAACTTGAATCCTTATTCAAACTCACCAAAGATGGATATTGGAACTAATTTAAACCAAGTACCACTAAAGAGTATCCTTTAGATTCAAACAAAGCCGACAATAAGGAGATGGTTCACTTTCCACAGCAACAATGGGTTACAAATTTATATTCTTTTAGGGACTCCATCCAGAAATATCAAAAGTAGAAAGGAATTCAAATCTTAACCTTAGCATGTAAATGAAAAAATGAGGTTTACAATGTTAATTTTGCTGGTTTATGTTCTATAATTAATCGGTTTGGTTGTAGTTTAGTTACAACTATTTAAAGGCATTCTTTATCAGTACATATTTAGATGTATATGATAAAGTTCCATGGGATAATTATATATTGAAATTGAAATTATAATAAGATTATAATTATAAAATTCATATTACATTTTTGTATTATCCTTAAATTATTCCTAATCATTGTTCTACTAAGTTTGGACATTACTAGAACATAACTAGCACACGTTTTATTTTTCCTTATAAAAGAAGTAGTCGACCTCATAGGCTAAAGTATGGAGATACTTAAACAAATGTATGGGTGCTTGTTAGAGAATGAATTTACTGAACAGACCCGATATGAAAAATCTATTTAAAACATTACTTGTATGTCTATAAAATTTTCATTATGATGATTGTATAAGTGATCATTTGACTTGAGGTCACCAAAGTTATCTTATACAGGGATTGTTATGTTTTGATACTACTTATAACCTATTTAATCATAAGTTGATCAATAGATAAAGCATAAATTACATGGAGATAGTTGTATGATCAAGGTAAGATTCATCACCTTAAAGTATTTAGGAAAAATGTTTCATTGTTCTCGATTAGTATTGATTTGGGAAATCTTTAGCCAAGGTAGAATAAAGCTTTGTAAATAATTTACAAATGCCATTAATTGAATCAATAGCGAATGACGGAGAACTAATATGATTTGACTCAAAATAAAGTAGATATTAATTTCATGCTCTATGTCTAATCGAAAAAATGTATGATGAAAGGATTGAATTACGTGAAAAAATCATGCACAGAAAGGTTAATCAAAACTACGTTAACATTCTTAAATATTTGGGTGGTCATGATGTGTTGTTAAACATCAATCTTAATATATGATTATAAATTGTTTAATTAGAGAATTAAAGATAAATTAAAAGGAGTTTTAATTTATTTAATTTTAATTATGAATTAAAATTATAATTTATAATCATTGCTGTCATATTTGGGAATCTAATTGACTCACAAATAAAAAATGAGTTGAAGAGAGCAAAGTTATTTTAATTAAGTTGAATTTGATTGTAAAGTTTGAGAAACTTTATAATTAAATATGAGATATTTAATAAAATAAGAATCAATATGAGATATTGAATCTTATTTGGGCATAATTAGTATTTAATTAGAATTATTTGTAATTCTAATTTAATTTTAATTACAATTAGAATTTAATTTCAATTAAATTAATAAAATATCAAAAACCTATCATAAATAGAATTAAGCACTAATGGAGCACTTGTTCCTTAACTCTCTCTGTAAGTATTGCTGAATTCTCAACCAATTTTATGAATATTGTTAAAGGCGAGACATTTGTGTGACTATGGTAGTAGAGACAGATCGATTTTAGAAACAGTTCGAAAAATACGATAAGAATATAATCAAGCTTTAACATAAAGTAGGAATTTAGATTAACGCTTTATTAAAATTTAAGTATTATTTATTTTATAAAATTAAAGAAATTTTAGCTTTCAAGATATCAAAATATGAAAAAGTTTCATAATTATTCCGCTATTGTCGAGATCTGATTTCGGCATGATATCCCAACAAATTTGGCTTCATAAGTCAAGAATTACAAACATAATTATATATATATAGTTTACTTCCAATTAGGTCTAAAACTAAACTGAAGTGCAATGTATGGTAACCATACAAACTCCACAAGCAAAATTATGCTGTACTGACTTTGGAATTCCCATTTTGAAGCCCTAACCTAAATCAGACCATTCTGAAATTACAAATTTATTTGCAGACTTCTTCATTTTCACCAGACTTTTTTGGGGGCCATAAGGAAGAGGATTTGTTCCCAGAGGCCAGGAGTGCCTAGATTGCCCAACCCAATGACACTTGAGCTACAGGCAGCTACTGTCCAGTAACCAGCCAGTATTTCCTCTCTCAATTGCTCCTTTTCCCACCCACAATACCCATCAAAGAATCTAAACTCACCTATGCCAACAACATTTCTCTTTACCATTTCTGCTGCACACCCAACAGTTTCTTTGGTCCCATAGTACATTCCCTTCATCACTTCTTCAAATACCCCGCTCTTTGCCACCCTCTCATTGTCATAGGCCCCTCTTGGGCTCACCAAGAACAACCCCTCTTCTAATGGCCCCCCAAAAAACAATGGCCTATCTGAGAACGTCCCCGCTACATCCATCGCTGGCGATCTCATCTCCTTGATCGACATAAGGGACGGTCGATTCAGTATGATACCAAATGGGCCAACTGGCCCAGTTGATAAGAGAAGAATAACCGTCCGTTCAAATATGTGGACCCCATCGAGTTTCTCTGTGGCTATGAGCAGGCATCCCTTCTCGGGCTCATGAATGGTGTGGGCCCATTTGTCACCAATTGTGATCTGGTGCGTGCGATCATGATCAGACACTGTAACAGGATCCACTGTTGATGATGGATCGTTGAGCCTCTGCTCTTGCTCGACGGCAACTAGCCTTGCTCTGAATGATCGCCAATCAGCTTCCACATAAGGTTGACTTGCATCATCAGACGACAAGTGGCAGCCTATTGTTACAAAACAAAATCAAACTCGGGACACCCACACAAGCAAATATCAACTTTGTATATCCGCAAATGGAACGTTATGAGAACAAAATAATTGCAACTGGGGAGGGACTTACGGGTGGTGGAAGATGGAAGAGCAACTCTTCTGTACTGAAACTGGCTGAAACTTGTCTTGGGGTAGGCAAAGACTCTAGCTTTGATTGAAGGGCCACGTTCTATGGTCTTGGGGAAGGAGTTTGAGGTAAGAAAACAAGCTTCCATGTCTGCAGAACTGCTTCCTTCTTAGTTTAATTTCTTACCTAGGAAAAGAAATCAGAATATACTGATGGCTGGGAGAGGCCGATACGTAGAATATATAAAACTCAGGTGAGGGTTAATGTGAGCCACAAAGTGGACTAGAGTCCCGTCCCATCTTGTTGCATGTTACCTTTTAGACCTTTTTAAGGTATGGGGACATTGGATAAGACTTACACATGGCACAACAAGAGCATGTGCGCATATGCTAGACTACCCTTTCGGTTGATGTGTCATGCTTGTAGCCACTTGTTTATTCATCAGGAGCAACTTTTGGGATGGATAATCTAGTGCTAAAATCCTACGTGGCATTGTGTCACTGGCCACATTTTCTGGATATGTGGATTTGGATAACATTGTCATTGTTTGGCATCCCTTCCCCTTCAAGAACTCCTAGCTGGAATTACCGGCTGGCTTTCGACCAAGAGTTTCTTCTTTGATTTACTGTTTTTTACAGCTTGAGTTATACTGCGATAAGAATGACTCAGTTGCGCTCAACAATGGGATATGCATTTTCAGCTACAAGTGATAATACGAAAATTGACGTGATGTTATTCTAAGCATTTGAGCTCCAGAGATGTTAAAACAACTTCACAGGAACTAGGTGGTCAGATTTGAACACAAGACCCTGCAGACTCTTCAGAAAAAGAAAAGCGTATTAGGATAAAAAGGATATGATTAAGCAAATCAAAGAGACAAAAGATATAAAGGTAATGTATCAGGGAACATCGCTTGAACTTCCTCCTCTCAAGAGCAAAGCTCTAGATTGAAACTATGTTCTCTGTTTCTGCCATTCCTTCCACACAGTACTAGATTTTATGTATAGGGGTGACTTTCAGACATCAACCAAGGGTTGATAGAGATGGCTTCTGTGAAAGATCAATGATGTGCGCAGCCACCAGTGCAGTTTTGCTAATAGGAAGGTTTCTTGGTTTCAACCCGTAATTGCCATCACAAATTACTGGAAATTATCATCTGAATGGGAAATATGGTGATTGTCCAGTCAAACGATCTGACTGTCGAATGTACAAGATTTCCCTAGTCTTTTTATTGGATTGTCTTCTATACAAGTTGTATCAGGCTAGATATTATATAGTTATTCCAAAATGCTGGAGCTGGAGAAAGAACTAGCTCTATCTCCCTTGCCATGAGTGGAACAAATGGGATCTTTTCTGGTTCTTGCGTAATATGCTAAAAATAATAATCATGGACAAAAACATTTACAAATAACTCAGCTCCAAGCTGCATGTTGTAAAAGATCATTGCATTCACTTGGCTTCTTGCTGGACTGTAGATGCAATATTATTCAACAATTAGATGTAAACGTCGATATGATCGATATTCACATCAATGATTGTTTAAATAAAATCATTTACGAATTGTATTTACTTATTCATCCATTAAAGAATTTGTTTTAGAATTCTTCATCCGGTCGTTCCACACTCTTTTATGTTTTTGTTATCTTTATGTGTTGTTATATGAACTTAAATATAACATTTGTGTTGGACCCATTTTCGGAGCTCAACAATTCGGAGCCATAACACATGAGATTATTTCCTTGTAAGGTCATTTCAATGAACCCTTATTAGGTATCATCTCACAAGGGTGGCGTGCCCACACAAGCCAATTACCAAAATCACAATTTGACTTCATCAAAATAATTGTAGCTCTATGTCTCTAATTTATTTTGAAACAAGAACCATCTCATTCGGAGCTTTATAGCTCAAGATATGTTTAAAAATCCAAAGTATGTTCATAACCTACTCATGTTCTTCCAACCGATCCCTCACTTTCTTTCTATCAATCTTTTTCAAATCAACACCAAAGGCTACCAATTTTTATAGAGAGATAGAAAAATGTGTTAAAAATCTATTGGTTCAAGAACCACTTTGTTTGAAGGTCAGACGAAGAAGTTATGGACAAAAGAATCAAACATAATTTTTCCCTCAACCACAATACACTTGTTTCAAAACAATTGAAATAACTTTCACTAGAGATACGAATTAAGGTCGTCTTTGGACGGTTTCGAAGAGGACTTCTACATCTACAACTTTCATGAAAACCTTGAAGAGAGATTTTGTCATCTAGAGGGTCAAAATCTCGAATTTCCAAAAGTGTAGATGGATCAAACAAAGTGATTCAGTCTAGATGAATCAAACAAAGGGACTCAGTATCAAACGAAGGGATTTCTACGGGGTCTTCCTCACATCACCAAAAATTCTAAATCACTTCATTTGCTATAGTTGTTTCGTATATTATCCTCTGCGACATCCTAAATTGTAATGATCATAACTCTCAATTCCGATATCCAAAAACCGCATACTTTATACCGTTAGAAAGCTAAAAAAATAAATTACAAGACAACTTTGTCTAATTCAGCCTAGATTATTCCAAATTTTCCTTGGAAATCAAAACACAATTTCTATACCTATGAAAAGATTGAAAATGCAATATAAAGACTTAGAAAGTCATATCCAAAAAGCAATCATATTTCATTAACAAATTCAAACACAATTTGAGCCTAGCTTTAATTACAAAAGTTAACTATCTTGGAGTTTGTCCAAATGCCTTCCAAGGATCACTGATTTTCTCGATCTGTACCTAAAGAGGGAAAATGATGGGTTGAGGTACACAGCTCAGTGGCTAATATATTTATAGCCATCGGTAATTAATCACAAATTCAGGCATATGTACATATATATATATAACCAGCAATTCAAGCATTAATCAAATTAGCTCAAACTCATAATACACAACATAGACTTTAGCCATTAAACATAACACTCAATTATGCACCATACTTGACAATTCAAAGATGCAAAGCACAAACAAATGGCTCGAGAGGTCCTATGGGTACGAAATAGAGAAATCGAAGTTTACATCATGAATAAAATGAGTCCATTTTCGAAGCTGATATGCTACAAACGGGCAGCCGGGAGAAGGCTCTTGTTTACGTGCACTTGATGAACAAAATGATTCCTCTCTCGCCCAAACAAAAGCACATATTCATTTCATCATATACTCATACTTTCATGCTTTTTTCCTTATTTTCATTTAATTCAAAATGTTATAACCTTTTTCAAGGTAGAACATAATCATAATGCATCATGCATTGCCAATCAAGTCACAACAATTCAATTTCAAGCAAATCAAATTCAAGAAATCAACATACACACACATAGGCAAGAATTTGTCTAATCACCCAACAACTATAAATAAGTTACCCCCTATTTTGCTTGAAAATCGAAACTCAAGTGTGCCCTTCCTCTTGCTCTTAGATAAGGTTTTCTTGATTTCCTAACATAACCAAAATTCTCATTTAATCCAAATTCAAATGGAAATCCCCTAAAACTTCCATAATCACAAAAATGCAATCAACCCAAATCAAGCTCAAACCTAACTTACCCATAGTCCATCTAGGCTAGAAAATCCAAAACCTAGTTTAGAAACCCTAAAATCAAATGGGTTCTCTTAAATCATTTTCTTCTAACACAAACCCTTCATTCTTTGCACAAAGCCCTTTTCTCTAATAAAGCAAGAAGAAAAGATGATTAACTTACCTTAACAAGCTTGATTTCTCTTCTTTCTCCACAATTTTTCTTTCTTTCCTAGCTTCTCCCATGATTTTCTTCTTCTCCTCTCTTCTTTCACATTTTTCTCTCTCCTCTCTTTCTTTCCACGATTTCTCTTCTTTCTTACTTATTTCAAGAACATTTATTTGGTCTTTTTTCCATTTTACCCTTCATTTACCTTGTCCTTCCCATTTTACCCCCTTATATCTATTAAAATTAACATCTTATACTTTTAACTCCTTAACTAATGATCATGGAAAATTTGAAGGAATTTGATAATACTTCCTTTTATAAAAGTGTTTCTCATTGTCTTAAGTTTCTAATGGCATTAAAATCATTCAATTTGGTTCAGAAATCTGAAAGTTATGCCTTAACCATTTTCGGATTGTTCTTATTTTGAAATAATATTTTGTGCTCAACTTTCATCCAGAAATTAAAATTCTTAGAGACTAAATTAAAACTCGAGTTCTTCAGACAATTTGTATCCCTAAGTCTCTAATTTAATCCAAATTAAGAATCATCTCGTTTGGATAACTAGAGAAAAAGTTATGGCTAAAACACCGAAGCATACTCAACGAACATGTTTCAACTACATTTTTCAGCTTTTAACTTCCAACATTTCACATATAACCTATCTTGTACCTAAACCATTTCTTACCTCATTTCTAATTCAAGAATTCTCATTTTTTGTTACTCATAACTAATCGCCAACAATTTCTCATTTAATATTTCTAACTTCCAAGAAGAGTTTGAGGTCCAACAATTTGGACAGCTTCAACTATAATACGCAATAATAATAATCATAATGATGATGATGATGATGATGATGATGATGATGATGATGATGATGATGATGATGTAATTATCTAATATAATTACATTAAGAATATTTAATAAGGACCATTATATGTGCCCTTATCTTTCATCTCCTACTCACACTAATTAGTATGCACCGTTAGCAATTAGTGTCACTAAATGGTTTACTATAGTACATACAAAATCATTTATATTATCCTTGTTAGTCGGTAATGCATACTTGGTAAAATTCATATGTTACAGTAATAATTATCTTTTATTAGAGTGTATGTTTTTCCTCAAATAGTGTACTAATAATAGTTCAAATATTTCATATGCCTAACTCGAGTTCACTTGTTTGTTCATTTAATCCACTCTTAAAAACTCACATATGAAATAGTAAGACAAATTAGATGAACATATCATTTTTCTAAGTTATGTTGTTATTAATAACTCTTTACACCATTGAATATACTTCACATCGATATTAGTATTTTAAGTTTTGAGCACTCATTTATCACCTAGATAAATTTCCTAAAGCTTATCTTATCTCTATTTCTGCAAATTAATAAAGGCAATCATCCGTATAAGAAGGTATTTCGTATACATTTGATATACTTCGTATATCTAGAACTAAATATTCAATACTTATTTTAATATTCATTTTATAATAAAATTTCAAATCAAAATCAAGTATTTACATATTTGTAGAACAGAATTTTTATTTAAAATTCGTTAAGTAAAATGTCATTTAATTGTCAATTAAACATATATTACATCAAATACTCGATGAAAAACAAACTATCATCATAAATAACAAGTATTACTCAATAGAGATATTCATTTTTCTTTGTACTAATGTGTCCTTGACTTAGTTTTACTTAATATCTACATGATTGATTTAATATTGATATTTTTGCTCCCTAATATTGTCTTTCAATGTACTTATTCATACATAATATAGTGTGCAGGAGACCGTTATTTATTTTGAAATAAGAAACCACCTTTATATCTCATTATTTTATAACATTCATGGAGATACATATTGTTTAGGTGTTCACCTTTAGCAATTAGTGTCACTAAATGGTTTACTATAGTACATACAAAATCATTTAACTATTCATTGGCCTATAATAATAACCTGGTAGTTCTTGAATGATATTTAGCAATCTTAACATCAAAGATGTATGCATTATTAGCCATGTTCTTCACTTTGAATGTTATTAAGAGCCAATTTGTTTGCTCGTTTGACAAATTAAGTATTATCTCTAGATATCAAAATACCATCTGCATGTAACAATAACCAACATTAACTTCAATGTCTTAGCATTGAATGCTCCTACCTTATATTTTATTTACAACTTATTATATATAGTTGCTACCAAAGCATGTTATCAACGTGGAACATATCTCCTTACATGGTCTATTATACCTCTTGAACTCATGCATAACAACATCTATGTTACACAAGTTAAGGAGTTCTTCTTTCACATAAGTCATATTCCTTGCAATTTTCTTATGTCGAGTCATAGTGTCTTTCTTAAATATTATTGTGATTTCATGTAATAAGACAACAACCTTTTGCTCTTTCAGTACATATTAGATTTCCATACTCCATATTTATAAAATGGCACCAATAAAGTTTTCATCTTTAGTGAATTCTATGACAAAATTCTTGCAATAGTCATTTTTCTTAAACATATAGTTTCCACAATGACATATTTAATATGTGATGTTGTCATTTTTAGTTAATATGATGCAATTCTCTAAATATAAGATCACTAAGTATGCAATCATAATCTATATAAGAATTAGTCAATAATTAATCATTCTATTTAGATATATTTGTTTACAAATATATTAAGTATGATATATTAACACATATGTATAAAACAAAAAAAAAGTAAAATAACAATGCATTTCAAATTAACATTTATAATAATGGCTACTATAAACAACTAATGCTACGTAAGTATCATTAAATATTGAATAAAAAGGTGACTAAAACTTTAACTAATTGTGTCTTCATGAAATTCACACAATTTTTTATGTTCCAGTTTGAATTAAAATTAGGGGTTCCATTATAACCATTTTCCTGAAAGAAATTTAAGGAAAATTGATTTCAACACATTTGAATAATAAAGTTATTCAAGCTAATTAAACAAAGTATGGACAAATTGTAACATCAAAAACAAAGTATACCGACTGATGTAGTACGCCACCCTCGCGGGGCACGGACTTGGATATCACTAACGATATCGGG
>JAOQMR010000008.1:11932761-11948621 GCA_027563865.1 Erythroxylum pelleterianum | reverse complement strand
TATTAATTTATTGATGGCGACCTGCAAAATGGGACCAGATCCTTTGGTTCTTTTTCTGTACCTATTCTGTGTCATTGTATTTGAGCCATCTATTTATGATGGGACCTACATAAACGAATAACTCAAATGTAATAGCACAGAATAGGTACAGAACAAAGAGAACAGAGAATTTGAGGGCTGCAAAATGTGGTTTTGTTGTTGTCTGTAACGATTTAATATTGATTGAAACTCGTTTTAAACTTTAAATTTTCAGTTTAACTTCTAATCTGATTTTTAAAACATTATTATTAAGATAGACTAATTCAATTGAAGATTTTGGTAATATAGAAAAATTAAGTAGACCGTTATCCTTATTTCGTTTACAAGTGGCTTAAACATTTTGACTTTGGTAATCCACGTAAGGTCTCCAAATGTAGCCACCTTACGCTTTATTCTCCAAAAGAGGATGTGTGAGGTATAGGCCAAAGTCAATGAAAATTAGAATCTATAAAATACAATAATACCATAAGTTTCCTAGTTCTGTTTACATATTTGTCTGTCAGACATTAATAAAAGAAAGAAACCAAATGCAAGAAAACCATCTTTTGAGTAATCAATTGGAGGGTATAAAATAAATGGTTAGCTTGTTCTACATGTTTTGTGTGACCAAAGAGTTTCAAACTTGACAATGGAGAAGGGGAGAGTTCTGACTGTCACTGCTTCCAGAATACTGGACTGGCATCAATGCTGGATCTTGGTACACATTCACCAATTTATTAAAAAACTCACTCATGCTTTGCTCATTCTGCTCTTCGTTGTCTTTCTTCACCAAGCACTGCCAGACCCAGAAAGCATTAAGGTCCAAGTGAATATGGAAAATTCAGTAGAAATTCAAAATGACATGAGAATTTTCTCTTACGTACCTCGGTTGGATAGGCTTGAAATATTGGTAGGAACCTTTTTCGGCAGTATTCATTGAAAACAAGCGTAAGAATTGGAAGAGGAATGGTTAAACTGGATGCAAGCGGAAGCTTTTTAAGCCCAAATATTCCAATTGCAATAACATGCATCAGTATCAAAGAAAATATGGTTGAGTTGTGCACTATAGGCCAAAACTTCCCATTCGTCTCATACTTAGGTGCGTACACATTCAATAGCTGCAAAGAAGAGGTAAAGGAACTAATTTGATTCGTAGTGTCAAGATTAAGCATCTACAATATAATGGAGCAGCACAGTAGCAATTAGAACAATCACAGCAGTTAAAGCTACTTTCTTTTCTTTATCTTAAGTTAACCTTCTCAAGTAGTTTATCATATGATGTAAGATCATGAAAGTAAATTTAACTTCTTAAAGTTTATATTAACTACTCTAAAAAGGGGTTCTGTGAGTGGAGCCTTCTTCCTCTTCTTTTTTTTTTTTGTTGATCCTTCTTTGACATTTAGATACAAACAGTTAACAAAGTAAGGAAATGGGCAAGAAAAGAAACCTTAATTACCTGGTTGCGGAGTATGATGAATCCTAGGCAAAAGTAAACCAAGAGAAATGGCAAGATCAGGGGAGCCAGGAAAAAGTATGTAACACCAACTAGTACAAAGAAGAGAATTGTGGGAATTTCACTGTGGTAAGGAATTGATGGAACTTCAAATTCATCACTCTTTTCCCTTGCAAATAATCTACTCACGAAGCAGCAAAACAGATGAACCAATTGAACGAGTTCATATGCCAGACCTGTCCATCCAGAGGTCACAACATATGAAATGAAAAATGATGCCTGCACCCAAAGTAAATAAAAGGTAATTCTCTGGTAATCAAGAAAGAATTGGACATCAGAAGCCACAAATCTGGCTTGCTACAAATAATTTTAACTGGTAATTAGTTGTGGTTTCATGTTCACAAACTGCCATTATGATCCTCGAATAATCAGGATGATGAACAAGACCCTGCCATTTTTCCATAAATGTAGCATTCGTATTTCATAGGATACACAAAATATGAAATTGAACATGGGGTAATATAAATATTAAATAGAGATAATTATATGCATGCAATTATTGGAAAAAGAAATACACAATGATTTCTCCAGAATGCATAGTAGCGAACATCTGATGACAATCCGTCTTGCAGGAACTTCCTAATGGAGTTCCAATTTCAATTCTGTTGCTTGCTATTATTCTATGGTTGTATATGGTTAACATTTACGGTCTACAGCTTGAGTCAAGACTTTAAGTCATCAGAACATAATTTCAGTTGCAGTACTCAGCTGCAACTATAAAATACCAGTACATCTGCTAAGAGGCAAGCAAGTAGACCAAATAGCACACTTATCAGTTCTTCCAATTCTTTCACCCAATTCATTGTGGGTCTTTGGATGATGATTGACATAGGTAACTATCAAACAATTCAGTTCCAGCAAGAGAACTGAAATAATACAGGCCCATCTTCCTGCAATATATATACCATATGCCACCACTCAAGCTTCTCAGCGTGCTTACTGGTCTAAGATTAAGAACAGTTCAGCATAAAAAGTGTACACTAGTGGCTGGATGAAGTATTATGCCACAAGAAAACAAGATTCTACATAGAAATGTAAGTTTATGCAACTTGCACAAAACAATGGTGCTTTGAAGGTATGAGAGATACATAGATGATGACTTCACCTGGGATGGAACAGCTTCAGCTAGGACCCTGGGGATATTTTTGGGCTCAAGGAAGACATTGACTCGATATAAAGCTGATCCAGATAGTACATTTGCAAAGAAGATGTTCCATACAGTGAACGATAAAACTTTGATACATGCACTTTTCTCTATCTGACTAAGAGAAATGTATCCTTGCATGGAAGACAACATTATCATAATCGGCAGAACAAAATATAGGAACAACTTGAGAATCAGACTTGGAAGATATCCGGTAATGAGTTGACTGACAACTGTTCTGCAACACAATAGGTAGCATATTAAAGTTCTATCTCACATGATAGAATCTCAGTAACAAGATAATGACTTTTCAATCCTCAAGACTTTCTACTTCTAAAATTTCAATAGACTCCCACTTTAGGCATTGGTGGATTAAAAACATCCCATGTGTACACCAAAATGAAGATGGTAGCAGAAACAATGAACTCAAGATTCATGGATACAGGATACTTTGACCTCCAAATCATCATAAAGATATTGGTACAAATGCATTAAAATATAATTCAAAGAAACAAAACAACTTCTTTTCAAGTTGCATGCTTTCTGAATAATGGTAACATATATCCATGTAAAGAACCTCAAATAATCATAAGAGAAGTCTCAGTTTGCTTTGACTTACAAACTCAATATCCCTTTCAAAAAAGGAAACCAAGTCTGTAGCTGATCCAGATTGGCAAGACCTTGCGCAAGTACAACTGGAATAAGGAACAGCATAGTGAGAGCAGCAAATGCAACAATGACAACTAGTTTGGAGATCCATCTTCTTATGAATGATGCAGAAAAGAAAGGCCAGTGAACATCAAGAGGGTCAGGAGCTTGTTCTGTAACCCACTGCGTGGGGTTGATCCCCTGTTGAATGTGCAAAGCTATGGCAGCACCGAACCGGGACTTGAATGATACAAAAGCAGCTGGAACTTGCTGAAAGTTTTAAAAAAGTTCCATGACAGAAGAAAGGTTGTGTCAATTATCAACATAAGTTTTGGAATTAGAGGAACAATAATGTAAAATATTACAGTTCTTTGGTTAAAAATGAAATGTGATGTATACTTCAAGCCCATTCTCTCAGCAAGATAGATTTAACTATTCACTATTTGGTAGATGTAAATAACTAGCATCAAATAGATAACTGCCCATCATGAAATTCATCTGTAGTTGGAGTCTTCAAAAACTGTACTTGGCAATATTGGCATCAGGCAATGATAGCTTCTAACGAGACTAGTAGGAAAATGCCGATCGGTACAAACAGTTCTGAAGTCATATCATTCGTCCACTATAATTATGGACAGAAAGGGTAATCACTTTTTTGGCTCCTCTACTTATGCTGATTAACTACTTCACTCATCCTACTTTAAAATTTTCTATTTATATCCTTTTACTATTGCCAAAAAAATAATCTTCCTTCCATCAACTCCTTTGAAAATTCCATAAATTTCTCTTTTGTCAGTCCTTCTACTGATCATGTTTTTCTATTTTACTCCTCCAACATAATATTTTTTCATTTACGTGCTACTATTAAAAAATATGATTATAAAATTAATGCTTGAAAAATACCAACAGAATTTGTTTATGGAGACAATGGCGAGGACTTCATTAAAATATTGTGGATAATAAGAAGATTGAAGTGAAAACATATTACAATAAAAAAGAACCAACACATAAATTCCTCTATGTAGCAGGAATACAAAAAATTTTCAAAATCTTTTCATGGAGATAATGGCGATAAATTCATTAAAATATTGTGGATAATAAGATGGTTGAACTGAAAACATGTTACAGAAAAAAGAACTAACAAATAAGATGGTTGAACTGAAAACATGTACAGAAAAAAGAACTAACACCAAAAAATTCTTGTATGTAGAAAGAATACAAAAATGATTATCCTTAGCCAGATAAAACTTAAATGCATTATACTGTAAATTTTCAATCCTATGTATCACAATTTCCATTTAAAGGTGGTCCCTTAGCAATAAAATTGTTATCGTAAGATTTCAGACAGTTATCACACACCTCTCCTGCTGACGACAACTGTTCCATTCTTAAATTATTTTCCAAATCTTCCAACTTCTTTTCATAATCATGTAAAAGATTAATTTTACGTCCAAATAGTCCCAAAAAGCCTTCACGCCTAAAATGCTGAGAATGATTATTTGACTTCAGGTGGGCAAGTCTTCTACACAACTTCTGTACATCAGTCTGTATAAAAATAGGATAGAATTGTCAAATTTTGCACCATAAAAACTGAAAACCATGACATGGATGCCAATATCTAAAATAAACAAGAAATTGAAAACTTTTTCCAAAATATTTCCGAACTATATGAGGGATGGAGAGCTCAAAAAGTTGCAAATAATGGCAACTCCTCTAAGAGGCAATTCACTCATCGTTGTATAAAAACTTAATATTTTCATTCAACAAACATGTTCAATTAGATTTCGAGTAGTGTTCTGAATTGGAAAAGACTATAACTGGATGAATTTCTGTTAAAGTGTGTTACTTGCCGGCTCATTGGAAGGGTGCACAATTTCTTAAATCATCTACCACACTATCTGATCTTAAAAGAAAATAGCTGACTTCCACAGATCGGGTCAACTTTTCAACTTCTATCATGCATGCTATTTTAGATCCTTCATCAGTTTACTGATAGCACAGAGAGGTTGTGAACCAGCAAAAGAAATCCTAGATTGTTAAGCAAGACCTGAATGTGAAAATTCCCAATGCACAAGCTGATCAGAGCATGTGAGGGCAGTTAATAGATTCATTTTGAGTTTCACCTGGTGCACTTACAATGATACTTTGAATTTTGTTTGTGCGGATAACCACCGTATGTGAAAGATAAGTAGAAGGGTGATACTCTGTGAAAAAATTCTCAACAACTTCACTAAAGCTTCTCCCAGATGTTGCAGGGATACCACGGACTAGCAATGTAAACTGATGAGGCAGAGGTTTGGATGAATAGAAGCAGGAAATTCTTCTTGAAGAAATATAGTCATACTCCTGCATAAGGCACAATTTTCAAGACAGAATATTTCTAAATGATGTCAATTGGATGAACCAGGTGGCATAATGGCAACAAATATCGATAAGATGCTACTTACATAATAAAGAAGCCAGCAGACAACTGCTGTAAATATGTATGCGGCAGAAAAGTGAACCCATAACCTTGAAATGATTCAAAAGCAATAATCAGTTCTTCAAGAAATATTTTCAAACTTTTTGTTGGAAGAAGCATATAGACTAAAGGATTCTTGCTATAATTCTCGTGGGAATCTTTGGAACGTACTTCAACACAATCAGATACCTACTGGACAACCATTATGGTGTTATTTAAGTGGATACGAAAGCTAATATTGTGGTCAAGATACGGGATTATCACATAATATTGTGATAATCTGATTGTAATCAGATTATATTGATTAGATAGCATTATCTTAGGGATAAGCATTATCTTAGGATTATTTTCTTTATTTGTATAGATTCTCTATCCTAGTCAGTATCCTCTATTCATGTATATATGTACTACATTCCCTAAGAAATACGATATAGAGCAAAACAACTCTTATTCACATGGTATCAAAGCCACGTGAAAGAGATAGTGAAACCGAGGAGTCACCCCCGGCAAGTCAAGACATGGCTTCCAATCTTGAGGGATCCTCCACGGCAAATCCAAACCATACTGGAGGTTAGTCGTCGATGACCTCTGGTCTTGAAGGGGCTTCTGTTATCATTGTCTCTGACAAAGTAAATGGAACAAACTATCGGGAGTGGGCTCAAGCTATGAAACTCGCCATTGGAGGACGCGGGAAGCTGAGTTTTATCATCGGAGATGGAAACGTTCCAGACCCAATGAACTTGCAAGTTGCGCGATAGTGGGAGATAGACAACTCCATGGTCTCATCATGGCTTATCAACGCCATGATACCGTCGATCAAACGTACCTTCATGTTTCTGCCAACAACTTGAGAGATTTGGGAAGGGGGTGCGACAATCATACTCTGATAGAGAGGATGCATCGCGAATCTACGAGATAAAAACAAAGTTGTGGCAAATGAAGCAAGGTGATAGAGAAGTTACAGAATATTGGATCGAAATGGTAGCATTATGGCAGGAACTTGACCTTCTGTTGGACAAAGAGTGGAGGTGCAAGGAAGATGCTGTGATGTACAACCAGAAAATTGAAAAGGAAAGAGTCTTTGACTTTTTGGCTGGTTTCAACAAAAAACTAGATGATGTCCGTGGCAGAATCCTAAGTAGAGTTCCCCTACTAAAAGCTAAAAAAGTTTTTTCTGAAGTTAGGAGGGAAGCAGGAAGGAGGAAAATTATGCTAAAAGAAGAGTCAAAAGAAGAACAAAATTTGTCTCCAATTTCTACTAGTTAAGGGTCTACATTGATGTCCTGTGATGAATCCAATAAAAATGGTCAGAAGAAGTGGTGTGATCACTGCAAACAAAGTGGTCACACCAAGACACATGATGGGACATCCATGGAAAGCCTCCAAATTGGAAACCACAAAAAGGAAAAAACCGAGGCTATCAAGTATCTAGTGAAGGGGGAACATACAAATCTGAAGATAGTCAGAAACAACAAGCTGGTGAGCTGAATATTTCACTAGGGAAATTATTGGAAATACTAAAGAATCTCCAAAGTGACAGCCACCAACAGAAGACAAGTACAGTTGCCAATGCTACTATGAGAGGTAATATCATAAAAGCTATTTTGTCTTCATGTGGTAGGAAGAAATGGATAGTTGATTCTGGAGTATCAGACCATACCTTGTGTTGGGCATGAAAAGGTTAAAGTAGCAAATGGTGATTCTTCTTCGGTTGCAGGAAAAGGAGATATCAAAGTAACAAATTCTATGAAATTAAACTTTGTTCTACATGTTCCAAATCTAGACTGTAACCTCCTTTTAGTTAGTAAATTGAAAAAAGAAGCTCATTGTAGTGCTCATTTTTTCCTGCTCATTGTGTTATACATGACCTCTCATCGGGGAAGATGATTGGCAGTGCTAAAGACTACTTTGAAGATGAAGAAAGTCAGTCTACTACTTATAATTTGGGTAATAGTGTGATTGTCCCTAAGAATGATGAACTATTGCTATGACATAAAAGGCTAGGTCATCCAAACTTCCAGTATATGTCACAATTGTTTCCAAATATTTCAATAAATAAAGATCTTTGTGTTCAATGTGATGTGTGTGAATTTGCTAAGCATCAAAGAACTTCTTTTACAAGGTCTGAATAAAAACACACAAAACCTTTTTCACTTATCCATATTGTCAAGTATCCACTTGGGATCATGTATGCTTAGGGCTTTTATGGATGTACAATTCCATTTCGGTAGTAATATTCCATTTCAGTTGGAAAATGCATGTCTTTGGGGCCCATCTCGTGTCACTAATAGAACAATTCAAGGTGGTTCGTTACATTCATCGATAATCATACTCGTTTGTGTTTGGTGTTTCTTTTGAAGGATAAAACTGAAGTCCTTATTGTGTTCATTAACTTTTATCATATGATAATAAATCAATTTCAAACAACTATTTAGGTCCTTCATACAGATAATGGTACTGAATATTTTAATTAGAATCTTCGTACATTCTTACAAAAACATGGAATTGTCCACAAAAGTACTTGTGTCAATAGTCCTCAACAGAATGGGATTGCTGAGCAAAAAAATAGACACCTTCTTGAAGTAGCAAGGGCCTTGATGTTCAATATACCATGTTAAGTGACCGTTTCACCACAATAGCTTAAGCTGTTGTGTGAGGCCAACTTAAATGGTTTTATATATTCACTAACACACCCCCTCAAGTGAAAGCTCTTTGGGCTTGAAACTTGCACAGGCCACTCTACCTTGTGCTGAATAATAGGTGGGTGGTAGGATTTGAACTCACGACCAATTGGTCATAAAGGCTCTGATACCATGTGGAAAAAGGAACTCAATAATTCTTGTTGTATTGAATTAATTTGCAAGACTACTACATCTTTATTTATACAAGGTGATCCTAGTATATGCAGATGGAAATAAAATCCTATACAAAATAAAATCCCTATACAATAGCAAAATAAAATCCCTAGAGATTAGGATCTGATTTTCCCACATTCAAATCCCTAGAAGTTAGGAACTAATTTTCCCACAAATAGCAATGTTCCAAAATATTTTTAGGGGGATGCTATCCTTATTGCAACCTACCTTATTAATCGAATGCCTAGTCATGTCCTTTTTTGCAAAACACCTCTTCAAAAATTTCAAGAAATTCATACTACTACCCATCTTGAAACTAACCTTCCACTAAAGGTTTTCGAGTGTACAGTCTTTATTCATAGTTATTCACACAACAAACTCGATCCTAGATCCAAAAAGATGTGTGTTCCTAGGTTACTCTGCTACACAAAAAGGTTATAAATGTTATGATCCTATATCAAAAAGGTTGTTTGTTAGTTGTGCTGTCACTTTTCCTGAGGTAGATTCCTTCTATCCCAAGTCTTCGATTTAGGGGGAGTATTGGAGTGAGTTTGGTGATGAATCTCAGCCGTGTATATTTGCACCTGGACCTCCTTGTACATCTGTTCCTAAACCTATCCTAACACCTATGTCCAATGCATCTCCTATAGAGACAAATTCTGATACAAAAGTAACCATGCCTAACAATACACTCGAAGTGTATTCTCGGAAGAAAAAAACAAGTAGTACACTCCCTGTTCCTCAAGCTATACCAATCTTTGAACCAATGCGGGTTCCTGCCGAAGAAGCTCAAAGTAGTAATACAAAGTAACAAGAAGACAATACAGATCTAGAACTACCAATCGCTTTACGGAAGAAATCTAGATCATGTACCATGCACCCGATTGAGAGGTTTGTCTCTTAGATGCTCTATCATCTCAATATAAAGAGCTTATTGCTAATCTGGATAGAATTGACATTCCCAATAATATCCAAGAAGCTCTTAAAGTTTTGGAATGGAGAGAAGCAGTTTTTGAAGTAATAAGAGCACTTAGAAAAAAAATGAAACATGGGAAGAAGTTGATTTGCCAAAAGGGAAGAAACCCGTGGGGTGTAGGTGGATATTCACAGTCAAATATAAGGCTGATGGTTCCATTAAGAGGTATAAAGCGAGATTGGTAGCAAAGGGCTATACTCAAACTTATGGGATGGACTACAAAGAGACATTTGCACCTGTGGAAAAATGAAACACTATCAAACTAGTGTTATTTGTAGCTGCTAACTTGGCCCCTTCAACAACTTGACATTATAAATGCCTTCTTGAATGGTTTGATAAGGAAGGCAGAGGAAACAAAGTATGCAGACTCAGAAAATCCCTATATCGGCTGGAACAATCACCAAGAGCTTGGTTTGAAAGATTTGCCAAAGTCCTAAAAACAGAAGGATACACACAAGCTCAGTCTAATCATACAATGTTCTTCAGAATTAGGGAAGGTAAGAAGACAATTTTGATTGTGTATGTAGATGATATTGTTGTAACAGGTGATGATCCAAAGAAAATTATAAGACTTAAGTCAGCTTTGAGGAAAGAGTTTGAAGTTAAAGACTTAGAAGAAATGAAACATTTCCTAGGCATGGAAGTAGCTAGATCAAAGAAAGGGATTTACATCTCACAAAGGAAGTACATTCTTGATCTCTTGAAGGAGACAGGAATGTTAGGATGTAAACCAAGCACTACCCCCATTGAAAGTACAAAATTTGAAGATGAAGATAAACTAGTTAACCGTGAAGAATACCAGACAATAGTGGGAAGGCTAATTTATTTGTCTCATACTAGACCAGATATTGCTTTTGCCGTGAGTGTTGTAAGTCGATACATGCATGCACCAAAGAGTAAGCATTTTGAGGCAGTTTATAAGATCTTACGGTATTTAAAGGGTACTCCTGGGAAAGGATTATTATTCAAAAAGGGAGATCAAAGTACAATTGAAATATATACTGATTCAGATTTGACAAGTTCAGAAGAGGATAGACGATCAACCACTGGATATTGCACTTTCGTGTGGGGAAATTTGGTCACGTGGCAAAGTAAGAAGTAAAAGGTGGTAGCCAAGAGTAGTGTAGAAGCTAAACTAAGAGTAGTTTTAAAAGGGATTTGTGAAAGTTTGTGGTTAAAAATGGTGCTGACAAAATTGGGAATCATTTTTGAGTCACCTATAAAGCATTATTGTGATAACAAGGCAGCCCTAAGTATGACACAATCCAATCCACCATGAGAGAACAAAGCATGTTGAAGTTGATCGACATTTTATCAAGGAAAAGATCGAAGATGGGACAATATGCCTAACTTATGTACCAATGAAGAAGCAGACAGCAGATGTATTTACCAAAGGACTTCAAAGACAAGTGTTATGTATCAGCAAGTTAGACATGATTGATACCTATGATCCAACTTGAGGGGGAGTGTGGTCAAGATACGGTATTATCACTTAATATTGTGATAATCTGATTGTAATCAGATTATATAGATTAGATAGCATTATCTTAGGGATAAGCATTATCTTAGGATTATCTCCTGTATTTGCATAGATCCTCTATCCCATTCACTATTCTTATTCATGTATATATGTACTGCATTCTCTAAGAAATATAATATAGAGCAAAACAGCGCTTATTCACACATATAGGTAAAGACATTTGAAAATTTTTTAACTTTCAAAAAAAGACATTTGAATACTGTGAATACGTGCAAGTATTTCTTTACACTGATTGTCCTTTTGACCCATTGTGAATACAATTCCATTTTGGTCTCTATTGAATAAAAATTGTTTTTTCCTTTTTCTTTGCATTTGGAAGGGATTTCTTTGGTATGTAACCAACACACTGTTTCCTGCCATTGTTCCTAACCTGCCATTGCCTTGAAGCTTGCCCAGAAACTTGTGAATTCATAAGAATCTCAGTTGTAATTTATGTAGTGAAGATAAAGCTACTTAGTTATTCATGGTTGTGGTCTTAATTTTGAGCTAGTATAATACTGGGACCATGTGAATAAACATGTTAACGATTGCATCTTGGCCTTCGATTTGTGATCTGTAATTTAAGACTTCTCCAACCGGAGAAATCTAGTGTGTGTTTTATCATATGAGCTAGTTTTGCATGACATCTATTTTCCGTTTTTGGCCGATTTTTACTGATTCAGTGAAAAAATTTCACTCTCTTCATCCATAAGGATCTCAGTTCTATGCCTTAAGTGGGATTTAGATTTAATGATGCAGGTCCAGTGACATGCTTATGAAAAAGTAAATGCTCATTGGTGACCAGTAATTCTGTTCTGTGCAGATGTGCTCCTGGATGATTTTGTTGTTGCAGATAATTCACCATTTCAATCTGACTTAAATTCTCCCACATTGACCTCAGAGAGAGCCTCAACTATAACAAGTCCCAGGACAAACCACTCCACATTGAATTCTTATGGAGTGCATTCAACTCCAGATAATGGAGCAGAGATACCTTTATCTGGTGGTATAAGGTTGTAGCTTTTTCTTCCAATTTCCCTTGGTGCATGTATTTGATGATAGTAATACACTGTTTATCCTCTCTCTTGTGAAGTTACTGACACCTTCTTTAACAGCATGGAAAAAAATTCTATGGACAAACTTAGGGAGGCTTCTGCTGCTGAAGCGGAAGCAGCCAGTGCTGTCTGGCAAGCTGCTCAAGCAGCATCTGCCAATTCAACCGAAGACACTTCTGTATCTGATGACAACTATCAAACTACTGAAGTAACCTCGGATGGTAGTGAGACAGAGGCTGATGTCCGCCTTCATTCGAGAGCTGTAAGTCACTTTCATCTTTGAATTCTATGTAGTTTTTATTTAAATTGCTAATATGCAAGAACATGCAATTCTATTCCAGGTTGTGGTTGCGAAAGAGACTGTTGGAAGCCTGGGTGGGATGGTAAGACAGCTGTCATTGGATCAATTTGAAAATGAAAGCAGACGAATGCTTCCAGTGAATAATGATACACCGTATGCTGTCAAAAAGTTCACCAGACAAAAGTCACCACAGGGCTTGCACAAGAAGGCAAGTACTAATAGCTTAAAACTGTTACCGATTCATGGGCCGGTGGGTAATTATTTACTATCTTGCAGGTTATTTCTACATTGCTTAGACCTCAAAACTGGAAGGCTCCATCCAATAGAAAGTTTTTCCTTGACTCTTATGAAGTTGGTGAGCTATGTTACGTTGCTGAGCAGATATTTATGCAAGAGCCCTCAGTTCTTCAGCTAAAAGCTCCAATCAAAGTCTTTGGTGATCTTCATGGACAGTTTGGTGATTTGATGCGATTGTTTGCTGAATATGGGTTTCCTTCAACTGCAGGAGACATCACGTAAGTATGACATCAGCACTAAAAATAGTGTGAGCCATGGTCAAGGGATGCGCTCAAACTGATCAATGACACTTCTAATTTGGTTCAGCCCTTGCAATTGGGATAAAAGGACAAATAAGTACAAGTGTTTGGTCTTTATTCGGTGGCCTAGCTAAGGAATCTCCCTACATAATCATATAATTTCTTGTAGTTTTTCACCCTTTACTTGTTTGTCCCCATTATGAAGTTTAGGGCAATCCACCTTAATGCATTTCAAAAGATATTTCTCTTTTTTTTTTTTTTCTCTGGCCTGGATGGATAGTAATTGCTTTCTGTCCCCAAAGTCTCATTCAGAGGTCTGCATGCAAAGTGAATGCCTTGTCCCTGAAATTGGGACAGAAATTAAATGGTTATCAGAAGTTGCGTATAGTTCTACATATGTTGACACTGTGACACGTTGCTGGTTTCAGGTATATCGACTATTTGTTTTTGGGGGATTATGTTGACCGTGGACAGCATAGCTTGGAGACTATAACTTTACTTCTTGCTCTTAAGGTAAAACTTCAGCTTTTTTCTAATTTATGGTTAACATTAATATTTAAGACTACTGTGCTTTCCTTTTTGCTTGATACTATGGTTTTGCAGATTGAATATCCTGAAAATGTTCATCTGATACGTGGAAATCATGAAGCTGCTGACATAAATGCACTTTTTGGCTTCCGTCTGGAATGCATTGAGAGAATGGTTTGGACAAAAAAGATTATATTAGTTATCATTTTGGAAATTTGAAATTTTGTATTAGTGGATAATTAGAGAATTTGTAGGGAGAGAGTGATGGGATATGGGCATGGACACGATTCAATCAACTTTTCAACTACCTTCCCCTTGCTGCTCTTATTGAGAAGAAAATCATCTGTATGCATGGTGGGATTGGAAGATCTATTCATTCGGTTGAACAAATTGAGAAAATTGGAAGGCCCATCACAATGGATGCTGGCTCCATAATCCTAATGGACCTTCTGTGGTATAATTTTCTTCAGTATATTTAATTTATTGCTATTCCTTGTTACTCTATTTTTCTTATCTGAGTCATTTCTTTTACAGGTCCGATCCAACAGAAAATGATAGCATAGAGGGCTTGAGACCGAATGCTAGAGGTCCCGGTCTTGTCACTTTTGGGGTATGCTTTTCATTGTTTACTGTCTATGCTTTGATGCATGATTAATTCATTTGTAGCATGCACTAGCATTTGCAAAATTGCAAGTCATGTTGGAACAGATTGAACTCTGCGTGTCTATATTAGTTAGATGTCTATGAACCAGACTTGGAAAGAAATTTTGAAGTGCTCCTAGATGAACTTTGACTTGGTAGTTGACACCCGTCATGGAATACTTGAAGATCTCATCATAAATCTTTGCAGTCTGAACACTTTTGCCTGTTGGTAATTTTTACTGAAGTTACTAAAAAAAAATTTGTTCATCTGCAGCCTGATCGTGTCACAGACTTCTGTAAGAAAAATAGGCTGCAGCTAATTATCAGGGCACATGAATGCGTTATGGATGGGTTTGAGCGTTTTGCTCAGGGTCAACTGATTACTTTGTTTTCTGCAACAAACTATTGTGGTAAGCTGATATTGCTTTACTTTTGTCCTGATTAATAGTCGTCGATTTCCTCATTTGAGTTTTCATCTAGGGACTGCCAACAATGCTGGAGCCATATTGGTAGTAGGTAGGGGCTTAGTTGTTGTTCCAAAATTGATTCATCCCTTGCCGCCACCCCTTCAATCACCTGAGACCTCTCCAGAACGTGTAATAGATGATACATGGATGCAGGTAATTGTTGTAACGGTTTCACCAATAAAAAAGGCCTATCACCGTTGTTACATTTGCCTTTACCGTTTATTGTCTTGCAGGAGCTTAACATCCAAAGACCACCAACTCCAACTCGTGGTCGCCCCCAACCGGACCTTGACAGGAGTTCACTTGCATACATATGATGTGACCAGACGCCTTTCATGATCAAGGCAGGGCATTGCTGATCCACTTGACAGCAAAGCTTGACCCGCCCTTTGGTAATCACAACTTTATAAGAGTTTATCCCGCTACGCATGGTAGTGATGGTTTTGTTGTAATTTTAGATGTACAAAGTTACAGGAGATGAGAAACTTATCAAGGGTGTTTTGGAGAATAACATAATTTTTAGTCTATTTAGTGTAAGATATGTGCAATTTGTGTGGTAACATAAATTTATTTTTGTGCTGTTGGTGGAGGAGAGTTTATTAGATTTATGCGTTGTAATATCAACAGTTGTAGATTAATTCTAAGGAAATAATATGCGTTGTAATATCAACAGTTGTAGATTAATTCTAAGGAAATAATATGCGTTGTAATATCAACAGTTGCAGATTAATTCTAAGGAAATAAAGGTTTCCATTTATATGTATCTTAGGAAGCCTCATCATTAATCAAGATATGGACTTCATTTCTACCATGATACACACAGGATCCAGAATTTATGACACGTGAAAACTTTATTTGGGGTAGAATGTGAAATGCTTTCTTTTGTTAAGACATAACAGCATCTTGCACTTGCACTTGTACACGCACCTATTTCTGGAGGTATTGGGGTCTGGAAAACGCTCATGTTCGGAGTCTGGAAAAGAGTGACGTAAACTGGTACGTTAACTGATGACAGATAGTAGTGAGACAAGGAATGAGAAAGAGAACGTAACAAAATACGATCAGAAAAAGAGGAAACGTGGAAAATATCATACCATTCTGTTAGTACGTGATGCGTTAGCAATCTGAAATAAGGAAGAAACAGTGAAGAATTTGGGAAGATTGGGAAATTTGGATGTTAGGGAGAGAAAGAAGAAG
>JAOQMR010000008.1:11910911-11923827 GCA_027563865.1 Erythroxylum pelleterianum | reverse complement strand
TTATCTTTTTTATTATATTCCGGTTTGATAGCGGTTCACTACCGGTTGAACCTTTAAACCTTAAACCTTTCCTTCAACCGGTTCGATGTCCGGTCCGGTTTTTAAAACATTGGTATGAACCACTCACATTAATAGTTTAGTTTGATGAGTAAGACGAGAAAGTTACTTCTTACCAGTCTCTAACTTAAAGTCATGGAGAGACATATCTAAGTCTTGAGTGATCAAGTGGTGGATTTGATGAAAGCATAAGAATATGTTACCTTTAAAGTTACAATCATCAAGTATGTTATAGCAAATCAAGATGTTGGGGCAACTGATAGGCATTTTACGTAAGTTGCATAAATCAAAATGCTAGTCTTAGAATGTCACACGAATGTAGTGTATGGTCGCTGTTCCCTGAGAATAGACGATAAAACAAAAAATTTGTCTTTCTGCGTGTTTGGTTGCTGTCTCAAGTGATTTTTGTTTTATCTCCGGAGATAAAAACAAAATTTTTTGTTCCTTTCAAAACTGAAGGACAAAATTTCTTGTCTCCGTCTCCGAAACAAAACACATAAACAACTTCCAAAAATACCCCTCCTCTCACATAAGCAAAATTTTTATTCTTAATTATATTATTAAACTTATTATTATTATTATTATTATTATTATTATTATTATTATTGGTATTATTATTATTATTATTATTATTATTATTATTATTATTATAAATTTTGTACTTATTATTTTTATTATTTTCATTTTCATTTTCATTGTATTATTAATTTGATTATACAAAATTAATTATCTTATTATTATTATTATTATTATTATTATTATTATTATAAATTTTGTTTTGATTATTATTATTATAAATTGTGTACTTATTATTATTACTATTTATTATTATTATTATTATATTTTTATTTTCATTTTATTATTAAATTTATTATACAAAAATTAATTATCTTATTATTATTGTTATTATTATTATCACCGTCATCACCATCATCATCATCATTATTATTATTATTTTTGTATTATTATTATTATTATTTGATATTAATTTTTTATTGCTGTTATTATTATTATTTGTTAGCTTTTTTTACTAATACAAATCATTCATTTTAAAATAATAAATGAATTACATATTTTTAATCATATTATACTGCAGGGGTAATTTAGTCATTGATACTGTTTTTATGTTTTTTCAACTACAACCAAACACATTTCTGTCATCGAAACGGAGACAATTTTATCTGTTTTGTCCATCACAACCAAACACCTCACTGTCTCCAATTTTTGTTCTGCTTTGTCTCCAAATTTTTGTTCCGTTTTGTCTCTGCACGCGGGAGACAGCAAACATGTCTTAAGTGATGTGGATAGACTTTTACTTTTGGATAGGGATCTTTAAGTGATGTGGCAAAGTTAGTAGCTTAAAGCAAAGAAAAAATGAAAATATCAACGAATATGAAAGAATGGGATAATGTGTCAAAACTTTATTTTTAACATGTCTTCTTTATTTTGAATTAGATTGATGGTTTAATATATCAACCACACACTCAAATAGTGCTCAAGTTAGTTGACTTTGTGACTTTTGCTTATATTCTTGCTCAACGTATTCAAATACTTATAAATAATTCATTTAAGTAAAGCTTTTACCACAATTGGATTATTGGGATTTTATAATTATTGCGAGAATTAATAAAAATTGATATTTTTACAATAATTTTAGTGCATTTATCCTCTTTTATTGCTTATTTTAGTTGTTAAGGTAAATACATTTATTTTCTTAAACTTTTGTATGGAACACAATAAAGTTGTGATTGGGTAGAGACTTTAGTCCAAGAACATGGTGTTACATAGCATCAGAAATACTCTTCCTTCTGGAAACTTAAGAATAACATCCAATGCCCTGGGAAGATATTAGCATCAAAGATGGATAACTTCAGGTGGTCATTATTATTCAATAGGATGACAAGCAACTTTGTCCGAGACATTGAAAGTAAAGGACGGAGCTACTCGCTTTTTGAGCAAGTACAAGAAAGCAATCGCAAACGAGCATTTTGATAAACCATAAAAATCTCTGGTGAACAAAGTAAACGAACTGTGGAGGGGTATCAGCAGATAAGAAAACCTAGGCTGCGTTGGGAAATATTGCTCGGAGGAATTCTGGTTTGATCATACAAATATCTATCAAACTCTGGGTCTGATGTCAAGTAGAGTATGTCCTGCACAAATAGGCAAGATCTCGCTCCTCATAAATTGATTAGTCATCGTAATAAATAACCGTGGAAAGATAATAGCAAGAAGTACCATAACCAAAACTCGGATTCAAACAACAGGATACTTAAATCTTCAAAAACTATAGCAGCAAAGGCAATGCCAATGGAGCTTTATACTGTTATACAAGAATCACTAAGTGGACTACCCATTTTATTGATTACTGCTTGGTGTTCAACGACCTCAACTGTAGGATTATTTCCTGGTAGCTTCCATCTGCCATCTCTGACAGCCAAAGGCAATTATTTTTATGCAGAATAGGGTACCCTCAGGGCCATTCTTTGGGCAAGCCAAGGCCTTTCAGGATCTGGGTCAATGAAACCATGCATAAGAAATTGCTCTGCTTCTTCATCTATCAATTCTCTGGCCCATGTCACCCTTTTCGATGGGCAGCAACCTTGTCCAAAACACCTACAGTTCAAATTGAAGCAATCAAATTGTTTGAAAATTCATATTTAACTAAGCCCAAGTCAAGCCAGGATGCAAGAATTAAAAGAAACAGGATGCACCGTTGGTTAACTCTCAACTAGAGGTAATGCGACTAAACAAGAAGGTAGTACTTGGGTTTGAAGGGAACAAAGTTCAAGAGATCAAAGAAGTAATCTGTTTTCACTTCAGTGGCTAGCCAATCTTGATTGAATTACAATAGTTCTTCAGTCTTTCTTCAGTCTTTCCATTAAGGGTTTTAAACCCAAACTTAATATTTCAGATAATTCGTTGATAATACTTGCAATATTAGCAAAGTCACTTTGTAAGTTGGTATTTGATCCTCACAACAGCTGCCCAAAGTCATACATGAGTTGTAAAATTGCCCAACCCAGCATACCTGTACTCATAAAAGCAAGCACTCCGTTCATTCTCAGCCTTTCCCCAGTTATCCCATCCTAGATGTTTAATACAATGATCCATATACGTGTATGCAAAAACCACCCTTCCGAAGGGTCCCCACGGGCGTCCAAGGTATGAGTACGAACTACCTCCATTTCCAGTGATCACACATCTGCATAGATGCCATGATTGTTTATATTGAAAGGATGAAGAAGACTCACAACATAAGCTATGTCCATCAGAACAAAAAGGAAGACATTAGTGAGGCACAATATTGCAATGTAACAAGAACAGTTACTAAGCTATATATGAGAAAGTGGATTGTTCTTAGAGATTTTCAGTAATCAAATAATCAGGAATAAGATTTTTACTTCTTTGAGGAATTTTGAGAACATTATGGGATAAGAATGCAAAGAGCTAATTTTCATCCTAGACATATTGAATAACTAGAGGATACATTAGATTATAAATAGTTAAACAAGATATTTATGAGATTAACATGGATTAACAACAAAGTCATAGAAACCAAAAGAATTTTTTTGTTTGACAAACTCAACACTAAGCCATCAACAATTTAAGCTTCTGAAAATACTTATATTAGCCCTGTTGGAGTAATGTACAACTTTTTAATCAGTAATCAGTTTTAAGAAGATAAGATATCCTCATCAGTCACTAGTTGAACTGATGACAAAATGATAACTATGAGGAAAAAGGCATTTAGACTGTCAACAGTGCCCAAAAAATAGCTGTAGGGTGTGACACCGCCAGTGCATAACATATTTGAAGTTTTAGTTCATAGGAAGAAATAATCTATATCAAAACCAAACAGGTTTTTTTAACTGCTGGCACCTTTTATCCAGTAAAATTCCAATTTAGCTGACACCTCATATAATTATCAGTAACCTAATTGATTTTATCAAAATATGTTCTAAACAGAAAGTTGATCCAGTGTGGATCTAGGAGAAAACAGACAAGTCAAACTCCATCAAACACACCTAAGGAATACATAACCAGTTGACTCTTGAGAAGATTTTCTGCTTTGTGCAGTTATAAAGCCAGCTGACTTGCAGTGAATGTGGCAATGCTCCAAAAGAGCAGTGCTATTCCCAAAAATGAAGTCCACACTTCCTTCAATATAGCAATCTTTCAAATACTGTTTTCCATAGTGCAGATACAATGTATCCTGCACAAAATTACAAAACCAGATATATTTCATTACATTAGCACATGATACCCTTGAGTAATCCTTAACTTCGATGAGACTGCATATTGAATGATGGCAAACAAGAAGTGCTAGGATAGCTATAACCTAAAAGCCATCTACCTCAAGAACTCATGATAGAAGAAATTTCTGTCGTTTCCCCAGAATTGTCTTCTAGACAGTTATAGGAAACAAGGACATACTAGGTTGCTTTTACAATACTTTTTAGAGAAAGTTTCACCAACCAGGGACCAGGGCCTAAATTTCATAACGCCAGTAACTTACATCAGACTTAACCCTCATCCAATTCAATACATACACTTTATAAAACTTTATGCACTTTTCTAACATTAAATTTCCATATTGTCTCTATTTTACCATTGAATGATTGTTCCATCTCATCATCCTCTATGATGGAATGCTAATAGCATGGATAGAGAACTAAAAGATATTCCACAGACATTTACAGTCAGAACTTCCTCAAAGCCACACTGTTCATCTTGCTCCTAAAACTCTGCTACCATGGCGGTCAGATTTAATGATAGTTGTATTCTAAAGCTCTCCTAGATTTCAACACCTGGAATCTTTGGGGAAGGGGATCAAATCAACCTTGCTAATAGGCTATTTTGGGAAGGTAGGAAAAGTTAGTATCTTTTATCAATTGTTGCAAAACTAAGTTTTATCATTGTCTGAAGTAAAAATCTTGGCAACACGATATGCACGAAAAAAAAGAAATGGAAGAACAGCATTAGAACACTCTATAAGTGAAATGATAACAGGAATTTGACATACCTGCCACCCAAGAAACCTGCAATTATAAAAGGCACACCTATCAGCAGTTACTCTGATGGCTACAGCTTGACCTGATCCCTGAATTTCAATGAGATCAAAAGGCAGATACAGTTGAGGTATTCAATAATTCAAGAAAAGTGGACTGGCCAACAAGCAGAAACATGGAATGTTGCATCTTGGCACAATGACTAAAACCCAAGTAACAAAGAAAATAAACTCAGGCAATTGACACGAAAGCCTGAACACGCATAATGCCTATGTTTGAAATTCCTAATCTTAAGAAAAACACGAGTCCAGTGGTCAACACGAGTCCAGTGGTCATACCGTACTCCAGAATCTAAAAATCATAACGCCCAAAAACCTCAGAAGTAGAAATTTCAGTCCGAGAAACAGCCAAAAAAACAAAATCCATCATTTTAATCATCACAGTTCATCCGAACGGCAATAAATGCATCTTAAGAAAAAACGAAGCACAACACAATCTTCTTGTTACCTCCGGAGAAGAGTTCTCGAAAGTGATATTCTCAGCAATAAAATCCTCCCCTTCTACTATCACAGTTCCACATCCAAAGGTCCCTGTACCAATCACTCTAGCAGCCTAAAAGCAACAAAAACAAAAACCAAAAGTCCACATGATCAAAACTTGCCATCATATTCATCAATACCCAGATAATTGACGGACAGAAACTGGCATTAGGTATACCTGGTGATGGTTGATCTTAGTGGCCGTGTTGTCCCAGGTGAGGATAGTTTCTTCTGGCCTCAGACCAGCAAGAGTAATGAAATTCTTAGTCTTGGGAACGTACACAGGCTGTCTGTAAACTCCAGGTGCCACCCGAATCACCGTTCTACATGTGTTGCTAAGCGGCACGGAGTCTACAGCTTCCTGCACCGTGCTGAAGTCGCCGGACCCATCCTGAGCCACCGTCACCACTATACTCGCCATTAACCAATAAAGACCTCTTCTTTCTCGGTGTCAATGTGGGAAAAAGGAGATGGATTGTTCACAGGAAGCAGAAGTTTCAATGGGTGAAGAAAGGAATCGACTTCAGAATGTGAGGATTTGTTTGTTTTTGTAGTTTAGCAGTTTACTATGTTGTGAAATGTGAAAAAGAAACCCATTTTATCTGTTTGTGCTTTTTTGTATTGGCTGACGCGAAAGTGACGTGGGTTTTAACCAAAGTACAAGACTTCCTTGAAACAAACGAAGTAGCCTGCAAACACGAGAGATTAGAGTTTTTATTCTTTCTTTCCTTTTGGGTTTTGCTTTAGCAGGAAGCTATATTTCTGATTGATCACCAAATTATCAAAGTGTAGAATTTTGAAGTGAGCTTTAACTACGAAAGAGGGAGACACGAGTCAATGAAATTTTAGCCATTTACGTTTACTTTGTCATGTCAATATGTCATTGATTGCAGTTATTAGTGACAATCAACGCCAGTTCTTCAACAGTCTTGCCTTTCCTTGATGCTCTTTTGTAATTTTTAATCCAAACAATATATATGAACCTATTTGATTTGTTAGCAGTGAAAACTCTACAAACAATAGAGTTTTGCTATTACTCATTAAAGATTACTTACTTCGTCTACATGGAAAAACCTAATTAACACAAGCGACTGCCCTCTAGTGACATTCTTGTTGGAACTAAAATCTTTCCCCAGGATAAAGAAGATGGTATTGTTAGAATTCTTATGCGGTTTATAGTTGAATAAGAGGATGTTACATGTCTTATGAAAGAATAACTCTAAAAGTTAGCTTGAAGAGTGGGAGAGCCCATAAGCCTATAAATCTCACATCAATATCTTTTATTACTGATGTGAGATAATTAGACCGTAATATTCTACCACATTTTGCAGCCCAGACATTAGTGGGTTGGCTGTACGCTAGACTTTGTCTAGCCCCAGGCGAACACTGTTATACCGACGTCACCACCCATATACCCGCGGGTTGGCCGTTCGCTAGATCTTTTCTAGCCCCGGATGAACACTGCAATGCCGGTGTCACCACCCGTGGGCGTAGCATGAGGACTTAAAGGAGTAGCATTAGCTCTGATACCAATTATTACAGGTCTTATGAAAGAACCAACCCCAAAAGCTAGCTTGAAAGGTAGGAGAGCCCATAAGCTTATAAATCCCACATCAATCTCTTTTATTACCGATGTGGGATAATTAGACCGTAACAGAAGAGACAGCTTAGAAAGAAATTACTATTCTCTTCGTGGCCACGTTATGGCAGATCTGATTTTTTTTTCTTATTAAAGATGAAAGTTAATTCCAATCAATGTTTCACAGATAAGTGGAGGAAACAATCCATAAGTGGCTAATCAGTTAAGGACAAGTTCTAAGTAATGCAGACCATTATCTATCGAGTAAGCTTAGTTTGCTAAATATTCCACACAACACAAGAATTAGACTTCCTGTAAATGTGAATGATATTGTCCTCCCGATTGCAAGTCCAGAGTTGTTTGTGATGTGCAAGGATCGGACATCTTGTATGCATTAGCATTCCCTTTTTCAACATAGGAAACAAAATCCAAGAATTCAAATATTCAACTGTCATTCAATATTTATTCCTTTTTTTGTTTGCAATTCCCAGTAGATCAGTACCTTACCTCTAGTTGACATATTGAATATACCACATTTATTCTCGCTCATGGAATCAAACAAATTTGTAACAGCTGTTATGTCATAGAGTTCATATGATTAATCCACAGCCTAACTATAAAAATGGGCAAGACTGCCTTGAGCACTTCAACCAGTGGTCTGTTCTGGCCATTTATCTTCAAATGCTTTCTTCCACTCTAGAATGATAAGGGGCGTAAAAGCCTCAGAGCCTCCTGCCTCTATTTCCAAATGGCTCTCGTTCTCAATTTCAAGCTATCAGAAAGCCAAAACACATAATTTCCTGGCAATAGCTTAGATCTTGCATATGTACTGTAGGTTGTACCACGATTGAACTCCACATAAACCAAACAATTTGTAAGATTTATGGGAAAATATTTGCAAGGAAAGCTTCCAAGTATAACAAGACCTTAGTTGTTGACAACTTTGGAGAAGAGAAAATCAGATGGTCATGTTCCTACCCAACTATACCCTGGATTCTTTTCTGCTCCACTGTCCCACATGGCTCGCCTCACCTGATTTGCTTCAGCTGTCCGACCAGAAGTATTATAGATATCACGAAGGAGAATGTAGTATCCTCCTTCCTCTGGTTTCAACTCTAAGAGCCTTTTCACAACCCTCTCCCCCATGTCAACATCACCATGGACTCTGCAAGCTGCAAGTAAAGCTCCCCAAACAACATCATTACTCGGTATTGGCATGCTAACTACCATTTCATAAGCCTCATTTAATCTCCCTGCACGACCCAACATATCTACTACACACCCATAATGCTCAATACTTGGCTCAATTCCATAGTCGCTCTGCATGCTCTTGAATAGGCTGTACCCTTCATCAACTAAACCTTTGTGTGTGTACGCAATCAGAACAGATAAGAACGTTATCCCATCAGGAGCAACACCAGAATTCAACATGCAACTGAACAACCAAAATGCACCTTCAGCTTCACTATGATTGGCACAAGCAGAGATCATTGAATTCCATGTTATCAAGCTCTTTCTGCTCATGTTGTTGAACACCTGCCATGCTCTATCCATGCATCCGCATTTTGCATACATATCAATCAGTGCATTGCAAAGGGAAACCATCCAACCAAACCCATTTTGAACGATATATGAATGCACACAAATTCCCAGTTCAACATCTCCCAAACGTGTACATGCACAAATTACACTAACAATGGTTACTTCATCTGGTCTCACTCCCGATTCACCCATCTCCGAAAACAATTCCAGTGCCTCCCTTGAATACTTAGCTTGCGCATACCCAGAAATCATAGCAGTCCATGAAACAACATCTTTTTCCGGCATCCCATCAAATATCTGTCTAGCAAGCTCCAGTTGTCCAGCTCTTACATGAGCCAATACCAAGCCTGACCACGAGATAATATCCACTCTAAATGACTCGTCAAAAACAGCTCGAGCAGCCACAGGACACCCCCTAACTGCGTATAAATGGATCAGTGCGTTTTGAACGAGTAAATGTGAAGAAAAACCAAACTTTAATAATGCCCCATGTATCTCATCACGATCCATAATAGCAGGTAAGCCACTAATTTCATCCAATCTCATCCGAGACCGAGCTTTTATCAAGAAATTGAAAGAAAATTCATCTGGGTCAATACAGTTTTGCCTCATTTGATTAAACAAGTCAACAGAATAAGCGGGAAATGAGCTTTTGGCATAGCCACGAATGAGGGTGTTATAAAAAAAAATAGTTGGTTGAGTCATATGACCAAACATGCGGTAGGCGTAAGCTAAATCACCATACGGAGAGACCGCAGCAAAGCGGAACAGTTTTCCCAAGATAATGGGATGGTTTTGTAGATTTGATGCAATGGCCTGAGCTTGAATTTGCTTAAGGTGGTTCATGAATTGGCAGACTCCTGCCCAAGAAGCTAACTTTGTTGCTAGTGAAACTACTGACTTGCATTGTTGGGTGACTGGCGGGCTCATTTAGGCCAATTCCTTATATACAACTAATTGTCATATTTGGTGGAAGTGAAGATTTGTCCTCTTCAATAAGATTTAACCATTGGAGAGTCCAAAAAAACAAAGATCTATAGGGATAAAAGTTGTTCAATCCTCATCAGCAACCTTACAAGGAGAAAAAATGGTTCATCAGAGACCTCTTCAATATGCTAGTAATTGGAGAATGCATATGGGATAGAAAGTGGAATGGACGGCCAGGGTTGCATTCCTAACAAACTCATACTGGGGTGGAAGCAAATATCGTAACTTTCTTTTAAATGGGCAACCAGTCCTTGTGCAGGTATATCAAACATCTATTCTTTTTCACTTAAGCGGTGTTTGATGATCAATAAAATTACGTGTATGGATGACTTAAAGTGAGTGTGCAGTTGAACATCAAAAGATAGAAAATGGAAACCTATATGTTACTGTTCCCTTGGGGAGAGCTCACTGATATCAGATCGGCGCTCTAAGAACACTTTCACGCCAATATGAAGAGTCCCACATGGGCATTTCAACAAACATCGAGCACGCATGTTTAAAATCAGTCCAAAACTCGCTAAAGAGACAAACTTTGAGCACAAACGTTTACAATAGGTCAAGCATATAGGTAGTGAAACTCTAAGCACGCATTCACGATAGTATGAAAAGTTCCACATAGGTATTTTCAACAAACAAAAAAACACCGAGCACACATTTAAAATCAGTCCAAAACTCGAAAAAGAAATAAGTTTTGGGCACAAACCTTGAGTTCACGGGGTCTGAGGAGGACTCCATTTCAGAGGAGCAACGAACAACCAGCCTTCTGTCTGACTTTCGACGAATCTCAATCAACCCGCCACCTCAGAAACACCAATAGGAAGGAGTTGATGCTGGAGAACTTGACCGGGGGTGAGGATGCTGTTGCGTGTGCTTAGAAGCGCCGTCACGTACTCACGTGGGAAAAATGCTGGAGTCCTTTTAGAGTTGGTCCTAAAATCAATCTACTACTAAGTTGAGAGTTAGTTCTAAAATCTACTACTAAGTTACACCCTGTTTGAAAAGCCCGCTGTTTGGCACAATAGGAAATCTAAGAATTCAATCTCTGCATGAGTTGAATTCCTCCTCTCTTTGTTATTTCAATTCACGTTATTATTCGCGTGAATTGAAATCCACAAGTTGTTGGATTCTGCTTCAAAATTCGCGTGAATTGAAATCCACAAGTTGTTGGATTCTGCTTCAAAAGCTTCCGCGCTTCTTCTTCTCATCTCCAACTCTGTCCTTTTCCTTAATAACAATAACAATTATTATAATTATAATAATTATTATAATTATTATTAAGGAAAAAATAATCAGACTAATAATATAAATAATAATAATAATAATTAGGGTCATAGTAATAATAATAATAATACTAATAATAATAATAATAACAACAAAATAAATAACCCCCTAAAAAACAACATAAATAATAATAAAAAAATGAAATATTGAAAAGGAATTTGTAAATAATAATAATAATAATAATAATAATAATAATAATAATAACAATAATAATAATGACCAATGTATAATATTAATAATAAGAATAATAATAATAACCCATATATAATTTCAAAATTATAACACATAAAGAATAATTTTATTTACATAATAATAATAAAACTATAATTTCAAAATGAAATTATATAATTTATTTACTTATAAGTTTATATAATATAAATGTAATTAATTAAAATAATTTATTTTCAAGTTTATATAATTTATGTTGGGCCCCGATTCCTTTTCTTTGGTCAATAAGTTGTTTAATTTTATTTTGAGGTTTAGTTTGATATTTTTAATTTTGGTTGGAATAAATTGAGGATTTTATTGCTTAGGTTATGATTTTTAAATGAAGGGATTTAGTTAAATTATATTTTTCATAAATTGTTAGTATTAAAAATAATTATATGAATTGAGGGTAAATTAGGAAGTTTACTTATGTGCTTAAGGCTTAAGGCTTTTAAGGAAGGACTTTTTAGTCTTTTTAATGAAAATTAAAAGAAGAATGAAAGGGAGAAAAGCCTTTGTGCCGTGAGTGAAGAGAAAAGTAACGAAATTGGCTAGGAAAAAGAATAAAGAAAGAAGCTTTGTCATTGGATGAGAGAAGATTCACGAAAATTGCTAAGAAAATGAGAGGATATTGAAACTACGTAGTTTTAGGCTTTGGTTTTAGTTAAGAAGTAAATGATTTAAGTCTTTTGAAAGAAGACTCACGAAACTTCAAGAAGAAAAGAATAGAGAGAAGCTCACGACACTTGCAAAGAAAAGAGAGGGAGAGACTTTCGACAAAGAGGAGAGAAGAAGAAGAGAGATTGGGGCTTTGTCAAATCTTGGTTTAAAAAAGTGATTGAGAGAGTTTCCTTGGGAGAAAAAGAAAAGGGAAGGTCTAAGCTTCCATTAGGAGCAAGAAGAGAATTTCGTGGGTCATTCCTAAGGTAAGGGGTTTCGAATTTGTTAAAAAAAATTAGAGGGGTTTTAGTTGTTATAGCTTAGGAAAGGTATAGGTAGGGTTATATAGGTTTTATTTCATGATTTCCTTTCCTTAGATGTGTCAATTCTTGACAACTTATGTTAGGTTGAATTCTTGTGTTTTGATAAAGGACAAAAAAGGCAAGAGGAATTAGAGGAAAGGTTATTGGTCCAAGAGTAAAGCTTAAGGATTTAAGGTGGGTGACTTTTTAATATTTGAGTTAATAAGCTACTTAATTGTCTTGAATTAAATGTCATTAAATGCTTTCCGATGACTTGCAAGTTTTAAATAAATTATTATTTATGATGATTTGAACTTGTATTAGGTGCCTTTCGTATGTAAATATATGTGAAAATGTTTGTAAAATTGTTTAACAAATGAAAAAGATTGGATTATGTGATTTCGGAAAAATGCCATGTTAGGCAATTATGTGTGAATGATGTGAAAATGTATGATTATTTGAGTTTATAGTGATCCCTTTCGTTAGCAAGTGCACTTGTCTATTTATAGGCTTCTCCCGCCTGCCCGCTAGTGGCATTGGAGCTCCTCACGCACTCCCCTCCGTTCACGGCTACACATGACCGCTTGGCGGACATGAATAGTACGTTCTGTTTGGATCACTCAAACCATTTGTTATGTGATTATGTGTTTTTGTGTTATATTTGTTGACTTTATAAATGCTTTGTCTTATTGGAAAATGATTTTGGTAAATATGGTTTTGAAAATAATTGTTTAAGAAATTTTTGTATGC
>JAOQMR010000008.1:11889522-11910811 GCA_027563865.1 Erythroxylum pelleterianum | reverse complement strand
ATATATATATACACATAATTAAAACACTTATGGAAACATAAAAATAATTTAAGTAAACAATTAAAGAAATTAATAAATCAAGAATAATAGTAAATAAATAAATAAAAAGAAAGAAAATAAAAGAAAAAAATTTTCGGGGCCCAACAGTTGAATAATTAAAATCTATCTAAAACGACTTTTATTTTGGATAATATTAATTTTTAGTCTGGGGTAAATGTGTCATATGAAATAATTAAATTCAATTATAATCTTATTGGATTTGTTCTAAACAGTGTAATTGAATTCAATTCTAATATTACTGGATTTGTTCTAAACAGTGTAATTGAATTCAATTCATTCATTACTGAATTTGTTCCAAACAGTGTAAATTGAATTCAATCCCAACTTCATTAATGTAATTGAATTCAATTCGTTAATGAATTCAATTTGAAGGTTTCCAAACAGCCCGTTAGAGATCTAGTTAAGGGATGTTTGTTAAGATTGCCATAATTTTTACCAAATAGGTTAGTGTGAGTGGTTCAGCACTCTCATCCCTTAACCAGATCTCTCGAGTTCGAATCCTGAGAATGGAGAAATCTGTTTGGCTATTATTTTACCTCTTACAGGCTGACCCGGTGCGAGCGAAAATTAGTCTAGAAGTGGATGGCTTAAAGGTGTCTTCCTATAGTTACGACCCTTCTAGAACACCTCGTGAGCTAACCAAAAAAAAGATTGCCACAATTTTCTGATCAAATTGGCCACGATTGAATAATCACTACAGGACTTAAAACCAAAAGCTTAGGATTAAATCCTGAATTGAAACTATTATTTAAAGAGAAGATGCCTTATGTTGTTCCAAGACAATTGCAGATACTAAAAGAACTTTATGTCATGAGGTTTGGATTGGCAAGCGAACGTGTATGCATATATTTATGTATGTTAAGATATAGGTGATTATATCTTATTCTTTAAATTTGGACATTATTTGATAATTAGACCTAGTTGTGCTTATGTGAGATTCTAGACAAGTTTTGATAAGATTTAAAATCCTAATCAAGATGGGATTCAAACATATAGCCTATTTGTGGATAATAGCTATCTATGGAAGCAAAATTTGTTAGAGATTTGATTGACAATTGAATCTATTTTTATTGATGTGTTTACGTATGCTTTGGGTCTGAACTTTGTTTAGAAGTACTCTAACCTAAAACTAGTTAAGAAGACATTGAGATCGTTACCTTTGAGGTTCATACTGAAAATTGCAGCAATCGAGGAAGCTTATGATATCAATGAATTGTCATTGGATAAGGTAATTCGAATTCTTACCAATTTTGAGATGAATTTATTAAGGGGCAAACAAGAGAAAAACAAAGGATTGACATTGCAAGCCAAAATGCGTAAAGTCGTAAATGACTTTTAAGATGAATCCAATGAGAATGAAGACATGGAGTTATTGACAAGAAATTTTAGCAAGTGGTTAAAGAAATTGAAGAAGGATAAATCCGATTTTAGGCAAAACGGTAGGAGCTCATCAAATAATAATTTCAAACAACAAGCTAAAACTAAAAAAGGTGAAAAAAAATGAAGAAATTTTAATGTCATGAATGTTAAGGCTTTGGACATGTACAAGCAGAATGTGCTAACACTTTGAAGAAGAGAAAAAGGGAAATCCTATACAAGCACTTGGAGTGAGAATGAATCCAGAAGTAAGTATGGCAGTGAAGAAAAATTTGTGAGTAGTGCTATATTGGTTGCTTTATACAATAAAAGTTCAGTTGCTTGCTTAACAGCAACCAAGAAGGAAGAAACAGATGATGAAAACGTGGATAAATCAGAAAATTTCGAGAGAAATGCAGACGGATTAGCTCAAAGCCTAACCTCAGATTATGACAATGATGACGGTGGTTCATATGACAAAAAGGAGGATATCTATGAAGCTTATGAATCAATGTATGCAAAATAGGTGCAAAGTTGCAAGAAAAATAAAAAGCTAAAAAAGGAAAACCTCTTTATGAAGAATATCATTCAAAATCTAGAGAAGAAGTTGTTGTCTACACTAGATGAGCTTGGTGAAACAAAATTGAAGTTGGTTAGTATGGAAAAAGGAACAAGAATGCTAAATGGAGGTGTAGAAAAATTAGAACAATTGCTGGAAATTGGTAAGATTAAAGGAGATCTCCAAGACATTGGCTATAAAGGTGAAAATTCTAAGTCTAATGATGAGAATAATGGCACAACCAGATCTATCCAAGAAGAAATCTCAAGGAAGAATTGGAGGTTTATACCTACATGTCATTTTTGTGGGGTTATTGGGCACATAAGGTTGAAATGATACAAGTTATTACAAATTCAAAGGAGTCAAAATTGAAAATTTAGACATTCTTCATTAAATTTTCAGCAGCAACCATGTTACCTAACATACTTTGGTTAAAAAAATTCAACCTCACAAATCAGAACAGACATGCAAGGGAGTTAATACAAAAAACTGTCCAAATCTACAGTTAGTTGTTACTGGAAAAGAAACCAACCAGACATCTAATACAGAGATGATGTGATGAGGAATAATTCCAAATTTGAATTTCTTCGAGGGGCACAAGGATTATGTGCTTTACATTTTTGAAGTATATTTTGATGTTGTTTTTTTATAAAAAAGGAGGTTCGAAGGTCGAAGGAGTTAACATCTAAGTATTTTGAGTTTGTATGGATTTTCTAAGGTTTAATTGATTGGTGCGTGTTTTTTTTACTTATTGAATAGTATATATGATGTGAGAATGAGGCTCTGCTTGATGATTTGAGAGTTTTGCCATTGAATTTTGATTTACAAAGTTATGTCGAGAAAATGTTAGTACTTGGTTGGAGACCTATAAGAAGATTCGTGTTTTCTATGATTTGAGTTTTTTAAGTTTTAGCTTGATCTATCTATATCGTCGGCTGTATTAATTTAGGCAATATGCTTTCACTTGAGTTATGTGAGGAGGAGATTGATTAAGTTTGATTATGATTCATTGAATAAATTTTTGGGGTTTTTGAATTTAATTAGTCATATGTGAATGACTTCACTGTGGGCATTGATATATTCGCTAATGTTTTGAATGGTGGTAAATTGTTATCTTGATGTGCTTATGATTCTTCCGCTGCACCTATTGATGATTTTTATGCCTCTTTATTCACTGAGATTGATTGCATTGAAAACATTCTTCGTTTTCGCATTGTTTTTTTTTCCAAGGGGGAGATATCAAATTATTTGGTTACTGCTCCATTTAAGGGGAGATTTTAAGGTATATGTGTGATTATTTTTCTTACTTTTTGGCATCTTTTTATCTCAAGGGGGAAAATTTTGAATGATTGCATAATTGTTTATCTGGGATTATTGTTTCTTTGGATGTTTCTTGAACTTGACGAACTTGATGTTATTTGAAATTTAATGCTTAATTAAGATAATTAAGAGGGAGTTCCTATATGTTATGTGAATTCAATGTTATATGTCCGATTATCTCCTTTATAAGGAGTTTCAAATATGTGACAAATAATGTCAAAAAGAGGGAAATTGTTAAGATATAGATAATTATATCTTATTCTTTAATTTTGGACATTATTTGATAATTTGACCTAATTGTGTTTACATGGGACTCTAGATAATTTTTGATAAGGTTTGAAATCCTAATCAAGATGAGATTCAAATATATAGTCTATTTGTAGATAATAGCTATTTAAGGAAGCAAAATTTTCAGAGATTTGATTGACAATTGAATTTGTTTATGTTGATGTGCTTACGCATGTTTTGGAGCTGAACTGTGTCGTTTTTTGTATGACTTGACAGCTGGATTTTTGTGGTGATAATTGACAATATCCTGTAGTCAATTAAATAAAGATATCATCTTGTGTGTTGCTAATTTTTTGGGTTAAGGATTGCGTATCTGTTGCAACCTTTTCTAGTCAATTACGTCACTTGGCTGAAGTGTTGGAGTGCTGCGTTTTCTCTGGTTGTGTCGTTGATGGAGTAGTTAAGCTGTTGAGAATTTTCTCTTTTTTTTTTTCACAATACTTGGTTGGGTGATTTGGGCATACATGATATGATCTGACTAATATTGTGTTTGTCTTGGCTGGTATTCTTCTTTTGCTCAACGATGATTAAGTGTGTTTTATGGAAGTTTTGTAGCTGATTATTTTATGGTTTATGTATTCCTTTTGTGCTGCCATTCTTCATATATTGTGTGGCTTTTTATGGACTGATTGGTTAGTGATTGAGTGGCTATCGATAGTGGAAGTGGTGTCAGAAAATTCTAGCAATTGTTGTGGTTATTGCATCCCCGATATTTGCATGGTTTCAGTGAAAAAACGTTTACTCTTGTTGGACATTTGTTTGCTGCTATGTATGTGATGTTACGGTGATAATCTTGAAAGACTATAGTAGATTTATTGATAGACAACTTTATGATCTTTCATTGAAAAAGTTGGAATTATTAAGGAAGTTGTTTTTCTTTCTCAAATGTCTTTGTTTATATTCGTTGTTATTTTAATTACTTGAGTCATTTTATTTTCATCTTATATTATCAAATACTGTTGAGAAAATTCTCTGTTGAGATTAGTATGAGGCGGTTGTACTATCGGGTGTGATTTACTTTTGTTCGTAGTGAGGACGAGGGATCGTGTCAATAGTTGGGTAAGTCAGCTCTGTAATTCCTTGAGTAACACTATTATTGTATGTCAGGTGAAAGTAATTAAGCTAAGTAAGCGTCCCATAGACGTAAATAAGGTACGCCGAATTGCGTTAACAAATTTTAGTATTGATTTGTATTTTTTCGTTTAATTTTTCTGCTTTCCTTTATGTTAGAAGCAATTACAACTAAACCAAAATTTTTGCAAAACTACTATATCCTTTTGGATTTTTAATATATATATATATATATCCCTATCTTAAAATTTTGAGTTAAGATATTAGTCTTTTATATATAAATCACTTATTCTCTTCAAATAAAAATAATTATTAAATTTCACAATAATCAATCATATAGCCTTTTCCTTTGTGTCCAAATTTTGGGGAAATGAATATAAAAACGAATTGTCGTAATACATTTTTCAATCGAAGAAGAAGCTAATAATGGAAGGTAGCATATTTTGTTTTTCTTATATCGTGATTTGATTGCGTTTGATGGATGACATATGTTGAACTTCAGTCTATTATAATTGTTAATATTGATAAAGTGTAGAGCCTATTAATAAGAATTGAGTTTGAGTTAACTATTGCTAAAATGACTAGAAGTAGTCAGTTGGATAGTTGACCCTTATCACTTATAAACTCTTTAACATTTTTATGTTTAATCAATATGGGATACTCTAACATTACTACTCAAGTGCATCCGGGACTGAACATCTAGTTATCAGTTGAAATAAACACAGTAGTAACCAGACCAGGCCGCTGGGACTGAACATCTAGATAGGCAATCGAAAAATTAATAATCTAGACCAAACATACTCTGATACCATATTTGAAATTTTAATATAGGTAAAATGTAAAACCTATTAACAAGAATTAAGCTTGAATAAACTATTATTAAAATGGCTAAAACTAATAACTTAATTAATTAATCCTTACCCCTTATAACCCTTTTAACTATAATACCTACAATCCACGTCTATTCACCGTAAGATTACAAGTCATAAGATCCATCTGTTCACTTTTATATGACAATTCATGATACATCAGAAAGACAGAGATATATGTCCATTCAAAAGCTTCGTACGAGCAAGTACAACTCCAAATTGATGAAGGATAGTGGAAAGGAAGCGGCGGAAAGGATAAGACGTCAAAGTCGGTGAAAAAGAAGAGTTACTGCTTCCCTAAAAAAAAAGAAGAGTTACTGCTTGGGAGAGTGCAGATTTTCTATCTAACAGTTAGATCTAGTTAAAAACGTCCTAGTATTTGTTTAAATTTTAAGCGATCAGTTATTTATAACTGTTACGGACGTGATTTAATTATCGTATCTGTCATTTTTTAAAATTTATTTTTAAATTTTAATTATAATTATACTACTATTAATTTAATAAAAAAATAAATTAAATTTAATTAAGCTACTATTAATTTTATAAAAAATAAAATTAAAATAATAAAAAATTAGTTTGAATTTGTGTCTTGTGACACATATTTTTATTATTTTAATTTTAATTTTTAAATAAAATTTATAAGATAAAAATTTAAAATTAATTAAAATGTTAAAATTGTTTAATTAATTTATAAATTATAGAAAACTATTAAATTAAAATTAAAAAATTAATTACTTTTATTTTTATTTTTATTTTTATTTTTATTATATTAGCCCGCATGCATATTAATGTAATATTAAACATTTTGTATATTTATGATAAAGTTTTTTCTATAAAGATTGCTTATAAAATGCAAATAAATTATACAATATATTATATATATGGAATAATTTATTTTGATTTTAACAGCTTATTTTAATTGATTAATGTACTATTTTTTAATTAATTTATAAATTATAGAAAATATTAAATTAATTAAAAAATTGATCGATTTTTTATTATTATATGTTCTATTTTTAATTAGATTTATAAACTTATTTTTTGTAAAGATAAATATCTAAAATTTAAATTCTTATGAAAATATTAAAAATACTAAGATATAATACTCATGTGCTTATAATTTTTTTTAAGTCACGTCCTTATAAGTCATTTTATACATAAACAGCTAATATTAAATAACTAATTTTACTAAACATTTTTAATAAACAGTTGATATTATCTGCTGGTCAAATCAGCTGTTTGGCAATCAGCTGATTACATTAGCTCATAGCTGATTTTATTAACGATTAGTTAATAGCTGATTAGATCATCCGATTTAACTAACGGATAACATTAGTTGTTTATTAAAGATGTTTGGTAAATCAGTTGTTTATTAAAGGTATTTGGTAAAATTAGTTGTTTATTGTTTATGTACAAAATTTTATAATTTACAAATTAATTAATCAATTTTAGTAAATTAATTAATTAAAATAAATTATTGAAATCAAAATAAATTATTCCACATATATAATATATTGTATAATTTATTTGTATTTCACAAGTATTATCTTAAAAAAATTTATCATACAAGATGTTTAATATTGCATTAATATGCATGCAGGCTAATATAATAATTATAATAATAAAATTAATCAATTTTTTAAATTTAATTTCATATTTTTCTATAATTTATAAATTAATTAAACAATTTTAAAAATTAATTAATTTTTAAATTTTAAATTTTATCTTATAAAATTTATTTAAAAAATTAAAAAAGAAAAAAGAAAAATGTGTCGTAAGCGTGTCAATTATATTTAAATAATTGAGTCCCTTAAAATTTAAATAGAAACAAAGACGTTTTAGTTAGATAGAAAATCTTATGGGATGCTTGTGGCAGACAAGTTGTCCCGGTTTTATAGGATCATGATAATAGCGAAAGGAAGCCATTAACTATCGACAGTTTTTTTTTTCCGGTTAAACCATTTGGTATTCGACAGTACATTGGCAATCGATTAATTCGGATTCGAACCGGGTAGGACCATATAGGTGGCAAAGCTCTCCTTCATAAGTGCAGCTTCATGCTCAAGACTCGAAATCGAGACCTTGGTTAAGGAAGGAGGAGCCCCAACCACTCCACCGCAGCTTTTGCGGGTTAACTATCGACAGTTGATGCTTGCTTATATTGATTACCAGTTTCTACACAAATCGTACAGCTAATGTCAATTTTCGAATGTTTCTCAAGGCTAGTTTAGTTTAGCTTTATCTCACTAGAAGAAATGTTCTGCATTATTTATGTTGAACACTACAGTTGTTATCGACTTATCGATGTAGTTTGTTTCATTAGAGAAGTGTCCCTGTCACTGTACGGATAATTGGAGGACTGAACTAACCAACACACCAAATGTTTAGGGTAAAGTTAGGTTGTTACAGTCCAGGGAAACTGCACACAGAACCAAGTCACCGAAAGCAGAACTGCATACGACACGTCTTTTGACTCGTCACCCGACCTAATGCTTTGCTACGCCTACGCGGTTCATGTATGTCGCCTTCCAATTTCAATTTGAGGAAAGGCCGTGCCTTCTTGCTTTACACTATCGGCCCATATCGACTAGTAACAAATGAAACCAAACTTGATGCAATTATTTGACGCCGATTGTTGTTAAAATTATTCTTTTTTCCCTACTAATCTACGAGTTTAGATTTTTGTTTAATATTATAGTGTTTTATTGTATCCAATAGATCTCAGTCATTTATTTATATGGAGCTTACATAGAACTCACGTAAGTTTCACAAAATAAATAACTAAAATTTCATAAGACAGAGTAAGATTGAGTAAAACTGAACTCCACAAAATAAATAACTAAAATTTCTTAAGAGAGAGTAAGATTAAGTAAAACTGAACAGAAGAAGACGGGACCCCAAAGGGTCAATCTTTACTTATACTTGTTGGCTTGGTGGTTCGATTTCCAACAATGTTTATGCTATACAGTACCGCAATCATAGGCGCAAACATGCATGATTTCCTTCTCTAAAACATCAATTAAAGTACCCACGTCACATAAAGCGAGAAGGAAAAACAAAACAAAGAAGACGATCTCATCAACTAACAAAGAATTACTTATAAACACCATACCTAAACAAGAGCAAAATCACAGCATTGAATGCCAGCTTTAATGCCGATTACTATCTTCTTAAAGAGGAAAATGGTAGGGTAGGGAAGATAAGAAGAAACACTTGTGGAAGGTGGTCTCTTCAAGATGGCGGCTACGTGAGATATATTTATACATTCCTCTCATTAGGTCACCGTGTTGCCAACCTTTCATCCGCCAACTAATAGAGTATTCATTGTCACATTGTTCACTGAGATATATGCAAAGTTGCAGAACCATTTCGCGTGAGAAAAAAGAATGAAGTTTGGGAAAGAATTTGCTGCTCAAATGGTGCAGGAATGGCAAGAAGCATACATGGATTACAACTACCTCAAGACAATATTGAAGGATCTTTTGCGTTTCAAACAGAGAATATCATCACCAACAGTGACATTAGGAACCTCGAGAGGTTCTTTAAAGAGAAGGGTTTCACTTTACAGAACCTTCAGCGGCCTTATAACTAGATCAGGCAGAGGCTCCCCAAGGAAGAGTGAGGATGAAGTAATACTTATAAGTACAGTGAAAGAAGAGGGGATAGAAGGGCACTATCAGACCATGTTTCTCAATGGTTCAGATGAAGGAGGAGAAAAAGAGATTTTGTTCTTCAGGAGACTTGATGATGAATTCAATAAAGTTGTAAGCTTTTACAAGAAGAAAGTGGAGGAAGTGATGTTAGAGGCAGAGGACTTGAGTAAGCAAATGGATGCTTTGATTGCGCTAAGGATCAAGGTGGAGAATCCAGCGGTGGTAGGTGCTAACATTGCTACTCTCGCCACCGGCAATTCTTCCTCTGCGGACTCTGGTGTTTATCGTACAAATGACCGAAACCCAGGTTAGAAAAACCAGAAGTTTTGGATAATCAACTTTTCCTGCATTTACTTCTTCTTTTTGGGTCTTTTGGGTTGAGTGGTGATTAGGATTTTTTCATGTTCCTGCTCTTCCAGAAAAGGAATTTAAGTTTGGACAAATTTAGACTCTGATAATTTCCACCAGCCAAGTTCGTAGTTAAGAACATAATTCTGGAAGATTCAATTCTCTGTGCATGTTTTAATGTTTGTAGTCATTGTTTTGTGAAGGACTTGCACGTATGGATGTGATTCAGGAAGTTGAGATGAGCAATGAAGTAAATTCAGAAAATGAGACGAATGAACGCAACAATGACAATTCCCGTAGCCAGAGGAAACATAGTGGAGATAAAGTGGACATTCAGGCATCTAAAGCGGCTCCATTACAAGTCTTGGAGTATGTAAAGATCAATGTAGTACCTGAAACCCCAGTATCGACAATGAAAAATATAGTCTCAAGTCCAACATCAGACTTGTCATACACCAAAGGAGAACTGAACAAAGCCGAGGAACGAATGACTAGGGCTTTCGTTGTATTCTACCAAAAGCTTCAACTCTTAAAAAGCTACTGGTAATGTTTCTTCCAGCAGGACTCTCCAGAATATTCAACCATTTCCTCATTGCAGAAACTAATTGTGTTGATTACTGATGTAACAGCTTCTTGAACCAATTAGCATTCTCCAAGATCATGAAGAAGTATGATAAGGTACGGAAGGTTCAGTTTCTGATAGCTAAATTTACCTGCAAAGTCTTAACTGGGACTTGTACAGATCACTTCAAGGAACGCGTCAAAAGCTTACTTAAATATGGTGGATAGTTCTTACCTTGGTAGCTCTGATGAGGTCAGAACAAGAATTTCATTGTTTGTTTCTTTTCTTCTGCAGCATTTACTTCCGACTCCAAATTCCCATCTTCGTTAAATTTTCCTCCTCAGGTTACCAAACTCATGGAGAGGGTGGAGGCCACCTTCGTTAAGCACTTTGCCAATGGGAATCGTAGAAAAGGAATGGCCACTTTGAGACCAAAAGTTAAAAGGGAAAGGCATAGAGTTACATTTTCCTTGGGTAGGGATCAGAAGATCATGCACATCCTGATATTATTATATGGATCTTCCCAGTGATATCAATCCATCACTTGTATAAGCATTCATAAAATTACAGTTGTATTTGTATAGCATTCATAAAATTACTGTTGTATTTGTTTACTTGCAGGCTTACTTTCTGGCTTCGCAGCTGCACTTGTAGTCACAATTTGTGTCCTTATTCATGCCAGAGATGTCATCAACAGTCCAGGAGGACCTAAGTATATGGAAAACATTTTCCCTCTTTACTCGTAAGTTGCAGTTAACATACTCAGAGAACTTCTTTTGCATTGAGATATCAGATCATTGTATGATTTGCCATGATGTGTTGCAGGGTTTTTGGATTCATGGTCCTGCATATGCTCATGTATGCGGCTAATATATACTTTTGGAAGCGTTATCGGATCAATTATTCATTCATATTTGACTTCAGTCGAGGAACAGAATTGGGCTATAGACAAGTCCTTCTTCTTAGTTCAGCTCTTTCAGTACTTGCGTTGGGTGCTATAATATCAAACTTGGATATGGAAATGGACCCTAGGACAAAACGCTTTGAAGCACTTACTGAATTACTCCCGTTGGCCCTACTCATTGTAATGTTCAACAGACAACACTTCAAACTATTTCTAATTGCTCAAGTGTCTCATGAAGGTTGACTAATGCGCAAACATTCATTGCAGCTTCTGCTTCTTATCATATTCTGTCCTTTCAATATCATATATCGGTCAAGTCGTTTCTTCCTGATTGGATGCGCCCTTCACTGTGTTCTGGCCCCTCTTTACAAGGTGACAACTTGATGAAATTCAGAAATAATAAAAAATAAATCCCATTTAGAAAAAAATATCTCACCTCTGCTTATCATTCCTCAGGTTACGCTCCCAGATTTCTTCTTGGCGGATCAGCTTACGAGCCAGGTGTTTTCCTAACTGGTTGCAGTTGTTTCTCGTTGTCTCCTCTTAATCTGTACATCTCTAAACGTTCTATAGTCTTAACACTATTTAACAATGTCCTCTTTTCAGGTGCAAGCTTTCAGAAACTTGGAATTCTATGCTTGCTACTATGGATGGGGGGATTTTCTAAGGAGGGAAAACACATGTGATGGAAGTAAAGTTTACGAAGTGTTTTACTTTTTGGTAGCAATGATTCCATATTGGATCCGGTTCCTTCAGGTATGAATGTACTGTTTATACTGAAGTGAGAAGCCTTTGGCTTATGATTATGATGGTACTGACACATTAGTCTATGATGTATCAGTGTATTCGGCGTTTATTTGAAGAGAAAGATGGATCGCAAGCGTGTAATGCAATCAAATACTTGTCAATTATAGCAGCTGTTGCTATGAGAACACTTGATGAACGAAGGAAGGGAATAACTTGGAAGATAGCAGCTGCTGCAACTGCAGGTTTTGCAACAGTTATTAATGTGTATTGGGACATAGTGATAGACTGGGGTCTTCTGCAACGAGATTCAGTAAACCCGTGGCTGAGAGATAAGCTTGCCATACCAAACAAGACTGTTTATTTTGTGGCTATGGTAAGATAAAAATTAAATCCTGCAGGCAGCCAAGTCTGTAAAAGGGTAGAGTATGCGCACATACTAACTACACCAAATATTTGATAAAATGGTTGGCAGGTGCTGAATGTTGTGCTAAGACTAGCTTGGATTGGGACATTGTTGGGCTTCAAAAGTGCACCCTTCTTGCCTAAAACAGCCGTGATTGCAATAGTTGCAAGTTTGGAGATCATTCGTCGTGGAATTTGGAACTTTTTCAGGTACTCCTCAGTAATGAAAGTGGAAACACATGAGTTTCAAAGAGGAGACAAAAAATTGATTGAGTTGATTAATGAAATTTAACAAATTAAATTAAAATTAGATGAATTGCTGGATTTGGGAGTTTGACAGATTTATTTATAACATAAAGCTAAACAAACTAAAGACCAGCTTATGTTGATGTTAAAAGTATCTCTTGTATCCCTTACTAACAACTGATGGCAATGTTATTTGATCAGGCTGGAGAATGAGCACTTTAACAATGTTGGTAAGTATCGGGCATTTAAATCAGTGCCCTTGCCATTCTACTACGATGATGAAGAAGATGACAAGCTTGTATAATACATTCTACTGCTGCATATAAATTTCTGAAAAGTTCAAGATTTGTTTGCACCATTTCCTTTGCTTTGTAATTATTTCTTCATGTTAACACAAGAAAAATGTAGAAATGAATACTGAAATTTGAAATATTGCTCAATTTAGTTTATCTATTTCCCATAGGGATCACGTAGCTGTGTCTGTGTCTGTGTCCTTTTGCTTTGTGGCTTGTTCTGCTACTTCTTCAACTTTGAGCAATTGTTGGTTAAAAGTTACAAGTTGCTCGTGCTGCTTAATCCAGCCACCCGAATTTTCCATGCACATCACCTTTTGAAGGTACATCCTCTTTACTTGAACATACTCGCATATCTAGTAAAAGAAAAGAGGAAGATGTAACTGCTAACGAACACAAGCCAAAATCTTTGTCGCCAATACAAAATAAATGTTCTTTTTCCCCAAAAAAAAACTTTTCAGAAAGGAGTTAAGGTTTTGCAATGGGAAGCAAGCATGAAGGGGAAAGCATCTGCAGTTCATGTATGAAGGCGTTATTGCCTTCCATTTCAGACCTGGAGTTCAACTTGGTGAAATGATAACAAGATCACCTATAATGGTTATTAGATATTCCTTTTAACAAAATTATATGATCAAGAAAATGAACCTGCATCTTTATATTTCGACAGGTTATACAATTAAAAGTAACTATGTAGAACTGTTACAGAAGACATTATTCAATCTCTATCGACTACCACATTTTTGTTTGACAAGACTGAAAATGAGCAAGGCAAGAGCAATGCCGTATCAGCACAGGAAACAAAACACCGCGAAACAAAACAAAAAACGTTTTTCTATCAACCCCCACTCCTTACAGAATTGGCATCTTCTTGACCGGCGTCTTCCCCTTTCAGCGAACTATGCGAAGAGTTTGAAGGTGAATTTTCAGCTGTTACAGCACCAGTGCTTTCTGCATCCTGGATCTTAAAGAAATATGAAAATACAGGATCGTAGGTGGAGCTTGCTTTTTGAAGGCTTCGTATAGCATTCATGGCTGCAAGGGTGCTGCGATATGTATCTATTGTTTCCTCACCGAGAGAAGAGGATGTCTCATTAGAGATACCAGCTCTATTATTTAATTGTAGGTTAGAGCGTTCTGGCACAGATTCAATCACTTCGTCTTGTAACGGGAATAGCAGCTCAAGATTTGCTTCACATTCACGGACGAGCCTTGTTAATGGTTCAGTTGTGAAGAAGGGCTGATGAAGGGCAAGTTGCATGAAAGGCAGACGCAACAACCCTCCAGTTCGTTTGTCATACTTCTTCAAAATCTTAACCAAGCCTATCATTGGAAAATTGAATATGCATTTAAAACCAGGTACTACTCCTGTAATTACGAGTGATTTTAACAAGAAATGCTATACCTGAAACATTTAGCAAGGTGTAATTTTGGAAGCAGCATCTCCCCATTTAAATGAGAAACCTAAACAACTCAAGTTAGAAGTAAGAAGTAGTGTAAACGGAAGAGTTGCAGTACCTGCAAAGTTTAAGGAGCTATAATTTTTTAGCAGCACCATCTGTCCATGAATAGTAACCAAGTCTTTACGAATATCCATCATTTCTTCACTAAATTCACTCTCAGATGTGAAAACTCCATTCTTACTGCTCTCTTCCTTCAAATGCTCTATTCTTTGCTTCAGCTCCTATTAAAAATGCAGATACGGATCAATAAAGAGCCCCAAACTTAAGTAGATAGCAGCCACTTTCTGAACATGAACTGCACTATGTAACGATAAAGAGAACTCTTGAGTGGCACTTCAAGGCCAAGTTCAATTTTTTCTGAAACAGACAATCAATCAAATGTGCAGGAAAATATTTAACAATTGAAGCATCAAAACTACTGCAAAGAAAGATATAACCAAAGAATATGGAAACAAATTTGCATCTGCTGCAATTGCGTACAAAACTTCACAGCTCTGTAGCTAAAAACACAGATCAAATAACCATCAAGCTCTGGATATAACACTACAAAGCAAGCGGAGAATAATGATGGGATTGCCAAGAATAATGCAAAAAGGACAATAAGAATTTAGAATTGAAAACAAGTCACTCAACCATTGCATCCCAACTGAATTAACAATAATTCCATCCATCAACCAAAAAAGTCTTGCTTGAAGGTTGGGAGTAGATCAGCTTTTGTCAAATAAGACATGTGAGGACTGACCACTCAAAAATATTCAAGAAAAACAGGTTAATTACCAAGAACTAAATGTTCATTAAATAAGATCACATGTTAAATGGTCACATAAAGAAAAGATGCAAAAGATGTAGAAGCAAAAAAAAAACTTTTCTCATTTGAGGCATTTCTCAGCATTGCTTGCTATAATTTTATTATGTAATAATGTTGATTGGTATCAAGTGAATTAAGTATTATATCTTTGATTCGATGAGTCAGGTACCCGTCCTTCCATTTCAAGACATCAAGCAACAACAGTTATGAGTTGACCAAGTTATTGTTGCATGTTAGGAGAGTGGTGATTTGAAGAATTACCCATCCATTCTAAAAAACCCTTCTGTATCTAAAATTCCTTAACTTGATGCACACCCATCACATTCATTACATAATTTGTCATCCATTTTACTCTGATACATTAGGCTCTTCATAAACCTCACAGTAACATCCATTACTAGCATTACAACACTTCTCTAGTACTATGGCAAATCTCCACTTGGTGTCCCCTTTTGCGCAACAAAAATAACAATATGACACCGTTACTGAACAAAAGTCTTTATAAGTCACCTGCCTGATAATCACACTTCACTATTCCATTAATAAAGATGCATAAAAACCACTAACTGGACATTATCATTTCGACTTCAAAATATCAAAGCTTCTGCCTATATCCTAAAGCCAAAATATCAAGGTACTAAGATTTTCACACGGATTGAAACAACTTAAATTACGTTATAGAAAAGAACCTACAAGCAATCAAAATCTTCACCATATTCATGTGTTTGTGCAAGTGCCAAAAACGAGGACAAAGTGAACTGAAAGAGGAGCTAAAAGCAGCAGAAAGAAAACGACATTAAAAAAAAAAAAGAAGACGAAAAAACACCTGAAGGCGAATTACAAAGTCTTCCTCTTTATCAACATAGAAATCATTGAACTTCTCAAGTTCTTCATTCAATATTCTAACGAACCACTCCTGGAGCTCAACCAACGATCCGGCGCCGCGTCCGTCACCGACAACGGAATCATCGGCGTGGGCTGGCTGATTAACTGGGCGAAACAAAAAGGTATCAGCAGTTGAACAAGGGTAGTGCTTTAGGAGCTTTTTGAGCGGTTTGTAGCAGAGGAACTTGTCCCTCCACTCAGGCAAGGTCTCCTCTAAGTGGGTTTTGAATTCTTTCCCAAACTTCATCGTGGATGTGTCTAGATTCTTCTGGATTTGAGCTCTATGTTCTGTTGTTGAGGTTCTGAATGTTTCTGTCTGCAAGGGAAATAGAGAGAGAAGGTGTACAAGCCAACAAAAATCGAAACGGGCATGGACGATGAATTTGGAATCTATTGTGAGAAAGTGGGCGTGTGGATAAAGATTAGAAGAATTCTTTTGTCAGATTTGGAAGCAGATTTGTTGGCACACCGTTTCCACTGTTCTTCTTTTGGTTTTGGGCTGGATGGAAATGGATTGGCATCTACTTTTCTCAGGTTATTTTTAGTATCTCTTCTTTTCATTTTTAACTACATTGTTGAACAATTGTCCCTTAGCCTTGGTTTGGATGCTTAGTTACACAAAGGAATAGAAAGGAAAGTAAATCTTGCATTTCCCTCCCTTTCCCACCAAATTGGTGGGAAAGGAAGGGAAATTGCAAAATAAGAAACAAAATGGCCCAAATTTCCCTTCCATTCCTCTCAATTCTCTCCCTTATTTTTATCCAAACAATGGAAAGGAAGAGAAGTACAATTTCTTTGTGTCATTTAATAAAAATTGAATTATTTCTCTCAAATGCAAAAGACATGAATGCTTAACGAAGATCCGCCAAATCAAATCACTGACCCTTGCAGATTTCCCTGAAACATTTTGCCCTAGATCTTCAAAAATTCCAACTATATAAGAGAAACATAATGATGCATTCGGTAAAGGCAAAATAGACATCATCTTCTAATGTTCTCAACGAACCAAATTGACAAGAGTTTGGTGAAACACCCAGTCAAAGCCTACGAAACGAACACTAATCAAATAGCAGGCCTCCATGCTTATTTCATCCTTCATACCACCAATTCATAGACTCCAAAGCCGAAGAGCAGCTCATATTAACGAGTCCTATATGGTCTCAAGGGCTTGGAGTACGTCAGCCTTCAAATCGTTGAAGTCTTCGACTCCAAAGCTGAAGCGTACCAAGTTATCTCTGATACCATACTTTTCCCTCTCCGGTTGAGGAAGATCCCTGTTTATCATGGATAAATAGTTAATTACGTCAACGCAATAGTTGCATTTATGACATTGTTTTCTATATATTCAAACTTTTCAGTATGTATACCAATAAGACATTATAGCTGGCTGATCCACAATGCTTTCACAGCCACCAAAAGATGGAGCAATATATGGGATCTTCAATGAATCCACAAACTTTATCGTGGTCATTAAGTCTCCATCAACCTGAATCATTAAAATGCAACATCCAAAGGTTATCCACAAAAGAAAGCACACCAAAGAATTGAAACAGATGCAACACCGGAAGATTATTAGGCAGGAATCACCTCAAAGCTAACAACACCGCCAAAACCAGTCATTTGCTTCTTGGCTATGTGATACTCAGGATGACTTGGCAAGCCTGGATAATAAACGCGCTTCACCTGTCATCAATGGCTTTTAAATGAATCCTTGAGATATATTATGTGTAGCTTTGTCACAACGATATGCAAACAACTTCCGACCAGTCACTAGTGCTTATGTTCTCAACACCCACACAGTCATTGAAGCTGAAATGAAATTCTACTTACATAACTTTTAAGAGAAAATATAATTCCAAGTTTAAAAATCAATCTAAGCAAGGTAACAACAAAATCTGACATCCACCAGTAACCAATCAAGATTTTAACCTATATCCAACACCATTCAGCAACCCCCACATCTGAAAGGACAGGTAGCCAGTTAGGTTACCAAACATTTTGATAGCATCCTTCTGTCAGCAATCAAAGCCTTGAACCATTTATTGATCCAGGTGTGTAGTTTTGTTGTACATGGAAAACTTAAGTACCAACTATCCACTGTAGAATAACATCAAGCTATCATAGAAATAAATATCACCACTACAATTTTTGGTACATATAGCATCAACCTATTCCACATAATCCAGGAATTATACTTCGTACTTTGCATGTTTCACGCGGAATAAGATTTAACCACAGGTTATTCGTACTTTGCATGTTTCACATAGAATAAGATTTAACCACGGGTTATTCAACAAAGACTAAAATATACACACGCATTTGACAGATAATAAAAGAAACAAACCTTAGGATGCCCCTCTAAAAGTTTGGCCATCCTTAATGCTGTTGAGTTCTGTTGCTGTACACGAAGATGCAGTGTCTTCATGCCTCGGATTATCAGATAAGCAGCATTCTGTAAAGATGAAAAAACATAAAATTAAGCCCAGCAATTAGATTCAGGCTATACTCAAATTGCAAGTATCATTATTTTACCAGTCAACATTTCACCTTAAAACTGATTACTTAGTAGCAAACAATAGTATGCAATATTTGAACAGCACCAGTAAAGGCCAATTGACCCGTTATAACTTACTGGGTTCAAAGTGCCACCCAGAACATGATGCAAGTTACGAATTTCTTGAACCAAATTTGTGGCACCACTAATGCAACCTGCCAGGACCTGAAATACATACTATTGTCAGCGTGTCTATTTCTTAGCCTGTCTACTAGCCAGAGCATCTCAAATAAGTTGATTAAAATAGCAAACTTACATCATTATGGCCCCCAATAAATTTTGTTGCAGAGTGGAGAATAAGATCAGAACCAAGGGAGAGGGCCTTTTGGTTGAGAGGTGTGGCAAAGGTACCATCTATGCATACCAATGCTCCTTTCCTGTGGCAAAGCTGTGATACTAACTCAATGTCAACACATCTGAGAAATGGATTGGTAGGAGACTCAGTAAAAAAGAGAGAAACCTGCAAGAAATCATAGCACCAACAACTCAGTATTATTAGTTGATAACACTAATGCTCAAAGAAAAACTCAGAGAACAAATGAAAGAACTATCCACAGCACTGACTTTGTGTTTATCGAGAGCAGATTCCAAAGCTTCCATGTCAGCAGGGTCTATCACAGTTGCCTGCATGCTCAAAAATGATATGTATAATATATGACTGGTTCAGAAAATGAACAAATGAACAGAGGGCAATTAAGATAACATCATTTAGACAGATTGGGCAAAATCTACTATACTGCTTCTAAATATCTTTGTGCAAAATGTGCAAGGAAAAGTCTTCTTTATTTTTTTGGGTCTCATGGAAAAATTAGAAGTGGAAGAAAGCCCATACCGTGATGCCCATTTTAGGAAGGACACTCTCAATGAATATCCTAGTCTTCCTATAACAGTCCGTGGTTGTCACAATGTGCCCGCCAGCAGGTACCAATGCCATCAACATGACCGTACTAGCACACATCCCAGATGCCATGATCAAGGTTGACTCAGCTCCTTCAAGAGCACTGGTTATGCAAAATACCACGTTGGCACCATATAGTAATCGAAACAGAAAAAACGAAGCCAAAATGAAAGAAAGAAGGCTGACCTTATTTTCTCCTCCGCAACCACCGTAGTTGGATTTCCATAGCGTCCATATTCAAAACTTGCTAGGCGTTTCTCCTAGAGGAAAGTATCAAGCAAACATCGACCCATCACAATGCACGCCCGTATAAATGAAAATATAGTCTTAAAAAGACACTCTTTATCGCTTAATGATCTTAACAGTGAGTCTTGATGGGTTAATATTCTAAAAGAAAACAGGATTTGTGATTTAATGATACAAAGTCCGTCTTAACACACAATCTGAAACTCATGCATCACCAAATTAGCAGCGGAATTCAAATGTATACCTTGTAATCGATGAGCTCGGCGGTTTTCTTAAAGAAGTATGCAGAAGTATTTACCACTGGAGTTGTAATCGCATCTGTAACTATACCGCGACCCAATCTTTCACCTGAATTTATTGTTATAATAACCCATCAAATAATGATAATTATGCCCAAATGGTAAATGCTAGGAAAAATGGTAAAAGGTGAATTAATGCATAATCTACCAGCATGAACTGCGATACTCCCATCGGACCCCAAAAATGGTGCGATTTCCTTCATATCGCTACTAAAATCCTCCGGCTGTACACCTGAGTTCTCAACTGCCGCCGCCTCATTGTCAACTGCCACGACAGTTGGCTCGGCGACAGGGGCGGCAGCGGCGGCGGCGGCGGAGCTGTTAGCAGCCGCCGCAGCTGCCTGAGGGGTGACGGAGCTAGGGTTATTAGCCCACGAGGCCGCCACGATTTGCGCGACGCCGATGTTGCTGCAGTTCCGGCGGGCCTTGGTGCTGAGCTGGCGGACGAAGTTCGGAGGAAACCTCAGTATGAGGGCGGAAGGCAGTCCGCCGCCCAGGAACGACGAGGCCGTTATGTGGCTGGATAAGTTGACTCGGTGCGCGTGACTCGGCTGGTCGGTACCTGCCGGATCGGAGCGACACTCAAAGAAGGAACCAGCACCGGTGGCGAAGAACTTGGGAGAGAGACAGGATGAGGAGATGGCCATTTTTTTCTCGCCGCCGATACAGGGATCTGCAAATGACTAATGGGAGATGCGAATGAGAGGCTGTACCTAGGATTAAAGTAACTTAAATAAGCGCGTCGCAAGGAGACCTGCGACTCCCATGTCCACGATAGTTAATCGTGGGACTCATTTTAGTGGGTCCCAAGCCCAACTTCAACAATTTGATTAAGGACACAGGCTCTTCGAACTGGATTGGCTATCAAAGAATCGAACCTGAGACCTAATCGAAATCAAGTCGTGCTCTCAACGATCGAGCAATTATTGTTATTTTAATTTAAAGAAAATTAGGGTTACAATTACATTACAGTGAGGTTGTTGGCAACTTGGCATTTTGGGCGACGACGACGAAGAAAAGGACAATTCGGCGTTAGTTAGTAGTATAGGCTTGGGTAATACTAATAACTTTTTTTTACTTTAATTTAATTAATGCTTACACTTACTGGGAAGTTGCCGGGATGACGTGGAAGAAAAGAACAATTCGCCGTCAGTTAGTAGGATAGATGTATTTTATTTAGCAGTAGAGACAGTAACTTTTTTTTTACTTTAATTAACTCACAACTTGATTAAATTAAGGGGGCGCTTGGTTGGGGGAGGGTAATGGGAATAGGAATAGAAATGAATATAGTGAGGAATGAGAATGGATATAATCATTATAATTATAATGGTTGGTTAAGACGAAGGAATGATTACCATTACCATTGATAGTGGTTGGTTTGTTAAAATTTTAAGTATATTTTAAATAATTATATTTAATTTATGCACCCTAATTATAATGACAAAATATTTAAAATCAAGT
>JAOQMR010000008.1:11871411-11889422 GCA_027563865.1 Erythroxylum pelleterianum | reverse complement strand
GAAAGGACTCCACCAAACATTAGTTTTCAAAGTATACCCATAACTTTTATCCCAAACCCCCCAAACAAGCATGCCCTAAATGTTTTCAACTGGACAACTTGTTGCAATTATGGAGCCCTGCACACATAATTGGTGGTATAGCTAGCTATGAGTTGAATCATCTCTCGTAACCCTCAGAAAATGATATTCAAATTCACCGTATTTTATATATATATATAAAAGATATTAGTCTTACCATCTATTTACCAAATCAAAATTATAAGAATTAAATTTAAAAAATATGCTAACCTTAATTTTCATTTCGACTGCCCTACAATCAATCTATCAATTATAATTTAATGACAATTATTTAATATCTTCCACATACTTAAATGTCCATGAGACAAAGTTCATGAGATAAAGATATATTATAAATGAAATTATAATTACGAGATTCATATTGCATTTATGTATTGTCCTTAAATTATTTCTAGTCATTGTTCTATTATGATTAGACATTAATAGAAAGCAAAATGACTAACATACGTTAAGTTAGATTTAATTGTAAAGTTTGAAAAATTTTATGATTAAATATGAGATATTTAACAAATAAGGATCAATATGAGATATTAAATCTTATCAAGACATAATTTGTATTTAATTAGACAAAATTATAATTTAATTTTAGTTAAATTACTAAAATGTACAAAACGTATTAATAAGCTCTAAAGGAGCTAATATTCCTTGCTTAACCCTCTCTGCAATAATTGCAGAGTTTTAACTTGTTATGTGGATACTATTAAAGCTTAAACACTTATGCGGTTACGATGGTTGAGATGAACTAGTTTCGAAAACAATTTAAAGGATACTATAAGAATATAATCAAGCTTCAAAATAAGGTAGAAGTAATGATTCTTATTTTATTATGATTTATGTGTTAATCATTTTACAAAATTGTAATGAACTTCGCTTTTGGGAAGTCAAACAAAAATATTTTGTAATTATTTCGTTACATACAAGATCAGATCCCGACCCGATTTCCTAACATCTTCATCATCATAGCTCTTGGATCATCTTCATCAAACCTTTTAGATCATCCTCGCTACAACTTTTAGGTTGTCTTTGTCGCTACTCTTTACCACGACTCTTGCTCATTGATTTATCTCCTCATCATTAGCTTAGTAGTTGATTCTTGCTTCATTTTTGTGGATTATTTAAGTTGTATGAGATTTTGGTAACATGTTGAAATATTGCATACTTAATTTTGGAAGTGTAGTGATACTTAAACCATTATTATCTAATTATCTCCCTTGATTATTCGTTGATAAAAAAAGGTCTAATAGTTGTTACCTTGGAGATCTAATACCCTTGTTCATATTACAGGTTTGTTTTACCATACGAGAATGTATGTCAATAAAATATGTTAAAATTATATTCTTAAATTTTAGAAGGTAAATTTAAAATTTTCAAATTCCCTACATTTTCTGACTTCCTTAATGTTGATATTTTGGAGATTTAATTCCCCTTTTCATACCATAGGTTTGTTCTACCATACAAGAATGTTATGTCAATAAAACATGTTAAAATTGTATTCTAAAAATTTAGAAAGCAAATTTGTAAGGCAAATTAAAAATGTTTGATGATTCCTTAAGTTTATTTTGGTCATGTACCATTTAAGGTTGGTTTGATTTTATATTATTGTATACCCAAACTTTTTTTAGGAAATTATTGACTCATAAGCATATATACACACATAACTAATGTAGTATACTTGAGGACCTTTAAAGATAGCATGATTTGTCATAATATCTCGAACTGGTGAGCTTCATTGTTATTTGGTAATAGATTGGCCAACATTTTATTTGGTTGCTCCTCACAAAGATAAGAAAATTCATAATGTGATATAAAAATGCAATTTTCTTATTTCTTGAAACTGTAATGTGTATCGATCATACCTAACCTAGTTGGTTGGTTGCCCCAATGGTTATAACTAATGTTAATAATTATGTAAAGCATTGCTCACAAACATTTTGAAATCAATTCCAAAATTTACTTGTAAATGGCCACATAAACTCATCTAGTACCAATATATCAAACTCATAAAACACTTGGAAAGGATTTCAATGGAAATATTTTCTTTCCATATAGAAGGCAAATAAAAGATCCCATCCACTTTACTAGCAAAGTCTATATTTTTTGTGTAAAATAAACTACTTAATTTACTATAATACTTCTTTATTTTGATATGAAGTTATTAATTTAAAGTTGATATATGTCCTTTTTTTAATGGACAAATAAAGGAAAGTTCAAATACTTCTGATAATTTAACCTTTTCAAAAATATTTGATCATCCAACTTAGGCTTAAGAGAGATTAGTTCCTGGTTTGAAGAACCACATTATTTATTCGTATTGTAACAAACATTTAAAAGGTAGGGGAACCACGAAGTTTAAAAAAACACTTAGTTGGGATCCAAGTTAATGTAAAGCCTTATAAGAAAGCTAGTCATATTGTAAAATAACAAATGGAAACTTTGCTTGAAGTGTATCAAAATGAGAAATAAATAAAAAATACTTAACTACAAAATTAATAGTAGAAGTTTTTTTAATAGTGGTTAAGATGATAGTGACAACGTTGAAGGTGGTATTCTTAGCTAATAAGGGATTGTTGTAACTAAAATGAAGGAAAGAAGAAGACAATTATAAAAAAAAATTGTTCTATAAACAACTCTTAGAACTCAATTTTCACTTTATAGTGCATTATAATGTAAAAAAGTAGCTCAAAATATTGTGTGTGTGTGTGTGTGTGCGTGCGTGTGTGCGTGCGTGTGTGTGTGAAAATGACCAAATAATAGTAGGATGCATATGTTGTATACAATGTTGCTTAGTCTTAATATAAATCTCCTTCGATTGATGATTATAGGGATAATCTTATAAATAGCTCTATTATTGAAATAAAATTATTTTAATAAAAGAAAAATGGCTTAGGAAACTTATGGTGTTTAGTCATGTATAGCACTTGGACAAATAGAAGACATGAATTCGTTATCAAATTTTTAGTTTATTATGATAAGGAGATGGTTTTCTTAAGTTTATTGATGCATCTAACCTTGTAAGGAGTGTTTATACTCTATTAGAGATATTTGATGAAGTTGTAAATAAAGTTAAGCCTGAAAATATTGTACAGTTTATCACTGAAAATATTGCTACTTATAAAGCAGTTAGGAAAAGGTTGTAAAACAAGTATAATTCTTTCTATTGGACTTCTTGTGCTACATACTACATTGACCTGAAACTAAAAAATATATAAGATGTTATATACTTTCCTATCATTGATGAAACTATTTAGAAAACAAGAAAAATGACCAAGTTCATTTATAATTATATATAGGTTTTACATTCGATGAGAAGAGATTTCATTAATGGTAGAAAGTTGTATCATCCTTCCATTACAAGATTTGCAACCGATTCTTTATCAAGTAAATATGTTGTTTAAATGAAAAAGGAGATTAGACAAATATTTATAAGTGACAAGTGAGTTGTATTTCAATATATCAGTTCTAATGTTTGAATGAAGGTTTTTAGGATTATATTTGAAGATCATAAATTTTTATCTCAATGTGTAATATCCCATTTTTTAGGAATATGCTTCGGGTTTAGCCCTATATTAAATATTGCATATACATGCATAACATTAGCATTCATACACGAATTGATATTTATGCTCATTACAAGTTAGCATATGCACTCAATTGACTTATTCCAGGGTATGAAAAATGTTAAGTGATCATGATGTGAATTGTGTTTTAGAATGTCTTGAATTTTGGTATGATTGGATTTTAATTAGAAAATTTGGAATTAAATGTTATGGATTGGAAAATTGATGGATTAAAATGTACATTTGGACTGGGACAAATGCCAAGTGGTAGGATAAATTGATACATGAAAAATTTGGATGATTTAGCTTATAATTGAGTGACATTTGGCATAGTTAAATTGGTGACAAATGGACTAGAATTAAATGACAATTGGGTCAATTAGTATGTGACAAATGCACTAATTCTTGTGTGACACGTTGATTAATTATAATAAGACATATGGATTGATTAATTGGTGACTAATGGCAGCATAGGAAATAGGTAAATGTATTACATGCCTTAAAATATATGGTGAGTTTAGACGTTGACACCTAGCATGTGATGTAGCCAGTTTTCCGCTTCTTTCCTTTGTTTCTTCACCAAAATCGCTCCGGCTCTTTCTTTATACTTTTGCTTGAACCCTACCGAATTTGTTGCATGAAACCCATACATATATCCTTTACAAAATTGCTAGAAAACTAGTTGAATGTGATTATAAGTTTGTGTTGATTTTTGCTTGCTTGGGAGAACTAGTATAATCTAGAGTTTTGAGTAGAATTGGAAGCTTAATAGGTAAGTAGCAATCTGAGTTTTATGGCATGTAAAATGATATAAGGATAATGTTTGAATTGGACTGAAATGCATGTGATATAGAAGAATTGCTGAAATATGTTAACTGTAGGGTTTTCACTGAAATGCATCGGTATTTCGGCCATAACTTAATCTGTAGACATCCAAATAGGATGATTTTAAATTTATATTACTCTAGAGACATATGGATATATTGTTCATGAAGGAATCGAATTTGAATTCTGCTTTTAAGAGTTTCAAAATTTGGCTTGAGTTTGAGTTTCTGGATTCTGTCACTGTTCGAGAATAGTCTGTAGTATTTTAGGTATAACTTGCAGAATACTAAACCAAATTGCATGAAATTAGTATCATTAGAAACTTAAGACATAAAAAGAAATTTTTGTTCAGAAGAATTTTATGCCTAAATCCTTAATTTTCCTTGTCAAAATGACCATGAAAAATTGTCTTGAAGGTCTATTTTGAGAAGAGCTAGAATGAAGCTTGAATAAAAGGTAGTGCACGATCGTGCACAAGAACAATTGTGACAAAATGTCTCATTAAGGGATTGCAAGATTGTGCACAAGCACGATCGTGACAATGGAGGATCAATTGGAAGTGTACGATCGTGCTTGTGAAGGTATACTGCTGTTTGATAGCTTTGAACACCGTTCACTCTTTTACCCATAACTTCTTCTCCGAACCTCCAAATGACTTAAAATTTGGACCACAAACTCCTCACACATTGCTATTCCACTCCACCAAATTTCATGGTCTTCTAAATTCATTAAGAATGGATTGTTGTTTACCAAATGTTCAAGTCTGAAATTTGGAGATGTTATAAGAATGAATGAGAGTTTGGATATTGTATAATTATATAATGTTAGAATAACATTAGTGAATGATTGATTGATGATATTATAATTTATTTAGGTCTAAACCTAAGTTCAAATTAGGCATATATGCTGGCCCCTGCCCAGGGCCCATTACAAGAGGAGGGCCACTCTCTAAAGTCTAAACTCTAAGTGATGCAGTGGAGTGGTCATACTTAAAGAGGCAAAATACTACAACGAATGGGCCCTCGTTAGCACTATTAAAAACTATTAAAATACCAATACAATAAGCTCTATTTGCGGTCAAGAATAACACTATAACGACTATAACACTATAACGTTAAATGTAATGACTTTAACGTTATAGCCTAACGTTATATCAAAATTTTGTTGAAGTAAAGGTAATTTTGTAGCTGCAGATTGTTATCCAAATGTTTCAATTGCTTATCGAATTCTATTGACTATACCTGTGACTGTAGCATCAGCTGAGAGAAGTTTTTCAAAGTTAAAATTATTGAAAACCTACTTGAGGTCATCAATGTCACAAGAAAGATTGAATGGTTTAACTATGTTATGTATTGAGAAGGATATGTTGGACAATATTGATCTTGATAATATTATTAATGATTTTGCATCTAGAAATGCACGAAGAAATTATTTTTTATAAATCATGATCATCTGTGTATTTGCTAGTGTTATGATCGTTTAATATTTAGTTGGTTATGTAAATTTATAAATTGAGTCATTTATGTTTCATACAAATATGTAAACTTAAGTATATTGTCGATTTATTGGGGCCCTTGTTTTAAATTTCGCCCAGGGTCTATGAAACTATAGAAATGGCCCTGCATATATGAGTTTTGAAGTATGAATGATCATAAGATGCGGATTAAGGAAATATACTTGGAATAGTCATTGAGCATGCATTGAACATGACATATGTATATATGTGCACAAATGAATAAGTATTTGATTGATCGAATTTGTAATGTGAATTATGTGTGAATTGTCTGATTTTAGATGCTCAAGTTAGACGTCAGTCATACATTGCAGGACCATCCAGGCAATAGCATATTAGAGCGTACTGTGAGTTAACCTAGATGAACTTCCTAGGAGTGATTCATTATGTTTAACTTCTAATTATTGAACTGTTTGTGATTTGTTTTTAAATTTCGGACTTAAATAATCCGAGAAGTTTGATATTCGAGAATGTATTGGAAGTGTTTTGTTTGCATCTGAAATTTGAATGATATCTGTTTACATTTGAATTATGAATGATATCTGAATACTCAACAATAGTTGAATGCCAGACTGAGGTCTGACAAATATGAGATTCTATCCGTGCATTATAAGTGAATGCTATACATGACATATTCTATTATTTGATGAATTTCATAAAATGCATGTTCAGATAAAGGCGTTGTGATTAGAGCAGCCAGTCTGAAAGAGCTTTAAGCTCAGAATTATGGACATAGAACTTTGCTCCGTGATTTCTGTTTCTGACTGAGCTCAACAGGCCACTATTTGTATTTGTATCTAAAAGGCACTCGGTCACAACAAATAATAATGAATCTTGAGTCTCATATGCATCTGCATATATATATGATTATGAAATCTTTTCTGAAATTATGATGATAAAGTTATGTGCCATGATAATGTGATTGTTTGGATTATTCATGTTCTGAAAGAATGTATATGACATGTGTGATATTGTGTATTTGACATGGGTGAGATCATCACTGATGGTTCACTCATTGAGTTCACAAAACTCATCAAAAATTACAACGTGACTTTTCAGATACGAGACAAGAGACCTAGTTCTTAAGAGTTGTCTAGAGGAACATTTTAGATTAAGATATGACTCAAAGGTTTGTCAGCTGATATCAGCGGAGTTATAGTTTGTATTTTGTAGTTTCTTTGTCATGTAGAACTTTTGTATAAGGATTGTAAATATTTGTTTCAATGAATACAATGTAAACTTTTGTCAATGAATGAAATGAAGTGTTGAGGTTTTTAAGCATTGTATATTCTTTATGATACCATTTAAGAGATTATGTTTGCTCTAATATACCATTGTCATAGGATATGTACTTGAATGTCCTCTGGATGTTCAGGTATATACTTTATGATAGTGGGATGTTTCATAATGTTAGTTTGTCATCAGAAGTTTTAACCTTTAGTAAGGGTGCTTCATCTGATTGATATTGATGAGAAAGCAACAATAGGCGACTTTTATGATGTCATAGACAAAGCGATGAAAGAAATCAAGGTTAATATGAAAATAGATCTTTCTTTTACACACCTTATCTTATAGTTATTAATGTAAGATATGAAAGACAACTTTACTCCCTGTTATTTTCTTTTAGGTTATTTTTTAATTTGAGTGTTAATTTTGTATTAGCTAAAGTTGGTAGGGAATAATATTAATTATCATATAATTATTTCACATAAAATGATGTAAGATCTCTTTAGCTCACAAATAGAGGCATATAAGAAAGCATGTAGTGATTTTAGGATGCCAATTGTAATATACAAAAAGGATAAACTTAATCTAGGCATATTTTTTTCCTTTACTTTTACTAGTTCAAAATTAAACATCAATTCATTTTACTTATAAAATTACTTTTGTTGTTTTATAGTTACTCAATATGATCAATTCAAAAGTGGTGTTCCAAAATTACAAAAAAATTGTAATTTTAATTTTAATTCACAAGTGCAATTGGTTATGAAAAGAATTGAAGAATATTTGAATTCATTTATTCTAAAAAAATAAATTGGAACACGAAAGATTAAATAATGTTTTATTTATTCAATCCATCTTGAAGCTTCGAGAAATTTATGTTATTATTGATTGCTGTAAAACTTAGTATGTTTTCTAGATGTTTAAGTGTATTTTAAAATGTTTTATTAGATGACAATCATGTGTTTATGACTTAGAATTTTGTTCTTGTTACTGTTTTTATGTGTTTTAATTGTTTGATTTTTTCGAGCAAGGATTTGATCTTAATATTATGTTTCAAGGGTTGTTAGATGTGTTTGTTATTGATAGAAATAGGAAAAATTAAAGAAAAGATTAAGAAGGACTTAAAGAATAAGAGCATGCACGATCATGCATGTTAGCTGCACGGGTACACGGTCATGCACCAATTGCATGATTGTGCACAGGTAGTTTTTAGCTCGTAAAATTTTTGTATCTTTGATATTTTAGTGCTATTTTTGGAACCAAAACAAGTAAGGAAGTATAGAAAGAACCCTAGAAGGATCAAAAAGTATTTAAGGCACAAAAAAGGGCTACACATTAAAAACAAGGAGATCAAAGTGGAAACATCCAGATCAACTCCAATTTTCCAGAATTTCTAGATCAAAACTCAAAAGTATTTTCTTTCTTTTCTCTTCTTATATTTTGTTGTCTTTGATATTAATTTTGATTAGTGATATGTTGAACAAGATTATGCATTTCTAAAGCCATATTAGGGATTATTCTTGAATTGTATTGTTTAACCATATTCTTGTAGAATGTAATAAAGTATTGCTTTGTAGTATTTGTTATGCTTATACTTAATAAGAAATAAAGAGATTGAATCAAAGTTATATGTGTTAAGTTGCACCACAAGAGTTGAAACCTTAAAAGATGTTACAAATATCATATAATAAACATTTGAAGAGAGATTTTGATTGTAAGTTAATTATCCTTAGAATTGTTTCAAATCTAATTGAGCAGTTAAAAGTAGTTTTATGAATCGAGAGGTTGCAATTCAATTACTATATATTTCAATTGAGATTACTTGATTAGATCCCAAGAGAGAGTAATAAAAACATTAGGATACCTATGATAAATCATAATTGAATTAACAAGATAAAGGGAAGACAATATAATGATAGAATAACCCCCCAAGTTTCCATTATTAGTTAACTTCATTGTTATTACTAGTTTCACCTATTAAATTGTTTAGTTTTATTAGTTTATTTTAATTTCAATTAATTCATTCTTTTATACCTTGGCCAAGGTATATTCAAGTTGTTAGGCAAAGTTGCGAATACCTTACTAAACTTGGTACTGGATTAGGTTCTGTGTTGGGCCCACACGGATAGTCCCGCTCTGGTGCCCATGCCCAGGGGCTCTCCCCCTGCGACCGGTCCGAGTACCTCACGGATAGTCCCGCTCTGGTACCCCACAACCACATTAAACGGTTTTGTCCTCTTTGGTCATGGGTGAGCCACTGCTCGAACCCATGACCTCAAGGTTTTGTAGTGTCTATGGCTGGGCCTGTTTCCCCCAGGTACCGAATCCCGGACCCAACATTCTGGTTGTTCCGATACCGATTAATACTTGGTATCATTTCATGTAAGTTTTAAATTTATAAAATAATCCTTGAAATTTTTTAAAATTCACAAAATAGTCCATTGGTATATTGTACAGTTGTACTGTATACTTTACAAACTTACATCAACATTATTTCCAAAAATCATAATAATAAATAATAATCACAATTAATATGAAATAACAATAATTTTTAAATATTTCACATATAAATAATAACCTCAATTAATATGAAAAAAAGAGAATCATCATCATACAAATACAAAATTAAGAATAATACAAAGTATTTAAAATATTACAATCATATAATTTCATCATTTTAATAAATAATAATTACATCAAAACATCCAATAAAAACAATAAATATCATTAACTATTACAATTTACAACAAGAGTTCATAATGAGGAAACAACCAAGTAGTAGTTAAACCTGAAACAAAAACATTTACAATTACAATAAATATATAGAATTTAACATAAACATCAAATATAAGTAAAATTTAAAAAAAAAAAAGAAAAACAAAAACCTGGAATGAAATTCAATCGTTAAGGGGAGGATACCTGCTATAATTGCAATGACCGTAGTTATCATTTGGTACAAAATCATCATCATTAAGAAGAGCTCCATCATCATTATCATTCAAATTTAATGCACCAAATGACAAGTCAATGCTTTCCCATCCAAGATTCTTCCAAGTCATTGACATCTATCAAATTCGGTTCTTTAGAAACCCAATTCGCCAAAAGATCAATATTACCAATGGAAATTGGATCAGTTGAACTACTTATGCTATTAAGACTCCTAGTAAACAATAAAATTTAATTATTAGAAAATTATAAGAAATTATATCGAAATTAATAATGATAATAACATACCTTTCTCGAAGTTTTAAATTATAATGAACAAAAACCAAGTCATTCAACCTCTTATGCTCCAATCTATTCCTTTTCTTGGAATGGATAAATTCAAATGTGCTCTAGTTTCATTCACAACCTGTTACACTCACACATTGACTTAAAATTCGAATTGCAAACCTTGTCAATTCTAGAATACCATTTCTGAATTGATCCCACCAAGAAACTGTAAGTCATAAGTAACAAAAGTTGCGTTATAATCAAAATAAAGTGATAATTAATTTTCAACAAATAAGAAAAAGGAAATAACTAATACTTGGAGAAAGTTTTCCTCTTTGTCGAATAGCAATCGACATTTCAAAATCTCCGTAAGATAACTTATAAAGCTCCATTTATGAGCTTAAGAGATCTTATATCACCTCAATGTGAACAATTGTTATAATAGTTAAAAGCTTTCCTCTATTAACTTTAACTTGCTTAGTAAGATCCAGTCTAAAATAAACACTAGGATTCAAAAATGTCCCAGTTGTAAATAACGGAGAAGAAAGTTGTCTTTCCCTTCTCTCATTAATGATTGAAAGATATGATGTCTACAAAGAAGACCTATGTTTCAGATTGGTTTTGATTGCTTCTGTCACTCTCTCCATGGCATAAAAAATATAACTCATTGTTGGCTTTTTTCACTATCAGCCAAGCGAAGCACCCTCATCTCGGATAACAAATTGGCATTGAGACCAAAATTCTTTGTCTTCCAATATAATATTACAAACCTCCACTCCAGCATTAGACCTAGCATGTTGAGATGCAATCCACTTATCACTTGTAAACATTTATCTTAACTCTTTCTTCATCGTAACAAAAGACTGAAGTAATAAAAAATTTGTTGCAAATTTTGTCACAACAAGACGACACAAATTTCTACCATTGGTAAATTCCTTTCTTATTAAATTCAATACTCATGCACAATTATAAATGAATTTTGTCACCTTTTTAGCTTTCTGTATAGTCTCATCAATAAGAGGAAAATACCTAGGATCTCCTATATTCTCCAGCATTAGGTCAATGCAATGTACAACACAAGGAGTCCAAAACTGAACAATGTGTTATGACCCTACTTCATTCACAACTTCATTAAATATTGCAAACAAAGTCTCAGTATTTCTAATAAGGCTAAATGCATCAACATATTTCAAAAACATAGAGTCATTTGTAGAATAAACTAAAAAAATTAATAATAGGCTCTTGCCTCCTATTTGTCTAACTATCGCATATGATTGAACATCCATAAGTACCCAATTTACTCTTCTTTCTACCAAATAACTTCTAATTTCAGAAGCAGAACAACTCAAAAGTTTACCTCTTAAGTCATCAATTGAAGGACCTTTGTATCTCAAACCATAAGAAGTTATTGCATCCATCATAGGTTGATAATAATAAGACTAAGAACCATTGAATGAATAACCTATATCATACTACCATCTAGCTACTACCATATCGACATTGTGAGCCGCATCTCTTGATTGCATTGCACTAAAAATTGAAGGTTGGGCTTCAGAAGTTTTTCGTAGTGCAAAGAAACTAGTCACCTGCCTTCTTCTCATCATCACATCAGGTTCAAGTACTTCTTTTCGGGCTTAGATGGAACACTACTAATACCACTACTACTACTACCACTACCACTACCACCTTCAACATTTTCACAATCACCACGGAAACTAAGAAATGAACTTCCACTACCAATTTCAAAATTCAACCTTTCCCTTCTATATTTTTTATGTTGATATTCTTCAAACAAAATTATTACCTGCCACTTCACATCATGACTTACTTTTTTATATTCTTCTATATCTTATTTAACTCCAGCTAAATGTTTCTTTAATCAACTGATTCCTCCACCTTTTAAATACTTGTTACAAAACAAGCAAATAGTATGGTTCCTTGTACCGAGAGCCAATGTAGCATGAGCCCAAGCTGGATCATTGTATCTTCCTGAAGTTGGTTGATCAAGAGTACTTGAACTTCCTTCCATTTATATGTAAAAATAAATGAATGCATATATCAAAATAAATAACATATAATTTTATTACACAATATGCATATCCATCTTATATAATATAACTCATTTTGTATAATTACATTATACACAATTCAATTTCATGGAACACAATTCACTATAAGTCAAAAACTAACAATTCAATTATTCAACATATATAATTACACAAAACATACATAAACAATTTTCATTTCCAAGAATCACAAAACATATAGAAACAATTTACATTTCCAATAATCACAAAACATTTATAAAACAATTTCCATTTCCAATAATCACAAAACATCTAAAACAATTTCCATTTCCATAAATCACAAAACATACATAAACAATTTCCATTTCCAACAATTTTCATTTCCAATAATCACAAAATATTCATAAAACAATTTCCATTTCCAACCATTTTCAACAATTTCTATTTCCAATAATCACAAAACATTTATAAAACAATTTCCATTTTCAACAATCGCAAAGCACACATAAATAATTTCCATTTCCAATAATTTCAACAATTTTTATTTCCAATAATCATAAAACATTCATAAAATAATTTCGATTTCCAACAATCACAAAACATACATAAATAATTTTCATTTCCAACAATTTTCAACAATTTCCATTTCCAATAATTACAAAACATTCATAAAACAATTTTCATTTCCAACAATCACAAAACATACATAAACAATTTCCATTTCTAATAATCACAAAACATTCATAAAACAATTTCCATTTCCAACATTTTTCAACAATTTCTATTTCCAATAATCACAAAACATCCATAAAACAATTTCCAATTCTAATAATTTTCAACAAAACATACATAAACAAATTTCATTTCCAACAATTTTCATTTCCAATAATCACAAAACATTTATAAAACAATTTCCATTTCCAACAATCACAAAACATACATAAATAATTTCCATTTACAACAAATTTCAACAATTTCCATTTCCAATAATCACAAAACAATCATAAATTAATTTCAATTTCCAACAATCACAAAACATAAATAAATAATTTCCATTTCCAATAATTTTCAACAATTCCCATTTCCAATAATCACAAAACATTCATAAAACAATTTGCATTTCCAACAATCACAAAACATACATAAACAATTTCCATTTCTAACAATTTTTAACAATTCCCATTTCCAATAATCACAAAACATTCATAAAAAAAGTTCCATTTCCAACAATTTTCAACAATTTTTATTTCCAAAAATCACAAAACATTCATAAAACAATTCTCATTTCCAACAATTTTCAACAATTTCCATTTCCAATAATCACAAAACATTCATAAAATAATTTTCATTTCCAACAACCACAAAACATACATAAACAATTTCTATTTCCAATAATTTCCAACAATTTAATTCAAATTTTAAATGAGGGTCAAGTTGAAGGGTATGATCTGATTTACATAATTGTCAAATAATGAATGGCATATCTTATATAATTGTTCGTACACATCCATTCATAACATGATGATCAAGTTGAAGGATATATTTATAACATGATGATCAAGTTGAAGGATATAACTTCTTTGAAATGTTTTTTTTCTTATTTAAAGCTTTGAATCTTCTTTTCATTTCTAACAAACCATAATATTACACCATTCTATATTTGGTTCTTAAATATATAAGTTCCTTTTACGATTTTTAATTGACATTCATAAGTCTAAGTATAAATGATTGGAACCTACAACATGTTCATAATTTGAAAAAAAGTTCTTTTTGCAATACAGTTATTGCATCACTACTTTCACACATTATCTATTATAAATATTTATGATACCCCACACATATATATATTACCAAATAATTCAACATATTTTATATTCGAATAAATATTTACCCAAAATTAATACTCAAATACTATCATTAACTACAACCGAATTATTATTAATTTACAATTGCATAATTTTATTCTCATCTAATTATTTACCTAAAGTCAATACCCAAATACTAAAAATGAAATGTCATTTCACAAATTTTAAGAATGTGTCAATTAATGATTTAAGTCTTTGCAAGTTTACAACGTTAGTATTCTCGGTTTAAATTTTTAATTTAAGTTGTTTCGACTTTCAACTTATAAACTTTCAATTAAATCAATTCAATTCATCAACATCGTCACATATTCACATCTGCTCATGCATTTCATATATCCAAAAACTTATCATAAATTTCTCTTAATCGTATAAACTTAAACCAACCTTCATAACCAAACCAGAAATCAACCAAACAATAATTCAACTCCAATATCCAATCCAACCCACGCAAATCACAAAACCAAGAAAACACCGTGACTCATTCAATTCAACTACAATATTTAAATCACAAATGACAAAATTGTGAATCATTTAACATTTCAACTCCAATATCCAACCCAGATACACGCAAATCGCAAATCATAAAACCAAGTTCCAACCAATTTACAAATCCAAGATCCAATCGAATCACAAAATTAAATTCCAACTTTCAACATCCAAGTTCCAACCAATTCACAATAAAAAATGCAATTAAGGAGGAAAAAATTGAAAACTCAAAAGGCACACCCAAAAATCAATTCACAAGCTTCGAGATTTGGGTTAGGTCTTTGGGTTGGCTGACGAGTCACAACTTCGGGTGTAGATTTGGGTGAGCAGCAGCCTTATCTCCTCCTTCAGACGTTCATTGGTGGCGACAACATGGTGCGATGGTCCTCATAGAGGAGGGTTGAAGAAGGTGGCATCATCGGGTGACTTTGCTTAAAGGAGCCGAGGATCTCTGTCCTCTGATGCTGGCGTGGATCGGGGAGGATTAAGGAAGGAGTAACACTGCTGGAGAGGGGCTAGTATCATTGAAGATGAAGAGGAGAATGAGAGAGAGAGAACGGCCATGGTGGGTGAAATAGAGAGTCAGTGAGAGAGAGAGAGAGAAAATGAGAAGGAAGGTTCAAGACTCAGGAGACATAGCAGAGATAGGGAGTCGTTTTAGGTTTAAAATTTCAAAAATTGCAAATAGGCCCCTGACATTTTTCAAATTTATGGTACCAACCGATATTTTGGATACCGGTCGGTACCGAACGAAAAATAGCGGTATCGACCGGTATCACCTGGAGGTACCAAAGGAAAGAACATCGTTCCCTACCGGCCGGTGTTATTAGGTGACTAATGTACCGGCCGGTATGGAACGATATTGGTTTCTTTATTGTTAGGTGACTAATCCAATCTTAGTGGAAACAAGATCTTTTATATTACAAGTTACGACTTATATATTTGCAATATGAAAGCTTTTTTTATATAAAACTATAAACAATTATCATTATTAAGTTATATATACAATAATAACAACAATAACAACAACAATAATCCAGTGGAAGTCCCCCTAATTTATTAAGTTTAATTTATTTTCTCTTAATGTTTAATAATTTAATTTTTTATCTACTAAGAATTTTAATAAAATAACCAGTTTTATAAATCTAATTTGCCTTGATTATAATAATTTTTTTAGCAGATTGACTTTATGAGGAACCAAGTTTTATAGATGAGAGTGATTTGGAAGATAATATTGGATAAGAAAATATTGATTTATCATTTGGTGCATCGAGCTTGAATTATAGTGATGATGAGAATCTTTTTAATAATGAATACTTCGTACCAAATGAAAAGTATGGCCAATGCTATTTAAGCATATATGTCATTGAACAAAGTTTTAAGTTATTCATTTTTTCTCTTTTATTTTAATTTCATATATATTTCATGTATATGTTAAATTTTGCATATGTAATATAAATATCAAACTTTTAACTGTAAGCACTTTTTTGTTTTAGGTTCCAATTTTACTTTGTTTTGTTCCTAACTAAGAAATTTTTTCATAAAGTTAAATAATGCATTAAATTAACAAAAGGGCATTATACAAAATTGATAACCGCAGAGATTATTGCATCAAAACAACATATTGGTCTTGCTTGGTAAATGTCTTATCAACCATTTTTTGGCATATTGAAAGGTTTTAGTTGTTTGACCATGTCAAACTGTTGATAATTATGTTTAGTAATCAGCTGATTGAGTTGACTAATTGAACTCAATCTGCTGAGGAGTGTTTTCCTCCGGCGACAAAGAAATTAGGGGACTAAAAGATTATTATATCCAAAAGTTATTGCAAATTACTCAAAGAAATAGAGATAGAGATAGATAGATATAAAGATAAAGATACAAATTTGACTTAATTTATACAAATTTTAAAAAGTTAATCATTAAATTAAAATTTTCAAAAAAATTAAATACTTTTAAATTTGTTATCTTCAATTATATCACGTTAATTACTTTTGTATAGACCCAATATTTAGTTCCCTTTTTATATCAATATTTAGTATATAATATTATTATCACTTACATATTGTGTTTAATTCAGTTCAATTTAATCTAAAATTAATAATTCAAATTTAAATGAATTATTTTTATCTAAGTTTAAATTTTAAGAGATTAATATAAACAGTTTTTTCAAAATAAATTTATTTTAATTTAATATATTTAAAATATAGTTTCAATTTTTAAATTTTAAAAAATAAAATTAGAATAAAATCATTATATTTCCTTAAATTAGAAATTAAAACGATATTATTTTTATAGACCCAATTTTATATTAAGCTTGTTAGTGCTGCATTTGAGGAAAAACTCCTAATGTGATCTGACCGAACTCATTCTCACTCAATTTTATGTTTAGTGGCATTTTAGTAATCTTTCAAGTTCTTCAAATGGCCCTTCGCGATGCAAATCTAAGAGGATATCGAAAATTTTTAAATCGAGCTCATTTGTTATTGTGAAGTTGTATTGAGAGGGCTTTCGGTGTTCTTAAGACTCGGTGAAAAATGTTAGAGAAAATGATGGTGTTGACTTCTTTTGCTCTGTCTGAATTCTTATGAGAATATTCAAAGAAATATTAAGATATAAACTACTAATACTCATGTCATTATAATTTTGTAAGTCAAACCCTCGTAAGTCATTTTACACATAAATTGTTAATACTAAACAGTTAATTTTATCAAACATCGTTAAATAAACAACTGCTGTTATCTACTGGTAAAATCAACTATATTAATTCATTGTTAGCTAACCACCGATAGAATCAGTTAACAGTTAATGCAATCTACTGATTACCAAACAAGCCATTACAAGCCAAAAGGGATCTAGTTCACTATACTAACAAGTACAACTCCAACTTATGGGCTTAAAACTCCTTTCAAGGGTGACGTTTTTATGATATGTGTTCTAATTCAGTTTCCAAGCTTCAATAATATAGGGGCTATATGATAGTTAGATCTTCTGGCAAATCAGTTGTTCCCTTATAGAATTCATAAACTCCTGTAGTAATACATCCTTGTATTTAGCTTTTTCTTAGAAGGCCCTCATATTCATAGCAAGACAATTGCATTGCTTAAAATTATTTTGGAGGCTATATAGTCTCCTTTATCGAGCATATGATTTCTGCTTGACCATTCCATAAGATTAGGCCAAAAAGAAGGTGAGGGTGGGGGGGGGGGGGTAAGCTCGACGG
>JAOQMR010000008.1:11815923-11827649 GCA_027563865.1 Erythroxylum pelleterianum | reverse complement strand
CGTTCCTCTCAATGTCCTCTTGATTGCCTTGTCCTTTTCCATTCGATATACACACAAAACCACGCAGATCAAAACAAAGTATATCAAAATACAATTTTTAACAAGAAAATTAGAAGAATGCGGAAGTGCCTTGGACAACATTTGTCGTAGTTTGAGTGGCGAATGAACTTGACATGACCACACCCATGCTTGTCGCGTCCTCCATTCATGCGCTTGAATGTCTATTCCAAAATCAACCACTGATGGTTAGGGTTTAAAAGATGGAGATTAAGATTTCAATTTATTAATTGAAAGATGTTCCAACTGATCATGGCTGGTGTTGTTGTAGAGAGATCTCACGGTTGGAAGGCTCCTATTAGGGTTTTGGATGCAAGTGAGAGATGATAGAAATGATTGAAATGATGACCTATTAAGGTTTTGGGTGCAAGTGAGAGCTCAGAGAGATTATTGAAAAGATCTCGTTTCAATCATTTAACTCTATTATGCTAATTATCTGATTAATGAAAGTCCCTGTATATGTGGCACTGCCTCATTAGCAAAAATAATGGTAGTACTAATGTCGGGGTAGAATTGAAATTTTTTTTGAACATTTTATTGTTACTTTTTATAGTTCGGGCTATAATTAAAAATTTGATAAAAGTTTGAGTTTTTTTATAATTAACCCTAAAAATTATAACAAAAAAACAAAAATGGAAGTAAACAACCTTAATTATTTTCTTTCTACTTTACTATAATCTTGACGTTATATGGTATAATAGTATAATATCAGACATTTTCAGTTGTTTTCTTATGTCTACTTTTCCATCTATTTGTCACCAACCTCCTCACCTGTTAAACCACATATAGTTTGATGCATATTAAGTAAGTAAGTATTATAATAAATCTAAATATTTAAGCTAAAATGATTTTGTTACATTGTGAAAATAGAAAAATTTATATAGTTTATTTTCTTTCTTAGCAAGATCACCTATAGTATGAATTTCTCTAAAAGCTTAACAGTTTTGGTTATTGTTTTGTATCTTATTTTAGAGGACCATTTATTAATTAATAACTTGATACAAAAATTATAACAATCAACCACAAAATGATATTATAACTACTCTACTTGAAATTCAATCAATTCACCACCGTAGCCCAGCTGATTTAGCAAAACTCAAAGGTCATGCCCACGGTTATGGTCTTATGGAGTCTATTTTTGGATGGAGGCCCAGAGTATCAATTGCCCATTAACTGAATGAGTCATAAGGCACATATGAATTGTAATAGTTCATAAAAGCATGAAAACATGTTGCATCACATGACATGATCAGGAGGAGATCCAAGGACAGGAGTGTCAACCGCCATCAACCTTCAAGCTTATGGCGAAACTGTACAAACATTCGCTCTCTCAAGCAAATCCACGCCTCCCTTCTGGTCAGGGGCTTCAATTCGAACTTGGCGGCTCTCAGAGAGATCATATTTGCGAGTTGTATGGTCATTTCTGGCACTATGAACTATGCCTTCCAGTTGTTTGCTCAAATTACTGAACCGGACATTTTTATGTGGAATACTATGATGAGAGGCTCTGCTCAAAGCTCGAGTCCTGAGAGCGCAATTATTTTGTATGCCCAGATGGAGAATCGCAGTCTTAAGCCTGATAACTTCACGTTTCCGTTTCTACTTAAGGCTTGTACTAAGCTTGAATGGAGAAGAACTGGTTTTTGTATTCAGGGGAAGGTTGTTAGGCATGGGTTTGTAGAAAATAAGTTTTTGAGAAATACCCTTATATATTTTCATGCTAATTGTGGGGATTTGGAGGTCGCTAGGGCCATTTTTGATGATTCCGCAAGACGGGATGTTGTCGCTTGGTCTGCTTTGACTGCTGGGTATGCAAAGAGAGGAGACTTGGTTGTAGCAAGGCAGCTTTTTGATGAGATGCCCGTGAAAGATATGGTTTCATGGAATGTGATTATTTCTGGGTATGTGAAGAGAGAGGACATGGAGAGTGCTAGAGAACTCTTTGACGATGCTCCTGAGAGGGATGTCGTGACATGGAATGCTATGATTGCAGGATATGTGCTTCGTGGAGATAACAAGAAGGCTTTGGAGATGTTTGAGGAGATGAGAAGTGTAGGACAGAGGCCAGATGAGGTCACCATGCTGAGTCTTCTGTCTGCTTGTGTGGAGTTGGGGGATTTGGAGATTGGTAGGAAGGTACACAGCTCGATTTTGGAGATGAGTTCGGGAGATTTGAGTGTTTTACTTGGGAACGCACTTATAGACATGTATGCCAAGTGTGGTAGTATTGAAAGGGCAATTGGAGTTTTCAGAGGAATGAGAGAAAGAGACATCTCATCATGGAATTCAATTGTAGCAGGGTTGGCTTTCCATGGTCATACTGAGGAATCGATCAGCTTGTTCACAGAGATGCGAAGGTTGAGAAATATCAAACCAAATGAGATCACTTTTGTTGGAGTACTTGTTGCTTGTAGTCATGCCGGAAGAGTTGAGTTGGGGCGTAGATTTTTTAATCTCATGCGGGAGCAGTATGGCATAGAGCCAAACGTGACGCATTGTGGGTGCATGGTAGATTTGCTGGGGCGTGCAGGGCTATTGGATGAAGCATTTGAGTTTATAGACAAAATGAAGGTTGAACCTAATGCCATCATATGGAGGACTCTGCTTGGGGCGTGTAAAATCCATGGAAACGTCGAGTTAGGGAAACGTGCAAATGAAAGACTACTTCAGATGAGATGGGATGAAAGTGGGGATTATGTGTTGCTTTCTAACATATATGCTTCAATTGGAGAGTGGAATGGGGTTGAGAAGGTAAGACACTTGATGGATGATAGTGGAGTCAGAAAAGAGGCTGGCTGTAGCCTAATAGAAGCAGATAACAAAGCCTCCATGCAATTTCTGTTCGATTCGAAGTCTAAGTTAAAATTCAGGACTGGAAGGATCACTAACTAGCATAGGGTGAGGATCAGCTGTCAAGTTGTCATCTACGTATTGGGATTTACCTAATCCTTGTGCATGCATAGGGTAATACAATTGGTTGTTTTCCTTTTGTCTATGAATTATAGGATTAATGGATGAGCTTCAAGTAATCAAATGTTAAAGTTTGTTTAACGTAAATATTGCAATCTTAACTATACGGACTTTTGGCGAGGAAACGTATTTGGATATGGTCAAATGATCTACTTCCTACCGAAAATTGTGAGACTCTCAAAAAACAACCGCACGCATTTTGCTTTCACCCATGACCATGACTAAGTTAACCACCGGGATTTCCTCGTTTACAGACATTTCCTGGCAGTTGCATTATCATAAATGCTCTTATACCAATGCCATTCTTGCTGAAGTTATTAAGCCATAAAAAGTTACGAAAAGGGATCAATATTTTGGAAGCTCCGCACAAGGTGAATTTGTGAGTGGTTTTCATGTTTCAGAATACCAGTTGGAACGAGAAGGTTAAAAAGCAGGCTGGTTTGCTTCCTCTTTTCTGTATGCAGACCTGCTTCAGTTTTCTAGACCAGGAAAAAAAGGAATTCTGTTATACTTTTGTCAATATCATGCTGTGAAGTGATGCATAAGAGATCCGGTGATCCTTTAGCTAATTAATTGATGATATTAACCATCGTTAAGGTGGCATTTACACTTAAACCTATGAGACAACTACTTTGGCATGGTATATGTACATGTCCTGGCCTTTCTGCTAATTGAAAGACAATTCAATGGACTAAGAACAGAACATTTTCATTGGCAGATGTGATTTTCTAGGTAACACATGGCATGGAAGATGAGAAGAAAATATTACAAATCAAACCAGAACAAAGAACGAACCATGCATGAAGCAGTAGCACTGCTCACTCATGCACACCATAATCTTGCACACATGCATTTATACCGATAATTAGCGAAGCATAACTAGTGTTTAAGTGAAGTTATTCTATTTACGTCGAGAAAGGGCCACGGCAGACAATAAAATTAGCAGGACGAGGACAGCCATCCCAACAAAGGATCCGATCAAAGAGGCAGATATGCGTTCGCAGAAGGAGTTGAACTGTTGGCAGATGGCAAACCAGTTGACCCTGACATTCCCTGTGTGTGCCAAGTAAACTATAGCAGCTGCTGCAGAAGCTCCGGCAGTTAGTAGAGCCAACATTGCCTACATGAGGTCAAAATAACAGAAATAGTAAATGCGCTAATTGAACAATTCCAAGAAGCAATTCTTGCTTATCTTGTTATGTCGGTTTAGTTTTGCTATGCTAGCGACTGAATATTACATTTCAGAAATTCTAAGATTCGTACATATATATATATATGTGTGTGTGTGTGTGTTTGAGAGCATGCAGAAAGTTTGCAGAAGCATATTTTGTTGATTCAAGGCAAAGGTTGGAAGTCTTGTGCAAATCATAGATTCATCTTCCCGTACACTGCGTTGATACTTGACAGCATGCCTGTTTGTTTGTTTTAACAAACAAATGGCATTCTTCCTAGGATATCTAAGGAAATATACCGTGTCAAAGACAACCACGAGAATTCTAGTGTTTTGTGCACTGCTCCGAACAATGTTGAAGATAGAAACTGGAAGAGAAAGAAGCATATAGGCGCCCACAATCCCATTGGCTACCACAAAGAACCTGTTCATGAAAATAGTATAATCGGGATTCAATATTTGCGTTTCAAAATACTTTCCTCCCCCAAGTTCCATATACTAGATAGCGACTTTCACACTAAGTACTTACGTGAACGTTGGAAGATCATTATATTGGGCCCTGAAGCGTATGAACTGCGTGAAGAAAGGAAGTGTTTCATTGGTTGTTCCCATGACTATTGCACTCCCAAGCGTCCCAATGAAGGCAACCACCCTCAAAATGAAGTCTAGTATGGACACCCCTCGGTTCATCACACTTTTTGGGGTGGATGAGCTCTTATTAGCGTCATCAATTTCAATAGATCCTGTCTTCATTCTTGCTTTTTGCATGACTTTACAAGAGTATGTCTTACAAGAATATGGTAATATAAATCTTCGACTTGCAAACTTCAATAATGTGCATGGTTGAGAGAGGGCTAGGAGGGGCATTTATATATGTGCATGTTCTCAATCGGCAACCATGCTCCAATAGTCACAAGGAATATAGTCTTAGTAGCAGTTTACCAATTGCTAGTGGCATGTGAACCCTACTGCCAAAATTAAGCTACAAGTTAAGAGTTCGTGTTGCGCATGCAACATGGCCAACTTACTAAATCTAGAGAGAGCAAGAATTTATTTATTATGGAAAAAAGAAAAAGAATACCTGCCCTGTTAGCTTTATATTAGTTAAAGATACTTTAACATGCTTGTGACGCCAGTGCATCTTCCAACTCCATCAAACATTTTGTCCCAAAGTGGAAAAAGTAGTTATCTTCTTTTAGTGGCTAAAGATAAGAGGAGTTGCATATCATTCCAGATTAGCAGGAGTGAATTCTACTCTGGATCTAGCTATGGAATATCGGGGCAGTTGACTGACAAGCTAACCATGGAACCAATCCACTTAAAGAGTTATCAGCACAGCTTGAGCAAATAAAAGAAATTTTAAGTATAAACTCCAAAGATAACAAGTGTAGCCTTATCCATCTGCCATGATGATCAAGTTTATTTAACAAAACGTTTTCCATCCAATCCGTTGTTAACTACACTAAACCCTTGTCTCAAGAAAATATATATAACTATTATATGTCTGGATATGGAGTTGGTGTAAGACTGCAGAAGTAATCAACCAATCCGCTTAATTGTATGATAGACAAGAAAAAGGATACGGAGAGCAACAAATGAAGAAATAAGCTCGGAGACGAGAAAAAACAACACAGAAATTTTCACCATGTCATCAGCTTTCTGATATCCAGGTAGAAGAACAACTTCAGTTATTGCAACTACTTGTACAGAAGATCATATGTATCCTATAATCGGTTGGACATTGAATCAATCTTTACATTCCGACTATGGCGGAAAAGCTAATACTCGGAAGCTGCTGAAGAGATGAATGAAGTCTTATTCTCGTATATGCTGATGTCAACTAAATAAAACGGATAACTGTTAGTGTATATATTTGGTATCCCTTAATTTTAGTCATCTGTTTATTTGGTATCCCTTAATTCTAGTTATCTTAGTTCTGTATGTTGATGGCGAAGGAAAAAAATAATTTAGAGAGAATTTCCTTTTTATATAATTGTAACAAAGTACACAAATATAAATATACTATTTTCTTTCTCAAACTTACAATATTTTTCTCTCACACAAACTCTCTATTTTTCCTCTCACACCCTGCACTGCACTAATATAAATGTCATTCACTTTGCTGGTAAATATCACACACACTAATACAACTCAAACTCACGGCATACACACACTTCTTTTTTTTTTTTAAGTCACAGCAGACACACACACACATATATAGAAGCAAAGTTGGGCGGTTTGCTTCCTTAGCCAAATTGTCCACTTACTTTGAGTAATTCTTCACTATAATGAAAGACAACTCAACATAACAAGCTGGCGCCGAAATCAAAGCCAAATTGGCTGCTTCATTTCAAAATCTAATTTAATATATTTCAACAGCCTCCCTTTAAATTGATTTTGAAACAACACCAAGCATCATCTTCAATTTTTCGAACACATCTGCCTTCAGTGGCTTTGTCAAAATATCTGCAACTTGATCTTCAGATCTGCAAAACTCCAATTTGATTTCTTCATTTTTGACTAGCTCACGAATATAATGATACTTGATGCCGATGTGTTTGCTTCTCCCATGGAAGACTGGATTCTTAGCTAATGCAATGGCTGACTTATTATCACACATAATTTTCGTAGGATCTATTTGTTCATGCATCAATTCACTCAGCATCCTACGAAGCCAAACTGCTTGACATGCTGCAGAACTTGCTGCCATATATTCTGCTTCTGCTGAAGAAAGTGCTACAACCTGTTGTTTCTTTGAGGATCATGAAAATGATCCAAATCCAAGAAAGAATACATACCCGAAAGTACTTTTCCGAGTTTCCACATCACCTCCCTAATCACTGTCGGTGTATCCCATTAAAATGAAATTGTTAGCGTAAAAATATAAAATTTCATTATCAAGGGTGCCACTTACATATCGCAGAATTCGTTTTGCTGCTTGACAATGTGATTGGTGAGGTTCTTCCATAAATCGACTAATAATTCCCACACCATAAGTAATATCTGGCCTTGTGCAGGTCAAATATCTCAAGCTGCCAACCATGCTTTTGAAATATGTGGGATTTATCAGTTCTCCACTTCCTTCTTTCTTCAATTCCAATCGTTCAGTAACTGGAGTTCGAATAGGCTTGAGTGACTCCACTTTAAGGCGCTTCAAAATATCAGTGGCATACTTCTGTTAGGAAATGAAAATTCCTTCATCAGTCTGTTGCACTTAATGCCCAGAAAATAGGACATCAATCCTATATATGTCATTTCAAACTGGCTAGTCATAGCTTCCCTGAATTCATCAAACATCTCTTTGCAGTTTCCTGTGAATATCAAGTCATCAACATAAATACAAACGATAGTGAGATCACCATTGGAATTTGACTTATATAGGATATGCTCATAAAGACATTTTTGAAAACCATAATGCAGCAAATATGCGTCAATTTGAGTCTACCAAGCACGAGGTGCTTGTTTCAACCCGTACAATGCCTTCTTCAATTTATAGACTTTTTTCTTATGTCCTTTCTGCACATAACCAGGTGGTTGCTCAACATAGACTTCTTCATCAAGAAAGCCATTCAGAAAGGCTAATTTTAGATCCATTTGATGAATCTTTCATTGGTTTTGAGCTGCAAGTGCTACAATCATTCGAATGGTATCCATCCTGGCAACTGGTGCAAATACTTCAAAATAATCAATTCTAGGCTTCTGCTTATAGCCTTTCACGACCAATCTTGCCTTTAAGTGATTCACCTGACCATCGGGCTTGTATTTCGTCTTGTACACCCACTTGACTCCAATGGATTTCTTGCCTGGTGGTAAAGAAGTTAATTCCCATATGTCATTTTTTTTATTGAATGGATTTCATCATTCATTGCTTGAACCCATCGTTTATCGACTGCTGCATATTTATAAAAAAACTGGATTACAATCTGCAAACAGGCAAAAATTCACAATAGTTTCATCATTGGTCATATCATCATTATCATGTTCAGAGGTGACCACATAATCTTGCAAGCGAACTGGAATCGTTTGTGTTCGTTGAGGACGTTTTGAAGTTTCTGCAACTTCTGTTGATGGAGGAGAACTTCTAATAGGCGATGAGCTATCAGACATAGATCTACTTGTTTTTGCCTGCTTTGGCTCATTTTCTATGATAACACCTTGTTGTTGATCATCTTTTTCATTCCACATCCATGCTTCATCTTCAGCAAACTGCACATCTCTGCTCATGATCACTTCTTGTGTCACAGGGTTGTATAACTTGTAACCCTTAGTCACATCACTATAACCAATGAAGATGCACTTTTGGCTTTTATCATCCAGTTTCTTTCTTTCTTTCATCTGGAATATGGGGATATGCAATACATCCAAATACACACAAAAAAGAAATATCTAGCTTATTACTGCTCTATGGTTCCTCAGGTGTTCTTCCAAAGACACTCTTTGTTGGGCATCTGTTTAACAAAAATACAGTACAGGCAACAACTTCTGCCCAAAAAGGTTTTGGGAGGGTTTTACCTTTCAGCAAACTTCTGGCCATTTCAAGAATTGTTCTATTCTTTCTTTCAGCTACACCATTCTGCTGAGGTGTATAACTAGTTGTCAACTGACGCCGGATTCCTTGACTTTTACAAAAATTGAAAAATTCATTTGAGGTAAATTCTCCACCTCTGTCAGATCGCAAAGTCTTCAAATAATAACCACTTTGTTTTTCAACTAAAGCTTTAAATTCTTTGAATTTTGCAAAAGCCTCTGATTTTTCTCTAAGAAAATATACCCAAGTCTTTCTAGTAAAATCATCTACAAAGATCAAAATGTACCTTTTATGTCCAATTGATTCTACCTCAATTGGGCCACAAATATCTGTATGCACTAACTCCAAAGGTTGTTTGGCCCTTCTAGCTTTTCCAATTGGAAAAGAATCTCTGTGTTGCTTTCCAAAAATACAACCTTCACATTGTTGATCAGGAGCTTTAATAATTGGAAAACTAATCACCATCTTTTTTTAAGCTAGCAACTTCAGCTCACAGAAGTTCAGATGACCAAAACGAAGATGCCATAGACAATCTTCATCTTTCAAATTTGTTGAAAGATTCATCAATGTTTTTGTTTGCAAACTCAATGGAAACATCCGATTCTTTGACATCTGCACTCTTGCAATTGTTCTGTTGTTTTTGCTTTTGATTGTACAAACTCCATCATAGATATCAATTTCATGCCATTTTTCTAAAAGCTGGCCAATACCTAATAAATTCCAAAAAGAGTTCTGACACAAAATAAACATCGGAGATAGTGATATTCGTACCATCTTTGGATTGAATGTTTATGTCTCCTTTCCTTATAACAGAAATTTTGGATTTATTTCCAAAATTAACTTCTCCATGCACAGATTCATCCAGATGTGAGAAGAACTCCTTTTTTTCCACTCATGTGATTGCTGCATCCACTATCAAGATACCATGTATTTGTATGTTCCATTTCTGGATCATTTGTTTTGCATGCGAGCACAACATTCTTATCGACTTCGGTAATATTGGCATGCTCCACCGGTTCATTTGGCATTTTGGTGTAACACTCATTTTGATAATGTCCATATTTTTTGCATCTATAACATTTGACATTAGATCTGTTACCAGTTCCACCTTCACGACCTTTTGAATGATTGCTATAAGTTATTCTATCTCTATTGGTGAAATTAAAATTTCCACCTCTTCCTCATCCTTGTCCACGTCCTCGACCTTGACTTTGTCTACCACCACCATGACCTTGGCTGCCTTGGTATCCTCCACGACTTTGTTGTACCACATTACTTTGCAAAGCTTGCTCAAAACTTGAGCTTGTGGCTTTCTGGCTCATTCGTTGCTTATTTGAACACAACGAATCCATCAATCTCTCCATCGACATAGTTGATATGTCTTGTGATTCTTCGATAGCTGTAACAGCGTAATCAAACTTTGCAGTCAATGATCGCAGGATCTTTTCAACCACCCTGGTGTCTGAAATTTCTTCACTGTTAACTCTTAATTGATTGACGGAAAATTGAACACGATCAAAATATGCTGCAATTGATTCTGAGTCATTCATGTGTAAAGACTCAAAATCACCGCGAAGGGTTTGAAGGCGTACTCGTCTTACACGTTCATCGCCTTTGTAGGATTTTGCCAAAATATCCCACACCTCTTGTGCTGTGTTTGTGCACGATATTTTTTTTCCAAATATCGATTCTTTAACAGCTTGAAAAATTGCATACAATTCCTTTTGATCTTTTTTTCTAGTATCTATCAACACATCTTTCTTATCTTTCTCAAGCACATCAAACTCCATTTGATCTTTAACTTCGACATAGCCGGACTCCACCAAATTCCACAAATCTTGAGATTTGAAGAATACTTTCAACTGGACACTCCAGTTTTCATAGTTCTTGCCGTTCAACTTTGGAAGCTGCAGCTGAATCGAATTTGATGCCATCTTTCAACCAAACTCTGATACCAGATGTTGGAACCAAATAAAGAAAGTTCCAATAAAGAAAATATTGATGGCGAAGAAGAAAAATAATTTAGAGAGAATTTCCTTCTTATATAATTGTAACAAAGTACACAAATATAAATATACTATTTTCTCTCTCAAACTCACAATATTTTTCTCTCACACAAACTCTCTATTCTTCCTCTCACACACTGCACTGCACCAATATAAATGTCATTCACTCTGTTGGTGAATATCATATACACTAATACAACTTAAACTCACGGCATACACACACTTCTTTTTTTTAAGTCACAGCACACACACACACACACACACATATATATATATAGAAGCAAAGCTGGGCGGTTTGCTTCCTTAGCCAAATTGTCCACTTACTTTGAGTAATTCTTGACTATAATGAAAGACAGCTCAACATAGTAAGCTGGCGCCGAAATCAAAGCCAAATTGGCTTCTTAATTTGACTGCTTCATTTCAAAATCTAATTTAATATATTTCAACACTGTACTCTATATTCTTATATATTGTCAATAGAATAGCCTCATTCAACTTCATGCTATTATTAAGATTCTAATCCTATTCTTTTTCTTCTTTCTTCTTCTACTTCTGTCAGTTTTATTTCTTTCTTTTAGATTGTAACATATTGTGTCATGCCAATATTTAGTACAAGTGGGTACCGACCAATAAGTTATTGAATTAAAGAGTAAAATTTTAAAACTTAAGGACTAAATTAGAAATTTAAAAAATTTTAACCCTAACTAAACCTACTAGACGCCCTACCCACCCCAACTGTCGCTTTCGTTGCACCTCTCTTACTTTTAGCCCTTTGCTCTTGCTATCTCAATTGTCACTCGTTCACCCGTTGCACTAGTCAGACCTATCGCACCCACACCATCACACCCATGGTCTCACTTCCACTGTTGGATCCTGTTACTGGAACCCAACCTCTTAACATACATACCTTAATACCTGAGCGTGGTACTCTGAAATCTCTTCTTTCTCTGATACCGGACGTGCTGGGCCCCGCTGCAGTCCAACTCTTGAACCG
>JAOQMR010000008.1:11788469-11815823 GCA_027563865.1 Erythroxylum pelleterianum | reverse complement strand
ATACATTTTCAGTCCATATTACATCAATGCTCCAAAAACGCAAACACATAAGTCACTTGACTACAACTCTAGGTTAAATTACACAGTGTACAAAATTTGAGTTAAACTTGATTCTCTTTCAATCCATCTCTCACTCGTTACCTGGACATGGGGAGGAAAATGGGGGGGGGGTGAGCTTAAAGCTCGTGGGTAACAGGTTTATAACAAAGAATAAGCAAAACCTTTGAAAACTGGTTGTCATTACACATCTTTGAAACCTTAGAAAAACCACAGTTGAAAACCATAAGATATTTAAAATACCCTTATGCATTCTTAACACTTTTAATTCAATCAAACCACATAATAAAATCCTACTAGCATAGACATATACACTTAGCTCCAAAAATTAATCCATCAATTCTCATAATTCGTCTACATAATGCTGATTAACATAAAAACAAGTTTGGGGTCCAACATCTACGCTGCAACTGCGTCACATCCACACGCAAACCCGCACCTGTGCCTGCTAACCAACACCATTACACCACAGTCCACACGCAAACCCACTGACCTAATCTGCATAAGTCCAGGGATTCAGTGAAGGTTGCAAAAAATTGCGTATTTGTGTTACTCAATTGTGGATTATGAAATTATGGAATATAGATATTGAAATATTGAATTGTGTTGATTGTTGATTTGAATGTTGAATTGTGTATTTTTGTTCTACAAAATACTGAATATAGATAAATGACTATTGAATTGTGAATTTATGATGATTGTATATTTATGTATTGTGACTTTATATTGTAGTAATTATGCATGTTGAATTTTTAGTTCTTGGTGAATTGTGTTGGATAAAATTAAATTGTGTAGTGTATTGTGTATATTAACTCTTGACTGTGAAGTTAATTTGAGTAAGAAACTAAGAATGTTGATTAAAATTGGTAAATTAAAGATTTTTAAATTAAAGTTGGGAACTAGAATTTCATTAACAATATTGATTAAAATTAGTTAAGAAAAAAGTAATGATAAGCATTAAATATTAAATTATATAAGCAAACAAAATAGATTAGCTTATAGTTAAATTGTGTAATTACATAAAATAGGCTATAGTGATTACATAAAATAGATTGTAAACTTATAGTTGTCAGTTATGGTTGAAATTGAATAGGTTATAATCGTGAGTGTATGTCTTTATGGTTGAATTATGTCATGTTACAAAATGAATTATATAAGATGTATATTTGTAATTATGTATGTCATATTGTTGTTCTTGACTTTTTAGGGAATTCTTTAGTGTATATTGACTCTTAATTGCGGAGTTAATTTGAATAAGAAACTAAGAATATTGATTAAAATTGATGAATGAAGGATTATTAAATTAAAGTTAGGAATTATAGTAACAATGTTGATTAAAATTAGTTAAGAAAATAAAATAATGATAAGCAGTAGAAATTGAATTGTATTAGCAAACAGAATAAATTAGTTTATAGTTAAATTATGTGATTACATAACATAGGTTGAAAACTTATAACTGTGAGGTATAGTTGAAATTGAATAGGTTATAGTTGTGAGTTTATGTTTTTGTGGTTGAATTATGTAATTATATAAAATGAGTCATATAAGATGTATGTGCTTTTGTGTTAGTTTTGAGTTAAACAAAACATATTTTGTGATAGTAGTTGATAATGAAATTAATTGTTCTTTATTTTAATATGAATTTATTAATTTAATTTTTACACATGTCTATTTATTTTATAGAAAAATAGAGGGAAGTTTAAGTACTTTTGATAGTTCGGTCATTAAGTAGAGGAAGATTTGATGATCTAACTTATACTCCTGCTAGATTGGTTCTTAGAATGAAGAACTATACTATTTGTTTGTACTATAACAAGCATTTGAAAGATGAGAAAATCACTAAATTAAATAAGCATTTAGCTAGAGCCAAAGGTGATGTGGACAACATGAGAAAGTTAGAAGATAAAAATTGAATTATGAAATTGGTAGTAAAAGTCCTTTTATTGGTGGTTAGGATGATAGTAGGGATATTGAAAGTAGTAGTATTCATACCTAATAAAAAGGAAATGGTGTACCTGATGTTAAAAAAAGAAGAAAACATGTATCTAATTTTTCTACACCACGAACAACTCCCAGAGCTCAACCTTCAATCTGTAGTGCCTTACAATCAATAAAAAAGAGGCACATAATGTAGACATGACAATGACTAGATGGTGGTATGATTCATGTATAGCATTTAATGCCACCCAATCTTATATTATCAGCCTATGATGGATGTTATTGCCTCGTATGTTCTAAGATACAAAGTTCCCTCTATTAATGATTACAGAGATAAACTTCTGAGCATATCTATTTATAAACTAAAAAGTTATATGGATAAATGAAGAATGACTTAGGCTACTTATAAATGTTCAATCATGTGTGATGGTTGGAAAAATAGAAGACATGAGCCTATTGTTAATTTTTTGATTTATTATACAAAGGAAACAATGTTTTTAAAATCTATCAATGCATCTGGCCTTGTTAGGAATGTTGATACTCTGTTTCAAATATTTGATGAAGTTATGAATGAAGTTGGACCTGAAAATAATGTACAGTTCATTACTAATAATGATTTTGTTTATAAAATAGCTAGAAAAAGGATATAAAGTAGGTCTAATTCTATTTACTTGTGTTGTACATTGTATTGACCTAATGTTAGAAAATATATGAGAAGGTAGATACTTTCCTATCATTAATGAAATTGTGCAGAAAGTAAGAAAAGTGACCAAGTTCATCTATAAACATACATAGGTCCTAAAGTTGATGAGAATGATTTAACCAATGATAGAAATTTGTGTCATTTTGCTACTTGAATATTTGTAACTAATTTCTTACACCCTTAGTGTTTAGTTCTGATGAAGAAACATTTGAGACAAATGTTTACAAGTGATAAGTAAATTTCATCTCAATATACTAGGTATGTAATGGAGGTTCCAGAATTATAGTTAAAGATCATGAATTTTGGTTCAAATGTCAATTTTTTATCCGAGTTTGTATGCCTTAGTGAAAATACTTCATCTGGATGATAATGATGAAAAGACAATAATAAGTTATTTTAATGATGCTATGGAAATGGTGAAGGAAGTAATCAAGGACAATATGAAAAATAAGTCTTCTTTGTACATACCTTATCTTACATTCATCAATGAGAGATGGGGAAGACAACTTTGCTCTCTGTTGTCTGCAGCTGGGGCAGTTAGACCCAAAACTGTTTAGATTAAGGTCATCTTGACTATAGGTGAAAAGATTTCATCAAAGTCAATACCCTTCTTTTAACTGAATCTTTTCACTTCAAGCGTTGTCTTTTGCTTGACTAACTTTTTACCATTCTCTTTATCTTAAACTTCCATTTGTTTTTCAATGCCTTGTTACCTTTTAGAAGTTTTACAAGCTTGTATGTATTATTCTTCTTCAAAGAATCCATATCTTCCTTCATATCTGCGAGCTAGAGATCTTTTTCTTCATAAGATGCAACTTCTTGCACATTCTCAGGCTTCCCCCTCAGTAGTAAGTAACAAACACTCAGAACTTAGATACCTTGTAGAAGGCCTTTTCTCCGTTGTCGACATTCTAAGTTGTGTTTCATCAGTTGTTGGATCCAATTAATCAACTACTCATTATCCTTAATGGATTCATCTTCCTCGATGGATTCATCTTCAAATTTTGTATGCATGTAGTTCATGTGGCTCATCAATATCATATTGTATTTGATCACCACCAATGTATGTTTAGTCATACACTTCATCTTCTTTACCTATAGACTTGTCAATAGTCAGAGGAATTGGTGAAGAGCTAACTTTGCTATTTGATGAGCTGTTGTGTGATGATTTATCTCCACTCAAAAGACCAGCACCTCTCTTTTACTCCTGGAACACCATATCCCAGCTCCTGACCACCTTTTTCTTCTCTAAATCATAAAGTTTAAAGCCAACTAATCACCACTATATCCAACAAAGATGCAAGGTATCGACTTTGAGTCAAGCTTCTTTTTTTGATCCTTAGGTATAGGTCTGAATACCATACAACTAAAAACTCTCAGATGATGATACATGTGATCTTTGGCAGTTCATGCTCTCTATGGAATATCAAAATACAACGGAATTGAGGGAGCTTGATTTATCAAATAGACCGTTGTGTAGACTCCTTCTCTCCAAAATGTCTTTGGCATCATAAACATTCTGAGCATGCAACAAACCTTTTCTACAATGGTTCTGTTCATCTTTTTAGCAACCCTAATATGTTGTAGAGTCTTTGGTTCAATTTTCTCATGTATGATGTCATGCGATGTATAGTATTCTTCAAACACCTTAGAAGTATACTTCCTTCATTGTTTGGCAAGTACTTTAACTTTTTCTCAGTTTCCCTTTTTACTATAACATGAAACTTTTTTAAAAGTTTCAAACATTTGACTCTTAGAGTTCAATATATACACCCAAGTCTTTCTTGAAGTACCATCAATGAATGTAACAAAATATTATTACCTCTTAGTGACTCTTCCTTAATAGGACCACAAACATCTGAATGCACCAACTCGAATAACTCTAACTTCCTTGTAGATCTTCTTTTAAAAGAGACTCTATGTTACTTTCCAACCAAGCGATGATGGCAAGGATTAAGTGGATGTGAGTTCTTAACTAATATAAGAGATTTTCCAATCAACAACTTTAATTCCTTTTTACTTATGTATCCTAATTGTTGATGCCATAGATTTGGTGAAGATTCCTTTTCTATTATGTATACTTCTCCACCACCACACACCTTTAAGTGTATCTTATACAATGAGCAACATAACTCTCCTCAGGTAACCATTATTGCACCTTTGAACAATTTCCACTTCCTGTCCCCAAAAGTGTGCTAAAATCGTTTTTAATCCAACATATTTACTGATAACAAATTTAACCTTAGATCGAGGATGTGTCATATATCTCTTATGGTTAGTAAGCATCTGACGTTTGTCTAAACTCGGATACCAACTATCTTAGAGGAACTTTGGTTTCTCATATCCGTTCTTGTAGCTTAAGAAGTACTCCTTCTTTGGAACACAATGGTAAAATGCTGCAGTGTCAGTTAGCTATTCTGAACCAACATTGCTGACATGGAGCCATTCACCAGTTAAACAAATTGGGGATACCTCATCATCCGTGCTTGAAGTAGTTGTAGCTGTACTCTTATCATCACTATCATTTTGATGATTTTGTTTTTTCCGATCCCTCTTTCACTTATAGCAGATCCTCTTAATATATCCTAGCTTATCACAATAGTGGCATGTCTTCACTTCTTTGTCACCTCTAAACTTTGAATAGTTCTTAAACTTGCCATGACCTTTGGGACTCTTACTTTTGTTCCTTCCCCTGCTTTCTGTCATAAAAGCCCGTACATTGTCAACTCCAATCTCCTTTCTTCTGATTTCTTCATTAAACATACTCCCCTTGATTACATCTAAAGAGAACACTCCTTTAGGAATTAAGTTGCTAATTGCCATCATTGTCATTTTTTTTGCTATTTAGTAACAAACTCAACTAGAACAAAGCTTGAAGCTTATCATGAAGAATGATCTTCATTGTCGTAAGCTTATAGATTATGTCCTACAAATCATTTAGATGCTTCAAAACTGATTTTCCAGCCTTCAACTTCAAATTCTTAATCTTTTTAATCAGAGAGGCCTTGTTATGAGCTTTTTTCCTTTCATACAAACTTTCTAACTTCTTCCATAGCTCAAAATGATCTGTTTCTTGAGACATATGGTTCAATATGCTGATATCAATTCATTGTCTGATAATGCCCAAATTTTTCTACTTCATTATTTTTACATTCTCTGTCTGACATCATTTTAGGTTTTGAAGGAACATCATCCTTCATACCTTTGTCCACATCAATAGGATCAAAGAAATCCTTGCAATACAAAAGGTCCTCCATCAGGGGCCTCTATATTGAGTAAGTTGATGACACTAACTTGACTATAAAGTTGTTTCCACCTTCAATTACAATGACCCTGATACTAATTGTTCGGAGAAAAATACACAACTCTCTAAAAGATCAACCAAATATTAATAACAAAAACAAACTCTTCAAGTTGCAGCAGTGGAAAAGGTATGAGAATAAGAAATTAAATGATGAAGCAAATATCAAGATTTAACATGGAAAACCTCCAATGTAGAGGAAAAAATCACACGATAAATCGACAAATAAATCCACTAAAATCAATAAGGATTTACAAGAAAAATTTGATCTCTCACACCCACAGTAACAAGTTATCTCACAAAGTTTCAAAATTGAAATTAAAGTTGATATTAAAATCAGCAATCACTTAAACCAATCCTAAACATAATCAAACAAGGATGAGAATATAACCCTTTTTATCCTCTCTCAATTTTCACTCATTTTGGATGTTGTGGTCACACTCTCTAAAAAAACCTACGCCTTTTTCTCATTTATATCGCGAAATAAGGTTTTCTACAACTTACACGGCCAAATTACCGTGTATCTTTCCAACACCACCTTAGTCACAAACATACACAGTTACAAAGAGTTACACGATCTCCACACACGGTCGTGTATCCAGTTACAAAGAGTTACATGATCTCCACACACGGTCATGTATTTTCACATGGGCATGTATAAGACTGTGTATGTTTTCACCTCTTTATGCTTTCTCCATACTTTTACAGAGATTTACACGATTGATCCATATGGTCGTGTAAGTCAAGACACAAATGTGTAGCACTCTACTCTACCTGGAAGAGATTGTTCCATCGTGCCTTCACTTATTTTGTTTGTCATTCACATGAGCCATAAATCTGTCTACGATTACCGAAAGTCACAAAAAATAAGGCTGGATACATAACACGTTGAGTGTTATTCACATGTCTTCAACATTATGTTCTTTATAATTATGACTTATAACACTAAAAAAATGTTTGGAACAAGATTTAAGAGGAATTCACGATTCATGTTTTTAAAATTTATGAATTTATCTTTTACTAGATTTGCTTATAATAATTAATATTTTCTATTAGAGTTACTTCTAACTTTTTTTAATTTAAATCAGATTAGATAAATAAGAATTACGTAGTTTCATACAAAAGTCATCTCCAAAATCTCTTCTGTTTTTTTTTTTAAATTTGAAATAAGATATATTTTTTAATAACTTATCTTCCATTCTTATTGATTATAGTGAAAAAAAGAAGAAAAACTAACATAGTAGTTTACAGAACGCAATCCTACGTGAATATGTCGTGTCTGAACTCCAAAGAGGACTACTGGGCATTCAGTGATGAGAGAGTGAAGGGTTTGTACAGTACATAGAATAAGGGAAATATAATTTATCGGAAACAAAAAAATAGGAGAAGAGAGAGTCAAAGTGTTGGACTTGCTAACTTTTGTATTTTGAGAGAAGATATTTTGTAAAGTCACGCTAAGTCATGTTATGGTAATAAGTGGAAGGCCTACTAAAACGCATAATGTGGAGAGATCCAAAAGTATTTAGGATTTAGAAAGGTCCAAATGTATGCAGTCTTACTTCTAACTAATGAAGAAGTTGTTTCCAATAAACTAGAAAGGAAAAAAAGTTTTTGACAACTATTTATAGAAAAAATTAAAAATACAATAAAAAGATAAAAAAATATATGTAATCTATACAATAGAAATTATCACTTAAAAATACAAATAAAGAATAAAAATAAAAAATAAAAATACATATTAAACAATAAAAGTAATAATAAAAATAAAAATAAAGGATAATAGTAATGATAACAATAATAATATAATTAAATACTTACAAATAAAATAATAAAATAAAATAATAAATAATACAATATATATAATAAAGTAAATATTAAAAAATAGAAAATAGAAAATAAATGATGATGGTGGTGGTGATAGTAATAATAATAATAATAACTAAATAAATAAATATGAACATATATATTGCAATAAATATATAACAAAGTAAAGAATAAAAGATAAAAGATAAAATAAATTAATAAATAGACAAACAAGAAAAAAGATAAATAAATAAATAAAGCAAGTTATTGTAAGAGAGAGAAATATTAGGTTAGGTCAGGAAATTATTAAGCTAAATACATGTGAGGGAAGTACTAAATAATAAGAGTTAAGGCTAAATAACTATAAGAAAGAGAAAGACCTTTCTATGTGAGATCTTTGACTCGTATCCTAGTACGCTAAAGTTTTTAATTGAGGGTCAAATTCTTAGTGAGTTCTAAATGAGTTGTATCATTTCTGATCACCTCACTCGGTTCTTCTTAACCTTTCCTCTTTTTTTCTTATAGTTTATAAGTACAATCTTCTTTCACCTCCTCACTGAAGCATTAAAATATTTCCTCTTAATATATTCGAACCACTTAAGTCTTTTCTTTTTTTAATATTCTATCGATATTGGCCACTGTTAATTTACCCCTTATTATTACATTCCTGAACCTTATTTCTTCTCGTAAGGTTGCACATCCAACAAAACATCCTTATCTCTACTACCATTAACTCATGACTGTGTCATAGTTATGCAATTCAATTAAGGAAAATATTGGGAGTCATCATTTTGGTGGTATTTACACTTACTAAATTATTTTATATATAAATAAAAAATTTATTCTAAAATTATTAAAAATACATTCTAATATAAAAATACTTTTAAATATTTTTATTAAAATTTTGTCAAATAACTTAACATGAACTTGACTATTAAATACATAATTGAATTTATATCATTATTTTGACTTAATTTTAATAATAAAATATATTAAAATAATTCAACAAAAACTTTACAAAGATTGTTTTTGAGTATTTCTAATGCTAAAAATATTTTTAAATCTATAAATATATTTTCAAAAAACATAAATCGAAAGAGACATTTCAATTAAAAAATATTTCATATAGAGTTGTTTTACATGAAAAATTTCGAAATAACTATACTTTAAGAACACATCAATAAATTATAGCACATTATAATTCATCAATTATATATTCTAAATAAATTATTTAACAAATTTAGTAATTAAGTCAAATAATAAATTTGATATATGAATTCTTACACAAAATTAATTAATAAAATTCTTTTAAAAACCTAAATTTTAAATTTTAAAATACTAGTTATGGTTAAGTCCTTAAAGAAAAAAAGTTACAGATAACTATAATTTTTTAATAAAAACTAGTTATATAAAATATTCTTTTATTAGAATACAATTGAACCAATCTATTTTTATTAGTCCATTGTCATATAGCTCAAACATTAGGAGTAGAAGTTGATGGCAAACCATGAAGAAGCTGACATATGATCCAAGCTACAAGGTGAAGAAGGCAATGAACAGTACTATACCCAAACGGTGTTGTAGCGACTTATGATAGTAATAATAGTGTAGAAATCCAAACGATGTCGTAGCAACTTATGATAGTAATAATAGTGTAGAAATCCAAACAGTGTCGTAGCGACTTATGATAGTAATAATACTGCAGAAATCCAAATGGTGTCGTAGCGACTTATGATAGTAATAATGATGATTATATATAGATTACGATGTAGTGTAGAAATTATGAGCAAAAACGAAGTCGTGTAGTAAATCACATGACTGATAATAGCCGATACATCTCCAATAGTTATGCAGTCGTTGGAGGAGGTAACAAATAACAGAAACTTTCTCACTCTTAATTCTCTACTCTCTTTTTTCAGTATTCTCTGTTTCTTTTCTTGTAATTCTCAACGCTCCCTAAAACCCAACATTAGCTTTTCTCAAAAGAACCATAACACCGGTGTCCATCGCCCCCATTCCACAGTTTTGGTCCTTTTGGAAGGGAAATCCGCCACACCAATATTTCCTGGATCTTGAGTGAGTGCTTGTGTGGACAATATACTGGGTCCCTAAGAAATTTTCTTTTACCATGGGCATAATGTAAAAAAGAGTTGGTTTCGTTCAAGTGAAAACTGACATGTTGGGACACTCCTAGGACACCTTGTGGGCAACCAAGAAAAAAAAGGAAAACTAAAATGTAGATAAGATTGGTTTATCGTGATCTTTATTATGATGTTATTTAGCTAATTCATAAGATTGGTTGGTTTGGTTGGCTTATGAATTATAAGTGAACATTTGGTCGATGCTAATATAGACATGGTGGCTTTGTAAAATTGTGCTAATGTGCTTGACAAAATTTTTGCATTTGGAAAAATGCTCATCCGTGTTTCTGTATAATTTCACTTTTCACATTATACATTGTTATATATGAGTTTTAAATGCACAGTTGAAGAATTTTAGGTATTGTCTAATATTACCTTGAAACAAATTACATAATTATAAAGCCCAAATCTCACAATGATGTGCATTCTTTTATTGAATTTGAATAGTAACAACCTGAAAAAGTAAATTATTAAGATCATTATTATAACCACTAAGCTATCAAATAAAACATAATAAATTGCACTATAATATTTTTATCTAAGTTGTCATCACATTATGCATATTCTGGTTGTCATGTGTTTCAAGTTTGTTAGTCGAATTTTTAACTTTAAAACCTTTTTTTTCGAAAATTAACTTTAAAACTAATGTTGTAAAAGTGTTAGTATTTGTTCATATGTTACTATATTTTAAGAAGTCAAATGACCTAACTATCAACTATGGTCAATATGTTTTAAATGAATTTACCTTCACATATATAAACTTTTTTATATGAAGTTATTAATTTAAATTTGACATATATCTTTATTTATTTTTGAAGATAAATAGAAAGAAGTTCAAGTAGTCCTAATAATTCATCCTCTTTAGGTTTAGGAAGGTTTGATAATCCAACCTAGGCTCATGCTAGATTGATTTCTAGTATAAAGAACCATATTATTTGTTGTATTGCAACAAACATTTGGAAGGTGGAGTAATCATCAGATTAAATAAGCATTTAAATGAGATTAAAGGTCATATGGAGCCTTGTAAGAAAGTTAAGCATAACGTGAAATGGTAAATAAAAATTTACTTGAAGAGTATCAACACGGGAAAGATAGTAGGCAAAGCTTGTACTACGAAGTTAGTAATGGAAGTTCTTTGTACAGTGTTAAGGATGATATTGGGGATGTTGAAGGTAGTATCCTACTCAATAAGAATGGATTGTTGGGCCTGATGAGATGAAAAGAAGAATACACGTGTCTAAATATTTTCACCACATATAACTCTTATAGGTTAACTTTCAATCATAGTCCCTTACATTCTAAAGAAGCAATTTATAAAATGGACATGACAATGGCTAAATGGTAGTCTGATGTAACTATATCATCTAATATTATTTAGTCTTATTATTACCAACCTACGGTGGATGTTATTGCCTTTTACAGTCTAGCTAGGATATAAAACTCATTCAATTGATGACTACAGAGGTAATCTTCTCAGCATCTCTATTTACGAAATAAAAAGTTATTTGGATGAAAAAAGAATGAAGTGGGCAACCTATAGATGTTCAATTATGTGTGATGGTGACAAATAGAGGACATAAGCCTACTATCAATTTTTGGTTTATTCTACTAAGGGAAAATATTTTTAAAGTTTATTGATGCATTTGACCTTGTTAGAAATGATGATACTTTGTTTCAAATATTTGATGAAGTTATGAATGAAGTTAAACCAAAAAATATTATACAATTCATTATTGATAACGATTCTGCTTATAAAGTTACTAAAAAAGGATACAAAGTAGGTATAATTCTTTTTATTTGCGCTGCAAATTATATTGACCTGATGTTAGAAAATATATGATATGTTAGATACTTTCCTATAATTAATGAAAATGTGCAAAGAGCAAGAAAAGTGAACAAGCTCATCTATAATTGTGAGCACGACCAGAAGTTGATGAGAATGATTTTACCAATGGTAAAAATCTATATTATCCTGCTATTTGAAATTTTGCAACTAATTTATGATCTCTTTAGGGTTTTGTTTTAATGAAGAAAGAGCTAAGAAAAATGTTTTCAAGTGATAAGTAGATTTCATCTCAATATGTTATGTTTGTAATGGAGGTTTCTAGAATATACTTGAAGATTGTGAATTTTGATCCAAACGTTAATTTTTCATCCAAGTTTATATGCCTTTAGTGAGAGTACTTCATTTGGCTAATAGTGATAAAAACGTAACAATAAGTTATTTTTATGATGTCATGGTGAGGACGAAGGAAATAATTAAGTCCAATATGAAAAATAAGTCTTCTTTGTATATATAAACTATATGAGAAAGATATCTTTACTCTTTGTTGTTTGCTGTCATGATATTTTTTAATTATAATGTCTATTTTAGATCAAATTTGTAAAAAAAACTAATGTTAATAGGGGAATACTATTAAATATCATAATAATTATTATACATGAGATGATGCAAGATCTAATTAACTTAAAAATCAAGGTATATAATGATGTTTTTAACTTAAAAATAGAGGTACACAAAGATGTGTTTGGTGATTTTGAGATGACCATTGCAATTCATCAAAGAGACAAACTTAATACATGTATATATTCTTCACTAATGTTACTTGTTGGAAAATAATCATCACTTTATTTAGTTTATAAGGTTACTTTTATCGCCTTACAGTTGCTTGGTAGAACCAATTCAAAAGTGGCGTTTCAGAATTGTAAAGGTTTACAATTCAAATTCTGAATCAATATGTGAGTGTAATTGGGTGTAAAAAGAATTGGAGCATATTTGAATTCAATCATTCTAAGAAAATAAATAGATTAAAACACAAAAGATTTAACGATTTGGTTTTTATTCAATACAACTTAAAACTTCGAGAAAGATGTGTTGTTATTGTTGCTATTATTATTATTATTATTGTTGTTGTTGTTGTTGTTGTTGTTATTGTTATTATTGTTGCTGTTGTTGCTGTTGTTATTATGATTATTATTATTATTATTATTAAGTTGAATATAATGTCTTATAATTTTTAATAATTTAATTTTATTTGTTTACTATGAGTTTTAATAAAACAAGTAGTTCTATAGATCTAACAATTTGCCTTAACCATATTAATCTTTTAGCATTTTAGGTTTTTTAGGAATTAAGGTTGATAGATAAGATGACTTGAAAGATAATCTTAGATGGAAAAGTATTTACATGTCATTTGATATAATGAATTTGAATGATAATGATGATGAAAATCCTTTTAATAATGAAATTTTGGTATCATATGAAATTTATGGTCAATACGGTTTAAGTAGATATTCCATTCAACGAAGTTCCAAGTTTTTCATTTCTTCTCATTTATTTTAATTTCACTTGTTTTTTTATGTATATATTAAAATTTACATATGATATATAAATATAAAACTTTTAACTGTAAGTGCTTTTGTTTCAGGTTTCAATTCTACTTACTTATATTCCTTCGTACAAACTCTTATTATAATGCTTCTTATTGTAATGCTTACGGAGTCATAGACTTATATTATTCTTATTATATGATATTTTGACGTAATTATTCTTTATTATATAATGAAAATTGTAACATTTTAAATACTTTGCATTATTCTTAGTTTTATATTTGTATGATAATTAAACGATATTTTTTTATATTAATTTTGGTTATTATTTATATGTGAATTATATGAAAAGTATATAATATTAATATAAATAAAGAGATATTTATTATTTCATAGTTATATTATTATGATTTTGGGAGATATGGTATATGTAAACTTAAAAATTATATAGCATAATATATTGTTAGAATATTTGTGATTTTAAAAATTATTTGAAACAATATCCAGTATTGACCAATATAGATATCATATCATACCTGAACTAAATGCAGTTCTAATATTGGTATGATATTTATAACATTAGTTGAATGTGAAAGTGAACTTAACAGTAATAATGTAGAAAAAATATTAAATTTTCATATAGCTTTTCTCTTTTCATTAAAATTTTTTATTGTTTAAAAATTAGTTGAAGACCTTTTATTTGTACTCACAAATCCTCCAAACCTATTACTATTAAGTTTTTTATTTAAAAAATAAACCACCATATATAATTATGTCACCAAGAATTGTTGAAAGTATAAAATCACAATCTGAATGGTATTAAATAAATAAACTTATTGATTTTAATATATTCTTATGAAGTTGTTTATATTAGAGTATAATAATATAGTAATATAATAATAATTTATTATATTAATGATTAACAATATATTATATTATAATTAATTAAATTCTAATTTTTTATTTAATAATACTAATCATTAAGATATCCAATTTCTCATATTTCATTAATGTGACTGATTTTTCCTTTTAATAGCAAAACTATAAAATGTCGCGCGCGCGCGTGTAATTCAATTATTTAATATTTTAAGTAAGTTCTGATATTTAGTAATTATGAATATATTTATTATTTTTATATGATAATAAATCAAGAGTCTCATTAAACTTTATTATGCAATAATATTGGAAAATGAGACGATTAATTTTTCATTTTATATAAAATTCATATTTTTATAAATAGTTAATTTACTACCTTTTTAGTATTAATAACTAATTAATGATTAATATTTTTTTTCAATCAATCCATTAGATTTAGCATCAAAACTAATTAATATTTATTTTCTTATTGAAATATTAGATTCAGTATCAGTATTAATTAATTATTTTTATGTTTTATTGACTTATAAAATTTAATATTACTGTTGATTGATTGTTTTTGTCATACCATTTCGTTAACATTTAGAGTAATTATTAAATATTTTTTTTGATCTCATCTACCTATTGGGCTAATTGATGGTGCCAAATAATTATTACTCTTAATAAGATATTTATATTTCATACTTTTTTCAAATTTATTGATTAATAGTACACAACAACACAACAGCAATTATGAATTGATTAATAGTATTTATAATAATTATAAATTATAAGTCAAAAAACAAAAATTCAATCATACTGCTAATCATAAAGACTTATATATTATTAAATATTGATAAAATACTTTAATAAATAATTCTTACAATTTTTAGTCAATTGATAAGAAAAAATTTAATGAAATGATTAATTGAAATTAATAAAAATATTATTAATTGTAAAAAAATAAATAAAAATATGATTATTTGTTAGTAAAATAAATTAGCATTATATGTTAAATATTATTGTACTTTTTCATATAAATGCTGATATGTGAATGTATAAATTAATAATTAATAAATCGATTTGTTTGACAAATGTCATTTTTATGATTTATTAACTTCTAATAATTCTCTTATAATGGAACTACTTATGTTTCTTATTCTAATATTTATTCAAGTGAGATTCAGAAAGTTTCTTCTCATTTGCAATCGTTACACGCTTTTCAGAGCATTGACTTCCTTGATCTTATTTAGAGTATCATAGTGTTGCTAATATTAATTTATTATATCACAGTCATAGAAATACGTTCACCAGTAGGCTGCCCTCCGCATAAGAGCTTGAATAATATATATAAAAAAAACTTCTTCATCTTTTTTTTTTAAGAGAAGGAAAAACATCCACACTAGCTTAAGCTACAGTATCGCTCTGGGGTACATAGCGTCTAAAGTGTCGCTCCGAACGAGCTCTTGGACTCTAAAAGGAGGCTCGTGAAGGAAGTGAAGGCCCGGGTTCGGGTTGAAAACTCTAGCGAGGTGAGCTAGGTTGTCCGTGCACTGGTTGCCTTTTCTTAAGACATGTTGGATCTGCACCGTCCACTCCCTGTGCAGCAGCTGATGAATACCTGTCACCAAAACAGAAACCGCGGTCAGTCCCGTAGAAGGATCAGAAAGAATATTAATAGCCTCCAAAGAATCAACTTCGATCATAATTTGGCGATAACCCAAATCCCAAGTCAGCGTGAGACCTGAGTGCACTCTCCATAACTCTGCCTCTAAAGGTGAACCCCGACCGATGGTCTGGTGGAAACCTCCCCTTCACTCCCCAATCCAATCGCGAAGCAGACCCCGGAGGTAATCATCTGGGTCGTGAGGTTCAGGGCTCTATCAGAATTGACTTTGATCAAGCCCGCCTTTGACGGCCACCAACCCACTAATGTTCCCACCAGAAAATTGAGCGTTGGAACAACGCAATTTACCATCATCGTGGCACGGGCAACCCAACTTACATAATCCAAGATAAGTCGGTGGCCTTCTTTATCTTTGGATAAGTACTATATATAAAAAAAATGCAAGTAAAAGAAAAGACAATACCTTCAAAAAGTAATTGAAATTGAGAATAATTGGTGTCATATACCTATTCAGCAAACGTTGACTTTTTATATTTGAAGATGGCCTTCGCCTGGTGTAAAGGGACATAGTTCGTCGATAACTAGTTGGTCCTTAATATTCTTGATAGCAAGTAAAGCTAATTGACAAGGTCTCGGTCGCTTCTCATGTAGGTGTTGCTAACATCAAACGAAGAAGAGAATAGAACAGAAGAAATCCAACATGAATCACAACTTGAAAGCTCTATCAATTGGTCTGGTTGGGGCAGCAATCACCTTGTCTGCTTACTCGCAAACTGTCATCTCCTCCACCCAATGTGTGACTATTGGCCTCCTTGTTCTCATGCTTGGCTTGCTGGTTGGAGAAGGCCTCTTACCTCTGTAGCATATATATTCCTTAATATTTGCTCCTTCCTGGTATGGATGTTAGTTTTCAGTTTCTTCACAAGATTTACTTGCTTTTCGTGTCAGTTTTTTTTGTTAGATGCTTCTTGGAGATTAAGTTCTTTCTGTTATGAGTTTGACATTGAAAACGCACTGAACTATGTATAACTTATGGAAGAGTCATCTCTTCCATCCTAAGAACAAAGGTGCTGAATAATTTAGCTTTGTTTTAGTCTGATTCTATCTTCGTAGGTGGTTGCATAAATAGCTCAATTCCATCCTTTCTTATGGTAGTACGGAATGATCAAAGTGCTGCATGTGAAGTAATCGAAGTCCGCAGTTTCTTCTGAGATAAGGCAGTCCTGGGAAATTCTTTGATAGTTTACATGTTTCTTGGGAACCTGAGTACTTCCTGTTCTGTCTTAGTATTGAAAATCTGGACTCCGGAGAACTTATGGAAGAGTTATGTCTTTCAAACTAACAACACAGATGATAATCATTTTTCCTGTACTTTGGTCTGATTCTATCTGTTAGGTTTCGACAGAAAGTAGCTGGTGTCCAAGTGTAGCAGATCCTTTCTTATAGGCATATCCCAGCCCATTCTACGCGTAGTAGGATCTGTTCAAAGTGGTTCATGTTAATCTATGGAAATAGTCAGTGATTGCTGAGATGAGGAAGTAATAGGCCTTGTTCTAGTATTTGGCAGCCATAGAAATTTGGAAACAATCAGTTTTCACTTTGACTGTAATTGTGGTAGAAACAATTTCTTTGAAACAAGAGAAAATGTTCTATTTAAACATAAAGTGTGCCGCTTAGAGTTGGTACAGGTCCAAGTATGATAACATTGACCTAAGGAACAGGGGCACTTAAGGTCAGATCTGCATTATGGAAAGGGAAGTGTGGCCTTCCAAGCATCTCCATACGCAACAATACGTTGTGATATGAATTCCTACCACACGAAACTAACTAGGAGAAAGTTTCTGAAACTGATTAAGTATTCAGGGTTTAAGTTTTATTCACATTAAACAGCATTTATGCCCATGCCAATAAGGTAACTCTCTGATCCTCTGTTGTATGTTTCATGGTGTTTCGTGCTATGTTAACATTAATAGCAATCTCAATGGGATAAATACAAGTAAAGTAGGAGTCTTAATGTACATCCCAGAACAGAGATATTTTTGTACGTGGCCAGTTCTGGCAAGGATGACACGCACATATCGAGAAATCCACCTTGCTTTTAACCACTGAACATTGACAAGTCAATTTAGCTGAACATCAATACAAGTTTCACCTTTTTCCTTGACATGTGCATTTGCATGTGACTCGGCAAAAATAGCTTATAGCTGGACTATCAAGGGTGAGCTAGATGCCCAGCTATTTCTCTGCAATGTAAGCCTAGGCTAGCTATCGATAGAATGATTTTGGTCTAGTTCATGCCCTGCGACAGGTTCCAAGATAATCCTGGAATAGAAGCAGATGCAAGACGATGAGCAGGTACCCAATATACACTAACAAAGATGTTGAATGGCTTAGGTACAAAATTGGAAAGAATAAGACAAAAAGATTATAAACTAGAAACTAAGCAACTCAACATACAACAACAGTAGCATTATTCTAATAAAAGTTAATCTAAGATTTAGGATCTGTAAAAATTCAAAATTACGTAGAAAATAAAAATAAAAAGGATATTAATAATAATAAATAAATAGGAATAGATGTAAATATACAAATAAGCAATAAAATAAATAAATAAAAAAGGACAACTCAGAACATAATGTGGTAAAAAAAATATGAACATGACCTACTTCATTTGTTTGATCTGAATGTTGTCTGAACGAGAGCATGTACATCCACCATTTACATTAAACTACGAACGTTATCATCAAAAATCTTGCATGAGAGGAGGAGGCAGTTGAGTAGCCATGGACGACTTGCCAACTAGCTATGGGGCATATCAAGTTTGGAGAAGTCCAGTATACTAGTTGTAGGAAGTATGTTTGTGTGACCATGTACTGCAACTCTACTATGCATATCCTGCCGGCAAGTCATCCTTGGCTGCACCACATAACCTCATTCCCACATGCAAGATCCAAGATGAAAAGAAGCCTCAAGATAGGATTGGAAACATCACTTCAGAAGCTAAAAAAATGTAAATAATTTTGTTTACTGGAAAAAAGAGGCAGCAAACAATCCTATTATCAACCAATGGTAGTTTAGCCCCCAGAATGCTAAAAAACTGAAAGAAGGGAAGGGCAGGGACTTTCCCGAAGGAGGAAGACAGCGCTTTTGCTAGGAACATCAAAAAACAAGAGACAGACAACTCTAAAAGCTCGGGAAACTAGTAGAGAAGAAGAAGCAGATTGGACAAGAGGGCACTCCTGGCAGAGCTCGGACGAATAGGCTTTTGAAGCAAGACAGAATCCTATCATGAGGTGTTGTTTATAGAAGAAACACTGATGTGTAACTGTACAAGTATTAATGATGCTTGCTTTTGCACAGTGAAGGCAACTCTGAAACTGTCCAATATGTGTCCTTATCCAGCAAAGTAACAGAAAAAGTTGAGTAATACGGGGAGCTCATGGAGACGGATGTGACACATGCATAGGTACCAAACCAAGCCTAAGAGATCCATCCCTATCAAGTAAATCTAAGTAGCGTCACCCCATTCTGTTAATCAAAGAGTTGTCATTTAAGAGGCTTGCAAGCACTCTTCACATGCAGCAATTGAGAGGTCTCTGGCCATTAACGTGTAGAGCTTTTTTCAAGGGAGGTTGAACTATGCGTGTAAATTTAATCAAAATGTAGTTATGTTGGAAGGATTAATCCCACCAAATAGGCAGGTGGGAATCACTCGTTTAGATCAATAAGTTCCATTGGTTTAAATGCGCTTCTCTTGGATGATACTGATATATGAAAATGATTGAACAATTATTTCATTACATTAAGTTCACATGTAAGTGTATAAGGAGAAGAGACACCACTCCTTTCCAATCACATTCTTCTGTTCCTTTAAGGGTAAAAGGCTTATTACCGCAGAATTATCTTGTTTACTCTTTCTTCTGCCCCCAACTTGAAAATCTTTAGTTTGCATTCCATTCTCAGTTGCAATTGGAGCCATGAATTAAACAACATGCGTCTAATGACGAGAACAATTGAATTATACATTATTCACAGTGCCAACCCCAAAATACCTCGTGCATAATAAGATATCCCTTTAAAATGGGAAGAAAAGAAGTTTGTTTAGAGAGTTTTAGAAAGCGTAGTAGTAATCAGCCAAATGCGGAAGATACGAGGCAAAAGTAACCATCCGGGTTGTCAATTTTACAGGGGGGCTTGCTTGGAGCCAACTCTTTTTTTGAACAACGAAATCGACTCATTTCCGGTTCACCTAGTATCCTAATTGAGCATCTCGAGCTATCCAAGTAGGTTTACTTATTTCACGCTTTACCTTCAACCTGTCAAATATATCGCACAAAACAACAATCTACCAATTAGAGCTATAGTTCCAACGGACAATCCATAGCACAAAACCTACCACATAAATAAAAAAGTGACGAGAGAAGGGAAGAAAATATGCTGCATTACCTTTTTCATCCTTTAGCCACCCCGAACCTACATGAACACTGAAGAACATTCTGTGGCACAAGAACTTGAAGAAATTCTAATAGTTGACTTCTATTCTCCCACCACGAGTATAATTGTGTCCAAGGTTTGACAGGACAAACCAACAGGAGAAAATTGCAAAGGAGCAACTTATCTTTTAGACACGGGAATAGCTAATAGATGTAAAATGCAACAAGTCCACATGTGTTCAGAGTGTAAACCTGGTTATGATGTCATGGTAGGCATGCAAATTTGATGTCAATCTATCTCCTTATATCCAAGCCCAATACTAAGGTAGTGTCTTAGATGGCAGCAACGTAAGTTTTTCAGCGCATGATTCCTGCTCTACAAGACCCAAAGTAACGCATTCAAGATCACTACAAAGGCAAATCCAAGCTCCATTACTACAAATGTCCTTAAATTGCAGCCATAACGTCTGTGAAAGCATTCTGTTCACATGAAGTTAATAAAACAAACACTGCACAAGCTCAGATTCCAACCACATATGTTATAATAAAAAGGGGAGTCTTCAAAACAAATTTCTTCATACAGATGTTAAGATAACAAAGCTTCCTGGTTATGGAGATACAGAAGAACACCAGTCCTGCAGTTCAAACACTATTGGAGTTCTTTCACATCTTAAAGAAACTAGCAGAATCCAACAACGTATTAGCAAATTGAAGCTAACAAAAGAAGTTGGTCGTCCTTAATACAAATGTCAGAGGAGGGAATAACGTGGTCTTTTCAAACATTCTACTAAATAAACGAGGCAACAAACAGATGCCAGAATCAGAGGTTCATGGAAGCACAATAAGAGCTTGGTAATTTGTTGTCAGGGAGAGACAAGTTTCAATGATCAATAGGAGGCACTCCATATATAAATGGCCCTCTTAGGTGAAATCATCAAGGTTGGGCCATGAGTATGTCAAACCCTGGTACACTTGGTCTTCTGGTTTAGGCAGTAGGCTTCATCAAAAGTGGCAGTGGGCTGGCTTCAGGCTTCATATATCTCAGCTGTTTGGATGGGCAGGGAAGGCAACAAAGGTAAATATGAGCATCAGAATCCTATATAATGGGAGACTGGATAGGTTATGCTTTGACAGTATCATATTCTAGTATATGCTGGGCCTATATCAGCTGAAATTGTCGTGTTCAAAAAGACAGGAATTCAAAGGGAACCAAGTCTACCTGCAGACAGCCATCACCAAATCCTAGTAATAATCTTTTCGTCGTGAAACAGGGGCTTGGCCAGATAACCTGGTAATATCAGCTGCAAGTCAGGATTTAAAGTTCTGAAAGGTGGTGTTCTATAAAAATGTCCACAGATAAGTAATGAATAATACTTTCTGTGACCACTGATTGAAAACAAAAGCTAGGTTAAAAGATTTGCGCCAACAAAAAGTATGCATTGCTTCAAATAGTAATGAAATAAGCTCAGCTCACTGAATTTTGAGGGATGAAATAAATTGCTTCCTGAAAAACTTTTACAATAAATGCCAACTCACAAGAATAGTCCTGCCTGGTCCAATTTTTTGTAAGCACAGACAAGACACGTATAAGGAATAAATAGTTTTCTTACCCAGAAGAACCAATTCGGCCCGAGGAATAACTTCCATATGCTCCATAAGCACCTCCACTACCACCAAGCTATAAAACAAAGATGTGAGAGTTACTATCCATTTCTAATAGCTCATGTTTGTAACAACATGCAGAACAGGGATGAACACATCCATAAATATCCGAGATTCAATCAAGTACGGAAAAAAAATACCATACACCAAAGTGCCTAGGTGTCTTATACTTAATGTACCTGTGAACTACTGTAACTACCATAAGTGTCATTAGCAGCATAATCACTTGAACCATAACCACTAGAATACGAATGCCCACGTCCAGGCCTTTTGCCATCTCTGGGATCATAATTCAAACCATCTGAACCATCAGCTGGAACATGAAGATATGGCAGAACTGGCAGGAATGTAGAAACTGCACCTTCCCTATCAAAAACATTTGCTCTCAATCGCTGACTTACTTGTATAAGAGCATCCTTGGCAACATCAAGGTCTCCAGATATCTAACAAATCAGAACAAAATTCATGATTTCTGGTAATCATTGACTTGAAAAGAATCATGGATGTTAATTACAAAATAAGAAAAATATAATCCTAGCCACTAGTAATACATTCCACTTTACCTGTACCATCTCATCATCATCAGCAGCAATTTTGGGAAGGTTGTCCTTTCCAAGGATGCGGATATTAGCTTTAGTAAACTTCCTCATCTCACTTATGATCGATCCTCCTTTACCTAGAAGGCAACCAATACGGGAGGTAGGCACAAGTAGACGAGTTGTGTATGATATAAGGCCTGAATCTCTTTCAAATTTCTCACTACATCTTGGTTGCAGACGTAAGACTGCTTCTATAGTTGGAGAATATTGGTCATCAAAGATCTGAAAAGAAGAAATTAAAAACTATCAGATTGTCAAGAAAAAAATCCATTCAGAGATTAGAAAGAACAGATAAGGAAAATCAACATGTACCTCCTTAGCTGAAATAGATATCAAGCAATCATCTCCATCAGTTGTTGAGCTGTCAACTTTGATAATTGCTCCAGAATCCTTTCTGATCTGATTGATGACAGCACCACTTTTACCAATCACCCCACCAATATTTGCGCTAGGACAAACAATGCGCAGTGAAAATTCTTTTGATGAAAGTTCATCTCTTGGAGCAGAGTATAAGGATCGTGACCAATCTGCAGTCCCTTTGTATCCTCCATAAGGATTCACCAGTGGAGCTATTCCAACAATTGAGGCTCCTGCAGTTGGGGCAATCAATGAACTCCCAGAAGAATACACATTTGGAACAGCTGAAACAAGTAAGTGCTGAGATCGTGATGGATTGTCATGAAGGCGAGATGCCATTTGATACAAGGCCTTTTTGACGACTCCAGCTTCACCAGTCACCTGAAGTGCACAATTAACATAAGAAAAGTTCTTTAAGGGATAGTTTAAAACAAACAACAACAACACTTGGTGATAGTCCCGCTGAAACGCAGGGATTGAGTAAGGGATAGTTTAAGACTAGTAAATGAAAGGTTAACAATTTGAAGGGACATAAATTCATTGAGAAAAAGCTTCTATAATCTGTTACATTATATAAAGGAGTCACTAATCACAATTCGTTCAAGAAGTGTTCTGCAAAATATGAAGAGAAAAAGCACATAGTAGGCTTTATAAAAGTGCCTTTTTTGGATATACGGGGGAACATGAATTAAAATAACATGAATTAAAATAGAGCACAGCTTTTAATAATACTAAAAGCTAGATAGCTTTTAATCTTGTAACTCCAGTTAGAGTAATTACTTACGATAAGATGTCTCAGGGACCAAGAAGGAACAAGAGGAAGTAAAACACAAGTGTTTTAAAAAGGAAATTACAACAAGTACCTGCACAAGCTCATCAGTGCTCAACGCACAATTTGGTAAATGGTCATCCTTAAGTATGCGAATCTGTGCCCCCGTCTCACTACGGATGTTTTGAACTATTTGACCACCTTTTCCAATAATACAGCCTATTTGATCAGATGGCACAAGAAGTCTAGCAGTGACCTGCTGACCACCCTCAAATTCATCATCATCGTTCAAATCCTCTGCAATAACCTTCTCATGTACCCTGAACAGAGCGTCTTGAGCAGGACATATTTGGTTATCACCATCTTCGTAGGAATTTGTCTCATCACTGGAGCTGTAAATAGTAACAACCCGTTCTTCACATCCCGGGACTGTCTCACCAATCCGAATTTTTGATCTCGTGTCTGCCCTTAATTGCTTGACTATCTCCCCTCCCCTTCCAATAATGCTTCCAATTTTCCTATTAGGGCAAAGGTAACGAAACACTGTATCCTGTGGATCAATAACAAAATGGTCTCTATCATCACCAGAATTTCTCCTCTTGTTTGACCCGCTATCATAGTCAGACTGAGAATTAGACCGCTTTCCATATCTATTCTTCTGACCCGACATTACCATAGAGAACTAACGTCTGCAGCAAATACACAGAGTACGATGAATTCACACGGTCCACACCAATGCAATAAACAAGTATTAATCTTTAGCAAACAAGAATAGAAACACAAACTGGAACTTAATCTGGAGTACTAAACTAAAGCAATGTACAAAAACATTTAACACCTATACCAAACTATAACACCTAAAAGAAACACCAAAGACTCAACAACACAACCACAACTCCATTGCATTGAAGTTATGTTCTCAAAGTTTAACTAAAGAACCCCTTCTGAAATAAACTATTAACAGAATAACCACTCTTTTTACTTAATAAGGAAAGCCACAATTTTCAATTAAAAATAAAAATATAAAGGAAAAATCAAATACTTGATATAGAATTCGCTGAACTTAACCAAAAACTCGAGATCTGATCAAAGAGGAAATATTAAACCCCAATTTACAGAAAATAAGAGGATCTCACAACGATAAGAGAACAATCGAAGATCATACAAAATGATGAGATTGGATAATGCGTGCCTGAGAATTGATGGTGTCGAAAGGGCTCTGAAGCGAGGTGATTAGATCGGTTATATTGAGAAGGATTGGAAACAATATTCTTCTTGAGAGAGCGTGGTTCTTCGATTGATTTTTCTAGGGTTGGACCAATTAATTTAATTTTGATATCTTAAGCTGCAGAGTTGAAATCTTCGGAAGTTACTTTTTGCATTCCCCATACTACCCTTATTAAAACGTCAAAACATTAGGCCACACGATTATTTTTAAAGGATAAGAAAGTAAATCCATAAATACACATGCGACAAGAACATCCACAAATAATAACAGACCAATCCCAAAAACCCCAAACAAGATTCCCGGTAATTTCTAGACACCCAAATAATAACAGACCAATCCCAAAAACCCCAAACAAGATTCCCGGTAATTTCTAGACACCCGAGCAAACACCAACCTCCACCTGATTCAAGTTTCCTCCCTCTAGATGTCAACCTCCGGGCAGCCCCAATTCAGGTACACGCAGACTCCGTCGAAGGTTTTGCATCTGCGGAAGGAGTGTTCCGAGGAGGAGTTAATCGAGCTGTGTAAGCCCTTCGGGAATATCGTCAACACCAAGTGCAATGTTGGCGCCAATCGGAATCAGGCCTTTGTCGAATTTGTAAGCTTTGGATCTTTTGTTGCTTGTTTGTTTCCCTAGAAAATCTCGCGAAATTTCAAATTTTATGGGAGTGGAAATTCGTATAACACGAATACTCTTAGCGCATTGGTTTTGGTTGCATATTTTTTTGCTTATGTGCATGGTCAAGTCTTTTTCTTTGTTCTGAAACAATATGTGCGTGTTTTTATGGTTCCTGTTTGCAGTCAGACTTAAATCAGGCAATTCAAATGGTATCGTACTATGCATCATCTTCAGAGCCAGCGCAGGTTCGTGGTAAAACAGTTTATATTCAGTATTCTAATAGACATGAAATTGTCAACAACAAGAGTCCAGCCGATGTTCCTGGAAATGTGTTACTAGTGACTATTGAGGGTGTTGAAGCTGGTGATATGAGCATTGATGTCAGTCACTTGGTAAGTTTTCTTCACCTGATATTTAATTTTTATTACTGGCAATTTAGTTAATGGTTTCATTTGAGGGCATCTGAATGTAACAAAGCAGGCTAGAAATGAGCTCGTTTTGATAGTTGGTGAATATTCTGTTGAAGGAAGATGAAGCTATATTTAGGAGGCTAGCTATAAACAATAATATTGTCATTTTTGGTACATGCCACACTATTCAATGTCTAAGTTGTCTTTGAAGACACAGAGTGACATTCTTAATGTCATTAGTTTTGTGCCATAATGGAAGTCCTACTCTTTATTCATTAGCGACCTAAACATTACTGTTGCCAGAATTTTCTGTATGGCAAAGCAGATTATGTTTGTAATTTTATACACTGTGTGCAATTTCTGTTATTTGTTTGCTTTAAAGATGTTAAATTTAATGTACTTTGTTAGTTTAAGCCAATTCAGATTATTAGTATCTATCTTCCTTTGACATCCTGTAAAAGAGTGGTGAAACGGCACAGCAATCTGCACTCCGATTGTGACCCATCTGAAATTTGCTTTGGAAATGTTTTGTTTCTATCGATCACATCTCCTGTGCTTAAATGGAACCTTTCTACTACTCAAGCAAACTGGTTGTCTCATTTTTTTCTTTTTTTTAATTCATCAAAGTCATTAAATTTTCAAGATGGTTGAATCACTGTGGCAATGCCTTATTGAATTTTTTCTGCTTGGTACAGTTTGGGAGAATTGTCGGACACTTCATACTGCTTTCTATGGTCTATCTTGAGCATTCATGTACAGTTGCCCGTTATGCACATATCTTTGATATATTGACCTTCTTTTCTACATTTGATTAGTCACTTCTTGGTATGGACCAAAACGTGTATTCTCAAATTCTTTTAACTATTGTGTATTAAGGTTTTTGTATTGAATGGTGCTTCGGGTGTTTTCTGCTTTTGGATTTGTACACAAGATTGCCAATTTTGAAAAGGCCGCGGGTTTTCATGTGACATGTTAGAAGTTACTTTTGATTTTCTGAGTTTTTTGTTTTCACTTTCAGATCACTGTTAAACCTCTTTTGGGCCATCCTTATACGTCTTTAGTCGATATTTTCTTGTTTCTTTTGGACCCTACACAGTACATATATTTTAAATCTGTTCATTTTTGTGATCCTTTGACTTTGCTTATTTTTATGTTTTCTTATATCTCTGTGTACTATATTTATTCTTTATTCTGTTTAGCATGTTTTTCGTATTAAATGTTTTCTGCATGGGGACTGTTGCTAGTGCTTAGGAGCCTGTCTTGATTGATATATGTGGTTGCCTGATACCTTTTAGGGACTACACAAATCCATATCTCCCTGTAAATCCCATTGCAATGGAGGGACCTATGCAGGTACTTCCATGTGTACTCCTTTGTTAAATACTACTTTTTTTTTTTGGTGTTAAGTATCTGATGGGCCTAGCAAACCGAAAATCCAGTTCTTGTATCAAAGAAAGAAGACAAGAGGGTTTCTTAGAGCTGGGTCCAATAAGGAGTAGAAGAATCTGAGCTTGTCATGAAT
>JAOQMR010000008.1:11776999-11788369 GCA_027563865.1 Erythroxylum pelleterianum | reverse complement strand
GTGCAGAATATAATCCCTAGAAATCAGGATTTCCCATAAGCAAATCCCTAGAAATCAGGAACTAAGTTTCCCACAAGTATCCTTTAACAAGCTGTCATCTCCGGCCTCCTGTAGGTCCTGATGGAAAGAAGAAAGAGCCTGAAAGTAATGTGCTCCTTGCTGCAATAGAAAATATGCAATATGCTGTGACAGTGGATGTTCTTCACATGGTAAGTAGTGCCCTTACTCATTTCTTCGTCATGAATTGCTATTTTGGTGTGAACTATTCTCATATATGTTGTGGCTGTTTGATCTGTTACAGGTATTTTCTGCTTTTGGTACTGTCCAGAAGATTACAATATTTGAGAAAAGTGGTGGAACACAGGCACTGATTCAATACCCTGGTATGCTTCCTTCTTCATTGTATACTGATCAGTATGATGATTGAAACTTGTTTAATGAATTTCTTTGCTGCAGCTGTTTCATGTACAGAGTTATTTCAGTCTAAATGAACTGCTTCTCACTTGTTAATTTTCATCTTTGGCTATACTAATTTTCCTTTTACAACTCTGCTTTTTATGCAAAATAATTTTGTTATTGGAATATGATAAGACCTCCGATTTGACTCACGTATTCTAGGGAAAGAAGGCCCTTGAATGAGGGGATAGTTGGTTGATCCTGGAGCGAACATATGGCATTTTGTTATCTTTCCCTTTCATTACGTTATTGTTATTTTGTTATGTTTGTTATGCCGTTACTTTCGAATCTGGAAAAGGTACATATAGGATGTCGCTAGGAGTGAGGACATGTGAATTTGGTTGTTGTTAAGAGCGCCACAGTCCTCTCGAAAGGCTGCTACCATTTTATGAAATTCCCTTTTCCGTAATACTACAAGAGTTGATCGAATCTTGTTGTTCTTTTACATAATGTAGTATCCTATCAGAAATTGGTATCAGAGGCAGCAAGCCATGCCTCCGAAGAACTCTGACAGTAAAATGGAAGCGATTGAGGAAGAATTGGAAGGAATCAGAGAAGAGTTAAGTAAGATTCCAGTAGTGGAAAGAGCTGTTGAGAGAATTTTGGAGATAGAGAAGACTCTCACCACACTCTCCCAAGGAGTGACCCAGATAATGGCCACAATTAGTGAACAATAGAGAACGGTGCAAGGGGGAAGTAAATATTTGGGTAAAGGAAAGAATACTGAACAAGAAGAAGGGTCTAGCTTGGTTGAAAAAGAAAAGAATGAGAGAGAACCTGCGGGGGTGGAAGAAATGGTAAGTGGTTACGCCACCCAGCAGTAGATGAAAAGGTTGGGCGGGAGATGTTTGGGGAATCATGGTGTACTGGGAGGCGTCTTGAGATGCCCTTATTCAATGGAATGAATCCGGAAGGCTGGTTATATCGAGCAGAAATGTTCTTTGAAATGAATCGAATGAGCGAAGCCGAAAACTTAATGGCGACTGGAATCAACTTCGAAGAGGATGCTCTCGCCTGTTTCGATGGACTGATGCGAGAACACCATTCGGTAGTTGGAGTGATTTAAAACAACAGTTGGTCCAGAGGTTCGACCAAACTCAAACTGTGAACTTGTGCGAAAGGTTTTTAGATATTAAACAACATGGGTCAGTGGCCGATCATCGGAGGGAGTTTGAGAAACTCTCAGCACTGCTAACAACGCTGCCTGTGGAGGTGCTAGAATCCACTTTTGTGTAAGAGTTGAAAATAAAGATCAGAGTTGAACTTTGTTTGATGAACCTGATGGGGCTTAAGGCCCTTATGAATACAGCCCAAATGATTGAAGTATAGAACTAGACCATCAAGCAAAATGGAAGCACATCGGGGCCTATTTCTCTTAAACCCAATCAGTGGGGAGAAGGGAAAGGACTTGTGGGTCGGAACATGAACCAGGAGGGAGAAGCCAAGGCTCCAAACCGAGGAACCTTTTAGAGCACTTGGGTCATGCCGCCAACCTGAGAACCAACGAGACCTCCAACAGAAGGAAGCCGACGACAGATCCAACTCACTGATGCCGAGATTCGAGATAGAAGGGCACTGGGGTTGTGTTATTCGTGTGAAGAAAAGTACCGGCCAGGCCATGTGTGTCAAGAAGGAACTTCAAATTTTGCTCATCATTGACGGAGAAAGAGAAGAGGAGCCGGTGGGTATGGAACCGTAGGACGACGAGCGGATTTTAGGGGACAAGACTGAGAATGCGGAAGTACACATGACGGAAGCTATTGAACTATCCCTAAATTCGGTGCTTGGCTTGAATACACGAGGCATCATGAAGATGAGAGGGATGTTGGCTGGGAGAGACGTGGCAGTGATGGTCGATTGTGGAGCTACCCATAATTTCCTATCTTTAGAGATCATTGAAGAACTACGGGTACCACTCATTTCCGCTTGCAATGACGGGGTAATTATGGGTAATGGTCTAGTAGTTAAAGTGAGGGGCATTTGCAAGGGAGTAAGGATTGAGGTTCAGGGAATAACAATCATTGAGGATTTTTTGCCTCTACAATTGGGCAGTACTGATATAATTCTCGGTATGCAATGGCTGGGAAGTATTGGGAATATGGAGGTGAATTGGAGTAACTTGGTTATGGAATTTTGCGTTGATGATTCTCGAGTGGTGCTAAAAGGGGACCCCTATTTATGCAAGACAGGAGTTTCGTTGAAGACCATGACTAGGGCAATGCAACAAGGAGTGGGGCTGAAATTACGTGACAAATGGGCAGTTTCGGAAATGGTCCAACAAGTGCTAAGGAATCATCAGAAGGTATACCAACCTATCACAGAACTACCTCTTTAAAGGGACATCGACCATGTAATTAACTTGGAACCGGGAACGTCGCTAGTTGATGTTAAACCCCATCGTTACCCACACTATCAAAAAAATGAGATCGAGAAGATGGTCAAGGAAATGATTGCAGCAGGAATTAGTCAACCTTCCATGAGCCCTTATTCAAGTCCCGCACTACTGGTTAAGAAGCAGGATGGGAGCTGGCACTTTTGTGTAGATTATCGAGGACTTAATCGAGTGACAATAAAAGATCGTTACCCGATACCGGTAATTGACGAGCTTCATGGAGCTAAGCTCTTTTCAAAATTGGATTTAAAATCAGGCTATCATTAGATCCGGATAAGGGTGGAAGACATTCCAAAGGTGACATTTAGAACTCACGAGGGTCACTACGAATTTAGGGTGATGCCCTTTGGGCTATCAAACACCCTGGCAACTTTTCAGCCCTTGATGAATCGTGTGCTTCATTCTTTCCTGAGGAAGTTCATCTTAGTTTTCTTTGATGATATGTTAGTCTACAGTAGAGATGAAAGGGCCCATGCTGAGCACTTGGATAAGGTGCTTACCACCTTGACAGAACATCAGCTTCTTTTAAACGAGAAGAAATGTGTGTTTGGGCAGAGGAAGATTGAATATTTGGGGCGTTGAGACCAAGGGGTTGAGGTGGATAAGGAGAAGGTTAGAGTAATGGTAAATTGGCCTACACCATCAAACTTGAGGGAACTCCGGGGCTTCTTAGGCCATACAGGTTACTATAGGCAATCTTTAAAAGGGTATGGAAACATAACGTGGCCATTGACACAGCAACTGAAGGAGGACTCTTTCCATTGGAATGCAGAAGCAACAAAGGCATTCCAACAATTGAAAGAAGCTATGACACTTGTTCCCACCTTGGCTTTACTCGATTTTACAAAGCCTTTTACTTTGGAAAGCGATGCTTCAAGTACAGGATTAGGTGCAACTTTGTCTCAAGATGGTCACCCTATTGCTTTCATCGTTGTCAATATATGAACGAGAGTTGATGGCTATTGTGTTGGCAGTACAAAAGTGGAGGCACTACTTGTTAGGACTAACATTTTGTGATTCAAACTGATCAAAAAAGTTTGAAACATTTGTTAGAACAGAAGCTTATACAGCCAGAATATCACAGTTGGGTTGTTAAATTAACCGGGTATGACTTCGAGATCCGGTATAAACCGGGAAAGGAAAATGTTGCAGCTGATGCCTTATCCCGAATCTCTCAGCCTGAGCCACTTCAACTGACTGCTATTTCTATTCCAAGGGTGTTAGACGGTGATTTAATACGAAAAGAAGTGGCTGCGGACTCCAACTTTGCCGAGATAATTCAAAAATTGCAAGATAGCATAGAGGAATTGCTTGGTTATTCTTTGCAACATGGCACTCTGTTGTATAAAGGGAGAATGGTTCTGCCCAACAATCCCAGTATTTTGCCTACCTTGATACACGAATTTCATACTAGTCTAATTGGGGGACTTTTTGGATTCTTGGGACCTATAAAAGTGAGGTGTTTTGGAGAGGCATGAAGGAAGATATTCGGAAATTTGTAGCTGAATGTGTCATATGTCAACAGAACAAATACGTAACTGCCTCTCCCTCGGGACTACTCCAACCTCTTTCCATTCCTAATAGAATTTGGGAGGATATTTCTCTTGATTTCGTGGAAGGCCTTCCCAAATCAGTGGGATATAATTCCATTCTTGTGGTTGTCGACAGGCTAAGTATGTGCATTTTCTGCATTTAAAACACCCTTTCACAGCGAAGTCGGTGGCTGATATTTTTGTTCGGGAGATTGTTCGACTTCATGGAATGCCCAGGTCTATTGTTTCAGACCGTGACAAAATTTCATTAGCAATTTTTGGGAAGAAATATTCAGATTACAGGGGACTGTCCTACAGCGGAGTACGGCTTATCATCCCCAATCCGACGGTCAGACCGAAGTTGTAAACAGAAGAGTAGAGACCTATCTGTGTTGCTTTGCAGGCGCTCAACCCAAGAAGTGGAATTCTTGGCTTCTAGGGGCAGGATATTGGTATAATATTTCCTACCATATATCTACTAACATGACTCCCTTCAAAGCTGTATATGGCAGGGATCCCCCACCTTTAGTGCATTTTGATAGTCTAACTACAAGACTATCTGACTTGGAGAATCAGCTTAAAGAAAGAGACGCAATTTTGGAAGAACTCAAGCTCCATCTTGCAAAAGCTCAAGTGAAAATGAAAGTGCACGCAGACAAACATCGGAAAGACGTTCAATATGATGTGGGTGATCTGGTTTTCCTCAAATTGAGGCCTTATAGAATGCGCTCTTCGGCTAAAAGAACAGAACGAGAAAAACTCACCGAAGTTTTTCGAGTTTTTCGGCCCTTATCGCATTCTAGAGCAGATTGGAGCAGTGGCATATAAACTTGATTTACCGGTTGGTACTAACATCCACCCAATCTTTCATGTCCCCCAACTCAAGAAGGCGCTTGGATTTCAACGGATCAATCAGCCCCTTCACCGCAATTGACTTCAGACATGGCATGGTTTGTGACCCCAGTGAAGGTATTACAGTGGCGTGACACCGTGAGGGGCAAAGAAATCTTGGTTAAATGGTGTGAACTACCTAATTTGGAAGCTACTTGGGAATCTCCCGAGGCAATCCAACAACAGTTTCCTAATTTTCTCCTTGAGGGAAAGGTGGAACTCGACGGGGAGGGTAATGACAGACCTCTGATTCGACTCACGTATTCTAGGAAAGAAGGCCCATGAATGAGGGGACAGTTGGCTGATCCTAGAGCGAACATATGGCATTTTGTTATCTTTCCCTTTCATTCCGTTATTGTTATTTTGTTATGTTTGTTATGCCGTTACTTTCGAATCCGGAAAAGGTACATATAGGCTATCGCTAGGAGTGAGAAGGACATGTGAATTTGGTTGTTGTTAAGGAGAGCCTCAGTCCTCTCGAAAGGCTGCTACCATTTTATGAAATTCCCTTTTCCATAATACTACAAGAGTTTGATTGAATCTTGTTGTTCTTTTTACATAAGGTAGTATCCTATCAGAATATTATGCAGGCATGAAAGTTGGATTACTTTTAATTTGTGAGACCCACAAGATTTCATAGAGTACATGTGTTTCTAGCAGATCTTTTCACTATTTATACCATTCTCCATGGTGACTGTTACTGTTGATATGTTGCCGATTTACAAGAATTGCCATTTCTTTTCCTCGGAAGATATCATATAGCATTAGGTGAATAAAAGCATTATATGTTGTCTTTGTTTGATAAGTTTGCTCCTACATGTTTTCAGATATTGGGACTGCAACAGTAGCCAAAGAAGCATTAGAGGGACACTTATGATGGTGGCTATTGTAAGCTTCATCTATCATACTCGTCATACTGATCTCAATGTAAAGGTATAAATATGTGTTTTTATCTTCATGATAGAGATTAAAAGGAAAAAATAAAAATAAAAGATGCGATTAGAGGAAATGTGCATCTGTTGTTACTCAATTGAATTTATGTCCCTTCATACTTGAACTTTGATGTCATTCAATACAGTTTTGATTCCCCACTTAGTGAAGACTTGATAAGAGAATTGAAGCTGGTGCTGATTTGTTTTGAATTTCTTGGATGTAGGCTAACATTGACAAAAGTAGAGACTATACCATACCTGATGCGAGTTTGCTATCAGCAACTGTCCCTGCCAATCAAACTACCTGGCAGATTCCTCAGGCTACTTTAATGTACCCACGGAACAGCTGTACCACGACAGCTGCTGCTACAGGTCCAATTCATACAGGTCAAGTGCCAACTCAGATTCCTACTGGACAAATGCCAGCTTGGGGTTCGACCCTGCATTCTAGCGGACTCTATGTCTCAGTTCCAGGTACTTTTCCTGGTCAACCATGTTCGATGCCTCCAGGCCCAGCCTACGCTGCTGCCGCAATTCCAGCTTGTTTCTCTACAAGGGAGCCCAGTTTCTCCTGCCATAACTTCAATGACGGTGACTAAACCAAATAATGTTCTCCCTGGCGGTGTTTGACCTACAGCTCAGCCTGCTTATTATGGCCGATGATCCTTTTGAACAGTTTTTGTCTTTCCTATGCTTTTGTAATGATAATACTTTCAAATGTTTAAGGTTCGCAGTTATTTTGACATTTTCCATATATCATTAAAAGAGAAGTTAAATTACCATAGTTTCAATTACCCATTGTTTTTCCAATGGGGTGCAATAATGCTGGTGGATGTGTCCAACTATACTATAAATTAAGAGTACGTCTTGAAGTAATCGGTAAAATTGTTCACAAGTTTAAGTTCTGTAAAAATATAAATGAAAAGTTGCGTAAATTATGATCTTTTTCATATTCTCACAAAGTAGGAGTTTTGTAAAACGTTAACTTTACTATGAATTCTTTAGTTGCTAGCTAATGTTGAGCCATGTATTGAAATGAGTGTTTATGTTGAAAATTTATAAAAGGAGTTATTTTACACCGAAAAAGATAAAAGTACGAAATAATTTATGTGATAAAGATCTATATGTTTTTAAGAAATTTTTTTATAAAAAATATCTTGATTTTGAAATATTTTAAAAATTCTTTTTCCAATTTTTTATTCTTTCTTTTAAACTTATCCTTTTTCAAACCGGCTCCCATTTCGAGTCAAGAGATAGATAAATAGACACATCTCATTGCACTAATTGGGGGTGTTCGTAGTGACTGACGGGGTCGAAGACCAAGAAGTAAAAAATAATTACAAAACATAAACAATAAGAATATAAGATATTAAATAATCAACTATTATTTATATGAAACCATTAAACTCGAACATAATTAATTAAATTTGACACAAACTAATTATTTATTATAATTATTTTAAATTATTAATTTAAGTTGAATTTAATTTATTTGGATCGAGTTTTAAAACTAAATTGGGTTATCATATTAATAACGTAAACTAATTAATTGTTGATATTCATACCTCATTGTTATTTTTTAATCAAAGTTTAAAATAAGGAATTTTTCAAAAAAAATATTAGAAGAAAATTCTTTGAGATTTTTAAAAATTAAAGAATTTTCCAAAATTTTTATCTTACAAGAGAGGTCTATGTCATTTTCCTTGATTTATATATAAAAATAAGAAGTAATTTAAAATTTTGAGTTGAAATGTAAAGTTCTAGTTACATATGAGTTTATTTGGAATTAATCTAAAATTTCAATTCTTTTAAAAATTTATAAATTTGGGCAGATTTCTAGGTTTGGATTAAATAAATATTGATTTATAAAAATGACTTAAATAATTGTATATTAACTATGCATTAGGTTGAGGGGCTGCTACATGAATTTAATTATAAAGGGTAAATATTAGAAATTCATAGGTCGAAATAACTTGTAATATATATGAAAATTCATAAATAAAGACATCTTATATAATTTATAATTTATTATCTAAGATTTTAAATTGAGATATGGTTAGTAATGAAAGCTGTTGGGCTAGACCAGGTTGGTAGAGTTTCAAGATAAAGGCCTGGGTATTAGTTTGATTGTCTTAGGTAGGCTCAATCAAGTCTCAAGCCAAGATTTCACAACGAAATCACCGTCCAAACCAACCACCCACTGCGGCAAAATCCTTAACAACGGAACCATTTTCTTCTCCCTCTCATTGTTTCCTACCCCATCAATCAATAACGTAACTAGTTTTCTTCTCCCTCTCATTGTCTCCTACCCCATTAATTCCTATATCGTCCTCTGTTGTAGTTATTTTTATGAAATGAAACAAAGTACAACCGTTGTGTTAGCTATGTTAATATAATTGTAAAGAGAAAACCAGAAGAGAAAGAAGGAGAGATACACAAAAGAGTGAGAGAGAGATACACAGAGAATATTAGAGAAGAAAGACAACATTCATTCTGTTACATGCCTCTTACTATCAGTTACTACAATGTTTTTAATACACGTAAGGGATTACTAGTAAAAGGGCTGATTTCCGATAACAATGGTGTGAGTTTATTTAAACCTTGCGTTGCTATGTAGTAGTTCAAACAATGATGTTTCCATTAATTCTTCAACTCATCCAAAGTTCCCTGGTGGGGTCGTCGTCTTCATTTTTCTCTGCAACAATCCCTTCCCTTTCGAATCCTTGTCTACCAAATTGTCCTCTGGAAATCGTTTCTGGAGTTCAAAAAGGTATTCCCCGGAGGCATTATTACTTCGACCTGAGTCGTCATCTCCAGTGACCATATAAAATTGCAATTGTTTCTTTTTACATTTATGGCCTAGATTATATTTTCATCGCACCAGAAATAGAGCCCTCGTGCTTGCTTATCGTCAAACTCTTTGCTATTAATGTGTTTAGTATGTTTAAAAAGTTTTACTGATGATGTGAGCGACATAGATGTTGGTGTAGGCAGTATTCCATCAGAGCATGATCTTCGGTTTATGTTTTTTATGTGATATAGTCTTAAAACTACGTTAGGACTTCCACCGTTGCTCTCGTTCCTCATTGTGTTTCCTTGACTTAGTAGAGTATGTCTGTGAGACAACATTATAGCTTCTTGCTTACGAGCTAACGCGTAGGCTTAATGCAATGAATGAGGTTCATGTAATTTCAGTGTCACTCCGATTTCAGGTTTGAGTCATTTCATAAAGAACCCAATCAAGTACTCCTTCGGTAATGATAGTCTGTTTGAGTAGTGATCAAATTGAGCACAGGAATCTAACACTGTCCCATCATTTTTTTTTTTTGTTACAAATGAGAAACACAATCAAATACGAGAATACAAAACGCCTTCCGCATCGCTGCGGAGAAGCTCCTGGAGGCACGAAGGCGGCTCCTGAAGGGTATAAAGACCCGCTCGAAGGACTACTGCAAGATTGGCTAGACGGTCCGCACACTGGTTCCCCTCGCGGTAGACATGCTGGAAAAGAATCTCCCATGATCGACGGAGAAGCTCCCGGATACCTGTCACCAAGAAAGAAACCCCCGTAAGTGGAAGGTTAGAATCAGAAAGGATATTAATCACCTCAAGGGAGTCAACTTCGGCAATAACCCGGCGATAGCCCTTCTCCCAAGCCAAAGTGAGACCCCTTTGGAAGCCCGACTAGATCATCAAAATTTTCGCGTCAAATCTCTATTTAAGGGCCTTGGTGAACTCCTCCCAATCGACCATTTTTGCCTTATTACGATTTTTTATGTACAACCGGTACTACTCTTGAGCCCTTTCATCCATATGCAAAATCGCTATATGCACCTTTGCTTTCTCGGAGTGTGATCTAGCTGAAAAAATTGTTCACGATGGTACAACCATAGCTTAACATTTTCGCTATTAAATAAAAGGAACTCAATCTGACTCAACCTCGTTGGTGTTGAGTTTTCATCCTTCTCTACCCTTGGTTCATTATTATAAGAAGTAGGTTCTGATAGCTTCAAAACTATATCTTCTAGTTCTCTTCCTTGCTTATGCAAAAATTGCAGAAACATAGCTCGTAACTCTAACATTTCCTTCTCTATCTTATTAACTTTGTTTTGAATTTATGAAAATATTTTCTCACTTTTCACCTATGTCTCCACCAAGTTCCTCACATTTTCTTCCAACCTCTGCATATCCGCAACTCTCGTCCCTTTGTCATTGTTTCTCCTTAAATCGTTGCTTTGATAACAATTGTTGTAGTTATTTTTATGAAATGAAACATAGCGCAACCGTTGTGTTAGCTGCGTTAATAGAATTGTAAAGTGAAAACTACAAGAGAGAGAAAGGAGGATAGATACATAAAAGAGAGAGAGAGAGAGAGAGAGAGAGAGAGAAAAAGAGATACACAGATAAGATAATATTAGAGAAGGAAGACAACATTCATTATGTTACATGTCTCCTACTATATGTTACTACAAGTCTTTAACACACGTAAGGGATGGCTAGTATAAGGTTTGGTTTCTGATAACAATGGTGTGAGTTTATTTAAACATTGCGTTGCTATGTAGTAGTTCGAAAGATGACATTTCCATTAATTCTTCAGCTCATCCAAAATTCTCTAGTGGAGTTGTCTTCTTCATTTTTCTCTGCAACATCCTATCTATCCCTGCAATCTTCACTAGCTCTGCCACCATCTTTGACCCTCCTTTCCAACACATCGTCACCAGCGCTGCCGTTGCGTTCTCTCTAGCACCATCCAACCCTTTCCTCAGTAGCAACCCTAGTCTTTTCACCGAGCTATGCACGACGACAACTACTACTATACCTCCTCTTTTCACCATTGCCTCCTTTAACAACGACGATATGACTTAGGTAACCATCACCATAACACTTTCCTCTGCTAAACAACTCACTGTTTCCTTGTCTTCGTATTTTTTTTCAAAATTTCATTGTTTCTCCATATCCTCTATAAAGTTACGAGAACAAAATTTCAAAATACAGAATTGACCACCAGGTATGATGCATGCTAGAAATATATGAGATTTGGTTTGGGTGGGTTCCGAAGCCCACAGGGGAGTGGCCCCCGCTTATGGAGTTGCCCAAATCTGAGGAATTGTCCCTTTGGTCTGCCAGGGTGATTTGTGGGAGTCGAACCCCTGACCAAAGGGTTTTG
>JAOQMR010000008.1:11763776-11776899 GCA_027563865.1 Erythroxylum pelleterianum | reverse complement strand
GATAATCAACTTATATAGTAAATACCTGTAGGAATTAGGTCATCTTGGAGGAATGGGCCGTGGGTGCATAAATTGAATATCTTGGGCCTGGGCCTAGAATATCCGACCCAACCAAGATTAATTGAAGAACACTAGAAACCCTTATACATGATGAACACCATAAAATGAAAGACTAGAAACCATGAGCGAGTGGCTAGCAAAAATGTGAAGAGAGGAAAAGGAAAGAAATTGAAGAAAGTGTTGGGGAAAATTACAACAACAGCAACAATAATAATAGTAATAGAAATAAAGTGCAAGAAACTAAATCAACATACAAGCAATTTACGTGGAAAACTTCTCTCAACTAGGGGAAAAAATCATGGTCCGGATCTTTACTGACTAAAATTAATCCATTATAATAATCAAGAGTACAATTGACAACCAACAACAATAATCTCAACAATAAGAACAATTATCTCTAGGTTCTAATACAAATTGAAAACCTTAATCTATTTAGTACTCTCTACAATACCTGTCGAAGATGATCCGCTTCTTCTTGATTATCTCACCAAACAGCTCTCATCACACATGCCAAAACAAAGGAGTAGACTTCTTTTTTTCTCCTCCTCCATTCTAGTTTTTTGCCAATACCACTCACAAGCGAAAAAGGGTAAAGTCTTTTTTTATCTCATCATAAATTGGCCTCTCCAATAAGCCAACAAAACAAACACCTTACTCACAAAGCAATGAAGCACCGCCTCCTTCCACCCATGGGTCAATAAAAAAATCTTCACTTAGTGAGCCACCACTTGCAAGTAAAACAAAGCCCACCCTTGTAATATTTCATCGAGAACAATTTTGGTGTTTTAACCCTTTTTATTTTCTTTTTCTTTTTTCTTATTTTTATTTTATTTCAAACAATAATTAAAATAAAACTCACATAATTAGTATTTGAGATTTAGGAAGATACACAACAAAAAGGGAGAGCTTCAGCTGGCTACTTGCAATATAGATTATCGAAGAAGAGAAGAATAAGAGAGAGGTACTGAACGACACCATTTTATCTAAAGTAACATGATGAACGATACCATTTTATCTAAAGTAACATGATGTCGTTCAGTGAAATTAGAACGTACAGGTCGAAAACTTAGATATTTTTTATACAAAAAAATATGAGTTCAACTTAATATTCGGTCAAATTGAGTGAACTTATTGACTTCACATTGACTCGAATTGAACCACACCCTCCCTGGATTATTCTAAAACAGGGAGCTTTGTACACCGGATACATTGACTTTATAAACTCATAATTTATTATTTAAGATTGAAATATATGATTGCTTTTATTAGATATGAACTCGTAATTTATTGTTCAAAATTTTGAGTTAAGTAGCAATATTATTTTATCAATTCATAAGTCTAAACCAAGGCTTTTACCTTAGTGCTTCTTCGACGTGGGTTGGTACGGCAAGAGATTTGAGTAACTTAGTCGAATGTATCTGTCCATAATTTACTACTAGGAGTGGAAAGAGAGGCAAAAGTGCCACTGGAGTTGTCGAAGGAGGTTGATTCCGGTGGTTTTAAGTAATCTATGTTAAGATATATGTTATATATATATTATTATTTAATTTTAGCATTATTAGATAATTGGACCTATAAGATAATGTAGCTTCAAGATTTACATTGAATTTAATTGGGTAATGATAGCTAGACCATGGCTTGTTGTGATTAAACAACAATTCTGATTTGACTTGGATTCAAAACACTATTTTGGATAATGTTCTAAATGTTATGGAATCCTATCCTGAATAGATGTGTATTTTGAGAAGAGTTATGATAGATTTTTGGGATAATGTAAAACTCTATTTTAAATTGAAGTTGCATTCGTAACTTACTTTATTGGTTCATCAATTGAGACACGTTGCTTGGATGTTGAAGCCTCTGCGAAAAAAGAAATGACCATAAGTTTGGAGATTGAGCTAAAGTATCGGATGCACTATATAAAAAAAGATATATCATGTGTTGTGGATGGGTTCCTTGTGCGTGAAATATTGTTGGTGAACTTAAAAATTCCAGGAGTTGTTCTTATACAATGGGTGTTAATTGAGCATGTACCATCAATAGCCGAACAAAATCTCGAGCGTGCATAAGACAAGAAATGGTGCAGTGGGCATTAACGTGTGATTTTCTAGATTTGCTTATATGGGGTTGTGTATGTGTTCTTTGTGAGAAAAATATCGTGGGTTAACATCAAAATTCTGAGAGTTGTTTTTATATGATGTGTCGTGTTTTGAGTTATAAACACCGTGGGTTAACTTCTATTTTCCAAACTTGCTCTTCTGGGTTTGTGCGTGAAATATACATGATGTGTGGAGTATCTCGTATAGTTTAATTGGAGTTGTTGAAGCTAGGATGAATCAATTCAACTGGTGGACAGATTTTCAGATGTATTTCGGGAAGCTGAAATCATAAGGAAGTCTTTCTTTTATCTCAAGTATATCGTTATTTTGCTCTTAGTTGATTTTGTACTTGAGTTATTTTTATTAATTATTGTTTAATTAAAAGTAATTTAGAAAAATCCTCTGACGAGGTTAACACAAGTCGGTCGCATTTTTGGGTGTGAAATTCTTTCAAGGGAAGTGAGGTTAAGAGATAGTGTCAAGGGTTGAGTGGTGTCGGCTCAATAAAGTCTTGGGTAAATCTATTATACTTTCATGAAAGTATTAAGATGGGCGAGGACTTCGCAAATGTAGGCAAGGTGTGCCAAACTGCGTTATCAAATTTCTAGTGCTTTTTATTATTTCATTTTTGATTGCTTTTGTTTTCGCTTGTGCTAAAGACGTCCACGGTAAAATTGAAAAGTTTGCAAAATTACTACCCCCTTCGGTTTTTCAATTGGTATCAGAGCAAGGTCATCGAGTCTGAACTTGGTAGCAAGTTAGTTTGGATCTGGGTTTCGCAATTATGGTCATAAGAGAAGGAGCATCAATTGTTAGGCCACCGCTATTGGGCGGCTCCTATTATCCTGCATGGAAATCATAGATAAGTGTCTTTATTTAGGCACAGGGATTAAGAGCATAGAACTCAGTGTTACATGGTTGGACACATCCGATGATTACTTATGATAAGGGAGAGACATTTCTAAAAGATCCATCTAAATAGACAAGAGTTGAAGAAGAAAGAGCACTTGAAAACTTACAAGCATTGCACTCAATTTTCAGTGCTATTGATGAAGGATGTTTCTCAATGATATCAACCTATGAATCAGCTAAAGAAGAGTAGGATACTTTACATACTATTCATAAAGGGTCTAAATCTGTGATAGCGTCAAAATTACATGTGTTAACTTTGAGGTTTGAGGAACTGAAGATGGATGAAAATGAAACCATTGGAGACTTTCATGAAAAAATACGAGATATAGCGAATCAGGCACATCAACTCAGGAAGAAACATTCCAATCTGAAACTAGTCAAGAAGATGTTGAGATCATTACCTCTGAGATTTATTCCAAAAATTTCAGGAGGCCTACGACATTAATGATATGTCATTGGAGAAAGTAATTAGAATTCTTACAAATTTCGAAATGAATCTTTTAAGGGGTAAACAAGAAAGAATCAAAGAATTGACACTACAGGTTGAAATCAGAAAAGATATGAATGTTGTAGAAGATGAATTCGACGAGTATGAGGATATGGAGCTATTAACATGAGAGTTCGGTAAGTGGCTAAAGAGAGTGAAAAAGGACAGACCTGAGTTTAGGCAAAATGACGGGAGCTCATCGAACAACTTCAAACAACAAGTCAAAACTCAAAAGGGAGAAAGAAAGGTAAAGAGAATTCAATGTCATGAGTATCAAGGCTTTGGACATGTTTAAGCGGAGTGTGCTAATCAGTGTTAATATAGAAGGTACTGTATCAGCTGAAAAACGGTACAAAACCAAGCTTTTTGGTACTAGTGACCTCCGTCCCTCTCCTAGCGTCTGTAACTCATCCCTCCATATCTCACATTTTTCGGCCTGTACTGGCCGAAAAACGGTACAAGACCAAGCTTTTTGGTACTAGTGACCTCCGTCTCTCTCCTAGTGTCTGTAACTCATCCCTCCGAATCTCACATTTTTATTTCTCTCTCTCTCTCTCTCTCCTCTTTATCTCCTAGCCACCACCGTCTCTCCCTCACTACCTCATGTGTCGCTGTTGCTAGCCACTACTCCGCGATCATCTCTTCCTCACGTGGCCAACGCCTAAGTCAATCACAGAAGCCTCCACAACCAGTCAACCACCACTAGTTCCTGTTGCTACAAATTTGAACCACATACCCAGAATCAAACTTTTTCTTCGTAACTGACCTTGAATTAAAAGAATGAAAGCTAAGACACAAAAGGATAATAAAAAAAAGGCCAGAAAAGAAGGTGAATAGAAGAAACTAGAAAGTCGGTGGAAGGGAAAAGAGAGAACAAAAGCTAAAGCAATGTCCTATTGTCCTCTCATTCTAAAGCTTTCGTGTACTTATTTATTTAATTATTTTAATTATGTAAATGTAGTGTAAAATTGTAAATGAGCCCATTTATATTTTTATGAATATTTTTTATAATTCTAGTTAATATATAAAATTACAAAAAATTTTGAATTTAAAATCTAATTTATCCTAAAATTATCCTTTTGTATAATAAGTTTAATAAAGTCTTTTTCTTTTTTAAATTTTAAATGAACATAAAAGAAATTAAATCAAAATTTAGTAAGTAATAATGTTATAAATGAAATTCTATTGACAACAAAATATAGTTTCTTTAAAGGTAAAATTATTTTAAGTATATTGAAAACTCATTTAGCCAATTCATTTCTCATTTAATGCTTAATTAGTAGTTTCTTAAATAATTCAATTATCAAATATTATTTTGTATATTATTATACAGATGATATAATTTTTATAATTTACATCTAAATTAAAACTTTTTCTCATGGATAGAGCGACGAAAGCAATCAAGGCCAATATGAAAAATAGGCCTTCATTATACACACCATATCTTTCAATCATTAATGAAAGAAGGGAAAAAAATAACTTTCTTCTCTATTATTTGCAGCTGGGGCATTTGTGAATCCTAGTGTGTATTTTAGTGTGCATTTTTGAATCCTAGTGTGTATTTTAGACTAGGCATTTTTGGCAGATTGGGTTTCTGAAGAACCGAATTTGGTTGATGTGAATGATTTGGATTTGGAAGATAATCTTGGATGGGACAGCATTGACATGTCATCTGGTGCATTAAATTTGAATGGTAATGATGTTGAAGCTCCTTTTAATGATGAGAATTTTGTACCAAATGATCACTGGGGTCAGTGCAATTCTAGCGGGTATCCTCCCATTGACGATTGAATTCTAGGTTTTTGTTTTTCCTCTTCTTTTAATGTTACTTGTATTTGATGTTTATGTTAAATTCTATATATGTAATGTAACTGTAATGTTTTTTTATTTCAGGTTTAATTTCTACTTGATCGTTTCTTCGTCATCAACTCTTTTTGTAAATTGTTTAAGGATATTTATTGTTCTTTTTATTGGATGTTTTGAATCTTTTGATGTAATATTATTTATTAAAATGATGAAATTGTATTATTGTAATATTTTAAATACTTTGTATTATTCTTAATTTTATATTTATATGATGATGATTGTCTTTGTTTATATTAATTATGGTTATTATTTATATGTGAAATATTTAAAAAATATTGTTATTTCATATTAAATTATTAATTGTCATTGTTATTTATTATTATGATTTTTGAAAACAGGGTTGATATAACAGTAAACTAGTAAAGTATACAGTACAACTGTACAATATACCAATGGACTATTTTACAAATTTTAAAAATTTTAGGGACTATTTTATAAAATTTAAAAATTATCCGAAACGGTATCCGATATCGGTATTCATAACATTGGTGCTAATATCTTAATCTGGTACCGAGTCCGGTACGGTATTCATAACATTGGTGCTAATATCTTGAAGAAGAGAAAAAGGAAATCCTATACGAGTACTTAGAGTGATAATGAATATGGAAGTGAAGAAGAATCTGTGACTAGTGCTGCTATAAAATAACTAATTTAGCTACTTGTTTAACAGTAACCGAGAAGGAAATACTTGTTTAACAATAACCGAGAAGGAAGTAACTGAAGACGAAAAAGTGAGTAAATCAGGAAATTTCGGGAAAATGCAAACAATTCAGCTCAAAGCTCAATCTCAGATTATAACAATGATGACAGTACTTCAGATAATAAAAAAGAAGGTATTTATGAAACCTATGAGTTAATATATAGTAAATGAGTCCAAACATGTAAGAAAAATGAGAAGTTAAAGGAGGAAAACACTTCTATAAAGAACATCATTTAAGATATAGAGAAAAAAGTTATTGTCTACATTAGATGAGCTTGATGAAGCTAGAATGAAATTAGTATGTACCGAAAAGGAATTGAGAATGTTGAATGGATGCACAGAAAAACTAAAAAAGTTAATGAAAATTGGCAAGGTTAAAGGAAATTTTCAAGGCATTGGCTATAAGGGTAAGTGCTCTAAAATGAATGAGAAGAAAAATAATATGTCCAGATCTGTCCGAGAAGAAGAAACATCAAGAAAGAATCGAAGATTTGTACTCACGTGTCATTTTTACAGAGTTATTGGGAACATAAGGCCGAGATGCTACAAGATGTTACAAATGATATTTCAAAGGGCAAAACTGAAAATCTAGACACTCTCCATTAAATTTCCATTAGTAGCCTATAGTACTTAAGCAAACTTGAATTAGAAAGAGTCAAGTATAAGCACAAAGATATTGTAAAGGAAAAACAAGAAATTGTCTAGATTCACAGTTAGTTACTACTTGTGAAGAAACTGTTCAGACAAAGGATAAATCAGTTACTTCAGAAGAAGAAACTGATGACAAAGATAATATGACAAGAATTAAGGCCAGGTTTGAATTTCTTTGAGGGGCACAGGGACTGCATACTTTACATTTTTGAAGTTTTTTTGTGTTGTTTTTAAAAAAATGAAACATAAAAAAATTGTCTACTTTAGTTCTTTAGTTTTTATGTTGCCATTATCGTTCTAACTTTTTAGTAGTTTGCGTTGTGACTTCTATTTGGCTCCACTAAAGACTCTTCAGCTCTCTCATCAATATGAGTCTCTCTCTCACTACACTGACAACACTCATCTTTATTTGCTTGGGTTTATGAATTTGATCACTCTTATGAAGATGGAATTGAAGTAAGTAATGATATGTTGACATGTGTATTGATTGATAGTAAATTGTCATCTTGGCATGCTTATGATTCTTTCGCTGCACCAATGGTTGATTATTATGATTATGCGTTTTGATATTGTTTTGTCCCAAGAGGAGACATCAAATTCTTTTTAGTGACTGTTCCATTCAGGGGGAGATTTCAAGGTATATGTGTGACTATTTGCCTTACTTTTTGGTATCTTTTTGTCACAAGGGGAATAAATTTGGATGATTGGATAATTGTGATGTCCTTTGGAACTTGATATTTGATTAAGGGGGAGTTCTTTTTTCATCTCATGTGGATTGTGCATTTGATATTTATATGTCCAATTATCTCCTTTAGGGGGAGTTTTAAATATGTGACAAATAATCCCAAAAAAGGAATATTGATAAGATATATGTTATATATCTTATTATTTAATTTTGGCATTATTAGATAATTGGACCTATAAGATAATGTGGCTTCAAGATTTACATTGAATTTAATTGGGTAATGACAGCTAGACCTTGTTGTGATTAAACAATAATTTTGATTTGACTTGGATTCAAAAAGTTTTTTTGGATAATGTTTTAGATGTTATAAAATCCTATCTTGAATAGATGTGTATCTTGAGAAGAGGTATGATAGATTTTTAGGATAATGTAGAACTATATTTTAAATTGGAGTTGCATTCGTAACTTACTTTATTGGTTCATCAACTGAGACACGTGGCTTGGATGTTGAAGTCTTTGTAAAAAAAGAAGTGACCATAAGTTTGGAGATTAAGCTAGAGTATCAAATGCACTATATAAAAAAGAAGATATATCCTGTGTTATGGATGGGTTCTTTGTGCGTGAAATACTGTTGGTGAACTTAAAAATTCTAGAAATTGTTCTTATGTAGTGGGCGTTAATTGGGCACGTCTCCATCTGTAGTTGAAGAAAATCTCAAGTATGCGTAAGAGAAGAAATGGTGCAGTAGGCATTAACGTGTGATTTTCTAGATTTGCGGGTTAACCCAAGGTGTTTATAACTCAGAACATGCACAGCTCTTCTGGATTTGTGCGTGAAATATACATACTATGTGGAACATCCTGTATGGTTTAATTAGAGTTGTTGAAGCTGGGATGAATCAGTTCAGCTGGTAGACATATTTTCAGATGTATTTCGAGAAGCTAAAATAATAGGGAAGTCTTTCTTTTATCTCAAGTATATCGTTGTTATGTTCTTAGTTGATTGAGTACTTGAGTTATTTTTATTAATTGTCGTTTAATTAAAAGTAGTTTAGAAAAATTCTTTAATAAGGTTAACACAAGTCAGTCGTATTATTGGGTGTGAAATTCTTTCACAAGAAGTGAGATTGAGAGATAGTATCAAGGGTTGAGTGGTGTCGACTCAATAAAAGCTTGGGTAAATCTATTGTATTTTTGTGAATATATTAAGTTGGGTGAGGCCCCCGCAAACGTAGACAAGGTGTGCCGAACTGTGTTACCAAATTTTTGGTGCTTTTTATTATTTCGTTTTCGATTACTTTCGTTTTCGTTTGTATTAGAGACATCTACAGTAAAATTGAAAAGTTTGCGAAACTACTACTCCTTTAATTTTTCAAGCTATATAAGGGCGAGGATGGGGTCCAGGGCCAGTTTGAGGTAGAAAATTTTAGGAAGGTTTACATGTTTGTTGCAAGACTAGGTCCAGAGGTTAAATTTTCCCTGCAAATGGTAACTAGGCTGTGGCCTACCATGTGAGGATGTTGATATTCAGCAGTACTCTCTGTAGTGTACTCCAAATTTTACTGATGGAATCTAAAGATTTCCCAGTGCCTGTAGTCTTTTATCTAAATGACTTGTAGGAACCGACACTCGTAGCCAAAATAACATCAATTCTGTTTTGGATGCATCAGAAACGACTAACTGGTGCTGAAGAACTTAGCAAGGATTTTGTGAGCTCTTCAGCCACCGAAGTTTGCACTTGGGTTAGTTCTTAATTCCTTCTCAATGTCGGCAAGTCCCACCCACTTCACCAGAACACTACCCCAAATTTTACTACATCCTAAAGTTTACTGCCAAAAGTTTGAAGGAATTTTAGGGTTTTTTGACCCTAAACTAATTTATGAAGATTCAATCATGATTTAGGATTCTTTTTCATAAATAATATTAGACTCTGAAAACTTGAAATACTCTTTATTCTTTTAATTTGATTTTACACACTAAAATAATTGAATATTCGTATCAAACTTGCATCTTCTTAAGCAGTAGGTGTGTCTAGTCCTTGCAATTTGCACATCATACTTTATCAATCTGCATCTTTTGGAAGAGTCACGAAACCCTCATTAATACGATCAATGGCTTTCCATATAAAATAATTTAGTCAGCGTGTATCCTAAGCCCTAAGTTCTTGGAGCTCTTGACTAATTTTTGGTTGATAACTTAAGGCGAAACTTTCATAACTGAGCTTTATACTATATGATATAGGCAAGAAAATGTAGTCCTGAGCCGATTAAAAGGTGCTGCTCTTTATTTTTGTCAGAACTGAACTCCTTAGCTGAGGCCGGTATCATTCCATTCCAAAGTTAATGCAGATGGCCAATACTTGAACTTCAGAAATTAACCTGACCTTCGATGGAATTATCTTCATTTTACATTCATTTTGGGTATCATAAATTGGCATGTCCCATGACTTTAAGAGAATCGTCTCCTTCCACAACTTACTGAAACAGTAGTCCCCTCACGTGGGAACTGGGAAGCTGCCTTTTACTCGTCGGTTGGCTTTGATCTATGCCGGCAGACGAATCTGGTTACTTGATGTTGGATGCTTACCAGACCACTGGCATTGGCGACAAGACTTGAGACGGACCCTCTTATTTGTTTATCTCCATAACAATCATCGATCTGAAAGCTGAGGTGTTGACCATTTGACAGTAATTTTGGTAATGCTCCCAGACAAAAAAAGGAAAGGAAACTATTTTAGCCTCATTCACGCATATCTTGTCAAATGGTGACTCTGCAGTTCCTATTGGTATATTCTAATTCTTCACAATCTCAAAGCCAATCTTCTCAATTATATTGCACTCCCAATATTTTCAAATTTAATTAAGCTTGAAGACTGAAAAACGAAAATTTTAACAATAAGTTTCTTTTGTATTTGAAACCTTTCATATTTTCAGCATATTTCAAACAATCTTTCATCAAATATATATATATATATATAGTCTATATTGTATTTATGTTTTAAATTTGGTTATTATTTTATTTCTTTCTTTTCGTGTTGAAATTATATCTTAAATTATTAAGTTGAAACCGTAAATTAAAATTAAAATTTTATCTTACTGTTTTTGTTTCTTATGTATTTTTAGAATTAGCAGTTCCATATGTCACGTTGTACCTGTTGTGGTAATTTCGATTCCATGCACAATTTAAAAATAAAAGAAATTTGGATATTGCTAAAATCAAAGACAGTGGAATCTAGGTGGGGTTTAGCATTAAAGATATGGTAAACGATTAGGAATTGAAAGGGCGAAGAACAAATAAAATGGGAATGAAGCAACAAATCTTTATATGCACGTGATGTGTTGGTCTGTGGTACTTCTTCAACAAGCATTAACTAGGTGCAATACAGGAGATGCTTGCCAGCGATTTCGTTTGATCAAGTTTGGCTATTTAGGTCTCTGAGATTTGAAATGCATCTTAACAGTAACATATCATTCATAAGCAAAAGATCGACTTGGTACCTCGCTCCAGTGGCAGTCTGAGTTTCAGTGATAGACGTGTGTTCTGTGGATGCTTGCATATTCTTTCTTTCGCATGGACATTAGAATTTCTTTGACATTGCGATTGCGATTGCAATTTAATTTTATTATTATATGATTTACCATGATTACAATTGTGTTATGCTCAATTATCGTAATTATCATAATTTGCTTGCGTTAGTAAAAGTAAGAAGTTTACGGATTCCTTTTTCAGGACAACTTTTTGAGAAAATAAGTGTATTTATTATTAGAGCTGAAGGTTCTTCAAGATCTTGCGAATTAATTGGAGAAACCTGATTGAATGATATTTTTCAGGACAACAGTGAACCCACACCATGATATGCCTGAGAATTAGATTGATACATTGTCTCCTTTGGATAGCTATCGTCCTGTACATTTGTCTGTGATTGATTTTGGCATTAATTTAGCCAGCTAAGAGTAGAAAACATACATGCAGATAAACCCCAGGCAATTGTCACTCGAGTCTACTCCTGGATGTGAGTCATCATCATCAGTTACCGGGAAGAAGGTTCGAGTCCAAATTTTATAGGGTTCCTTATTGGATGCTCATGATCCTTTTAACTTTATTCACTGGAAGCTTTTCAGGGACTGACTTCTTGTAGATTAAGAAAAGTTGGTTTTTTCTTGCACTGTGATCATCCATAAAGGTGCTCGGTGACCAAATAAGTGAATTAAAGACATAATGGCCTGCTCAATCTAGGCCATAGATACGCATTTCATTCTCTACTTCTCTAGCTGTTTAACTTTCTTTTAAAATTTCAGAGCTGTTTTAGAAAGATTTTAATTACACGTTTAAACTAATTCTCGCTCGAATCAAATGGATTCCTACAGAGTACTTCCACGAAATCATTTACCTTCTCATGAACCAAAGCCACTTTGACTGGACATGAAAACAAATTTTCTTACTGAACAAATGACGTGAAGTTACGCCGTGTGGATAACTTGGTAGTGGATTCTAAAATAAACATAACATGTGAGCTTGAAAGTTATATTACTAGGCATTGGACAATGATTACAACCTTGGAATAGTTTTGGAGACTGAGATGGTGATGGTGGAGGTTGTAGGGTCTAATGCCTTTTCTTTAGTAATATAGGTGGTGGACAGGTGGAGAATGACCACGAAAAAGTACCTTGTAGATATATATGTAGCTTTAAGGCCTACTGAGCTTAGGACCATTCAATCTTCTGACTATGTTTTCTCTCTCAGGATTCCCCTATATGAAGAGCTTTTTTATATATTAAGTTTGAAGTACATGGATTGATCAGGTCTTGTTAATTACAAAAATAAAAATTGAAAGAAGTAGGACAATACCCAAGATTTTTAATGGCAAATTATATTTTGAGATATACAACTCAATAGGCAAATTGTAGCATAGTTCCTGATGGAGCTCGAGCAAAAGACTATGTCGTACTGGAATATATGATAATCATTTGTGTGCCCTTATATTATAGGCATGTATTTCTATAATTTTTAGTAAATAATCATTATGCATTTTTTATTTTTCAAATTATTATAATCCCTTCCTCCATCAGTTTAAATCAAACTTATGAATACCATACCGGGCTTGACACCGAGTTGAATTTTGGAACAAAACTATACCGATACCTGTCAATATCAGGTACCGTTTCGGATAATTTTTTTATTTATAAAATAGTTCTTAAAATTTTTAAAATTTACAAAATAGTCCATTAGTATATTGTACAGTTGTATTGTATACTTTACTAGTTTACTGTTTACATCAATCATGTTTCAAAAATCTTAATAATAAATAATGACAATTAATATGAAATAACAATAATTTTTAAATATTTCACATATAAATAATAATCACAATTAATATAAACAAAGACAATCATCATCATATAATTATAAAATTAAAAAATACAAAGTATTAAAAATATTACAATAATACAATTTCATCATTTTAATAAATAATGTTACATCAAAAGATTTAAAACATCCAATAAAAAGAACAATAAATATCATTAAACAATTTACAAATAGAGTTGATGACGAAGAAATAATCAAGTAGAAGTTAAACCTGAAACAGAAACATTACAGTTACATTACATATATAGAATTTAACATAAACATCAAATACAATTAAAATTAAAAGAAGAGGAAAAA
>JAOQMR010000008.1:11744244-11763676 GCA_027563865.1 Erythroxylum pelleterianum | reverse complement strand
TTCTCAAATTGATGTTCATCAAGCAATATTTTCATCTGCCACTTCACATCATGACTTACTTTTTTACACGCTTCCACGTTACCTTTAACCTCAGCTAAATGCCTTTTCAATCGGGTATTCCTCCACCTTTCAAATGCTTGTTACAAAACAAGCAAATGGTATGATTCTTTTGACTGGGAACCGTACCAATGTGAGCCCAAGTTGAATCACTGTATCTTCCTGAACTAGGTTGATCGGGAGTATTTAAACTTCCTTCTATTTATCTGTACACAAAATAAAATAACACATAATTTTAGTACACAATGACAATATGCATATCCATCTTATATAATATAACTCATTCTATATAAGTCAAAAGCTAAAAATTCAAAACATTCAACATATATAATAAGTAACACAAAACATACTCCAACAATTTGCAATTCCAACAATCATAAAACATTCAATATTATTTTTCCATTCCCAACAATTTACAACAATTTTCAATTCTAACAATCAGAAAGCATTCATAATTTCATTTCCATTTCAACAATAACCAACAATTTCTAATCCCAACAATCACAAAACAATTATAATTCTATTTCCATTTACAACAATTTCCAATTCTAAGTTTCTAACTATCACAAAATAATCATAATTTTATTTTCATTTCCTTCCATTTACAACAATTTCCAATTCCAACAATCACAAAAAATTCATAATTCCATTTCCATTCCAACAATAACCAACAATTTCTAATCCCAACAATCACAAAATAATCATAATTCTATTTCCATTTACAACAATTATCCAATTTTAAGTTTCTAACAATCATAATTTTATTTCCATTTCCTTCAACAATTTCCAATTCTAAGTTTCTAACAATCACAAAACAATCATAATTTTATTTCCATTTCCTTCCATTTACAACAATTTCCAATTCCAACAATCACAAAACATTCATAATTTCATTTCCATTCCAACAATAACCAACAATTTTCAATCCCAACAATCACAAAACAATCATAATTTCATTTTCATTTACAACAATTTCCGATTCTATGTTTCTAACTATCACAAAACAATCATAATTTTATTTCCATTTCCTTCCATTTACAACAATTTCCAATTCCAACAATCACAAAATATTCATAATTCTGTTTCTATTCTAATAATAACCAACAATTTTCAATCCCAACAATCACAAAACAATCGTAATTCCATTTTCATTTACAACAATTTCCGATTCTAAGTTTCTAATAATCATAAAACTTTCATAAGTTTGAAAAATGAGGATCAAGTTGAAGGGTATGATATAATTTACATAATTGGCAAATAATGCATGACATATCTTATACAATTGTTCATACACATATATTCATAACATGATCATCAAGTTGAAAGATTTATTCATAACATGAGATCAAGTTGAAAGATATAAATTTTTTAAAAAATTTTTCCTTATTTAAACCTTTAATCATCTTTTCATTTCTAACAAACCATAATATTATATACACCATTTCATATTTTGTTCTTAAATATATATGTTGCTTTTACAATTTTTAATTGACATTAATAAATGTAAGTATAAATAATTAAAATCTACAAGTCTACAACATATTCACAATTTGACAACAAACATTCATTACATCACTTCTTTATACTTAAACAATTTTTTTTTCCTAAATGAGTAAATTCAACACCAAATATTAAAAGAAAATTACCATTTCACAAATATTAACAATGTATCAATTAATGATTTAAATTTTTACAATTTTACAAAATTTTATTATCAATTTTACAATTTCACATTTATTATCAATTTTACATTTGATTATTAATTTCACATTTGATTATTAATTTTACATTTAGGTTTAAATGTTAATTATCAACTTTCAATTTTAAGTTTTAACAATCTTTGCATAATACATAATTAATTAATTACATACTAACCCTATTTTACAATTCCATTTTCAATTCCAATTCTATTTTTCATATAAGAAATTCATAACAAAATTAAAAAATCCATGATATTCTTCAATCCAACAATTTCAAATTTTCAACTTCAACAATTCCATTCCAAAATCAAATTCAAACCAATTTATTTCACATACACACAAATCCACCGTATGCAATTTATTTCCAAAACAATTCCAAAACAAAACAATCACTAATCCATTCCAAAACTGTGACAGCAACTTCTTCAACCTCTAAGTCCTCCACCCACTGACAGCCTCCCATATTCATCAACACAATTACAAAAATCTAAATCCAATCCAATTCACAACATACAAAAAATTGTAATTTACGTTTACAGTTGACCAACAATTTTTGGAAACACCAAAAAACAAAGAAGAGAACGGATCAACGAAATAAAATCAACAGACCCAAAAAAAAATTTTAAACCATCGGGTCTTCGCTCTTCGGGTTGTGGCTTCAAGTTTTCGGGCTGTCCAGCTGTGAGTGTCGAAGGGTCGGTGACTCGGTGGTGCATTGGTGCAGCGACGACGTGTTGTGGATGGTGTTGCGGTGGTGCGATGGATCTTTGGGGACGCAAACCCAGATCGCGACTCTGACGACGATGAGGCGAGGAGGAGAGTGATGAGAGCAACCGGAGAAGAGAGCAAGCATCAGCGGCAATGAGGTGACCCAAATGGCGGCGAGAGAGAGGTGAGAGTGAGAGAGAGTGAGAGAGAGGGTGAGACTTGAGAGAGAAGAAGCAGCTGCGGCAGTCAAGGTCAGGGGTGTCAGTTAGGTTTTAGGTTTAAATTTTTCATATTTGCAAAATGGTCCTCAAATTTTTTAATTTCTCGGCCAAGTATTTTTCGATATATTGGGTACCGAGGTACCTAACGGAAAACCCAGGTACTAGCCTGTATTTTAGGATCCACGGTACCGTTATCTGGTCGGTATGGTACGGATCCTATAACGTTGGTTCAAATCTGGTGGACTAGCACCTATATAATTTAAATGGACTAATAAAAGGTACCATTTTCAATGTTATAAGTTGAAATACAAATATTACGTATTACTACAAGAAAATTACAAATTACTTACGGAACATTACCGACGCAAACAAGACCCTAGTAAATTAGTGACGGAAATTAATTTTTTATCGGTAACATTATCGAAAAAAATTTTATTTTGCCACGAAGAAAATATCCAACATTGGTAAAGGTGGAGGGAAATTATCCCGACAATTTTTCCAACGAAATATAGCGATAGAAGAGCGATGTCCATCAGTAAAATAGGCGGCAATGGTTGACAGCAAATATAAGCATCGGGGTGTACCAATAGAAGCAATGTCCTTCGGTAATTTACTGAAGGAACTATCATTCCGTCAATAAAATTGACATTTTTAATAAAAAGAAAACGACGTCGTTTGGTTTGACACCAAATGACGTCATTTTCATTCAATGTTAAACCTACCTAAAGCCCCCTGGTCCATTGTCTTCTTTCTTCTTCATTTTTGCTATATCGTTGTCGGTCTCGTCCGTCATTCATCCTCTATCATACGTGCTTCGCTCTAGTCCACCATCCATCGTTTTCAGTTAAGTGGAGGTTAATTGTTGTTAAATGTTTGAGTACAAACCTTCATTTCTTTTTTAGTAAATTCTATTTAATCAGATGAAAAGTTTTGAGGGTAAGACAATTTCTTCATAATTTTTTGTCTACCATCTAATCAATTGTTTTGTGCAGGTATTTAACAATTGCATTGACTTTGTAGGACCCCTTCATCTCAATAAGCTTATTTGATTTCTTCAACAAGATTTGTATCATGCATCAGATTCCAAAGTACTTTCTCTTTTGTTAAACTGGCATCTGTTAATCTGTACATTTGATAAAATTGGTACATCCATTTGACATTTTGGAAATGCTTTTAGAAATTTAGGTTTGCTATTCATGTCTTTTTTTTAAGACTAAATGTGTTTGAACGTGTTTATGTTGGTGAATGATGGAAAAAACTAAAGACTAAATAGTTTTTCATGTCTAAAGACTAAATAGTTTTTCTGTTATTTAGAGATGAATTCAGATTGCCTACAAAATGAAATGTTATTTAGAGATGAAATGTTTGACGAAAGGTGTTAAAAATTTGACAATTGTTATTTAGGCTTTGAAACAAATATAGTGAATTGAAGGGATTGATTTGAGGAAGAAAAGATTCAGGAAGGATTTGTAAAACTATGTTGTTTTAGTTATAATAATTTATGATCAGCTAATAATTTGAAGACTAGAGAAATTGGATATTTATATTTTAAGATCTTTTTAATGTACTTAAATGATGAATAGAAATTGACCTAAAAAATTTTATAAATAAAAATATATTTTAAAATTAGACCTAAATTAAAGAAGTGAGTTTGCTGGAGTTTGGAATTTGAAGAAAGTGAAAGATGTTTTAATTTTAGACAAAATAAGACATAAAATAAAAGAAATGGATTTTTAAATAAAATTTTAAAATTATTTTATAATGCATATCACTAAAGTTATATTATTAAAATATTGTAAGTATAGTCATCATGTCACTAAATAAAAATCTAACTTAATTTTCTAATAAAGAAGAACTTCATGAACTTTTATATTAAGAAACATCAAGCCAAATAACCAAAAACAAAGAGAAGTGATACAACATATCTTATCAACTCTTGAGAAAATTTTCATCTAATCCATTATGAACATTAACCAAAACACTAAAACTTATCGTAGCATTAATAAGAGGCCTAAGAAATTATAAACTTACGACTATAACATACAACCATAAATTTAAGGACATAGCACAAAGGTAAACAATTAACATAGTGCTACAGGGTGAGAAACCTAATAAAATGTGTCATCTAATTATAATTTATTTTATAAAGGGGCCAAAAAGAGAAAACAAAGAAATCCCAAATATCTTTTCTATTCAAGTTCTAATTTATAATACGAAGATCCATATTCCACTTAACCAATTGAATATAGTACAAATCATTTTGAACAAAGATGTTGTATAAAAAGCAAGATAAGCCAAATTATATTGAAATAAAACTAAAAAAAGTTGACATCTCTTTGTCATAACATTAGTCAGAAAGAACAACAAATCTTAGAAAAAGCAACTTACACATAGTTCTAACAAATCAAAGTCACTTTAAATGCCATAAATAAATAACTAAAATCAAGTACAACTTATACCATGCATCATTTCATTAACTATTATTTTGTCCTCCCTAAGCTAGCTTTGAATTATTTACTAGTCTAACACTTTAAGGCATAACACCATTATTAGATTCATAAATAAAAAATAAAAAATTTTATGAATAATTAAGTGCATAAATGATAGCTTCAAAAAACCCATTTGTATTTCCCTATTGGTATTTAAAAATATCTATAAGTAGACTGATGTAGATGTCACCAATGAAATTGATAACAACTCTTTCTTTCTCTTCTTCTTTACACCAAAATTTCTTCGCAAATAAAGTAAGCACAATTTTGTTCAATGTAATATTTTCATCTATAATGTGATCCCTATCTCGAGTTTTAGACTAAAAAAAATCTAAATTACTTTTTAGTTATGCATTTAATTATGAATCTAATTAAAAAATGAACACAAAAATAAAACCCAAGTTTAATTTAGGGACAAGTTTTTTTAAAAAATTAGTTAAATATAAATCCATGTCCTTAATTTTTTTGAAACATAAAATGCGTCAAGTTATGTCAATTTACTTGATAATAGTCATTAACAGGGATTAATGTTGAACTCTATTTTATAGTTTAGCAAAATATGATATCAAAATGACATAATACACTCATTAACAATGATTAATATTGTGTTTCTTGCAAGCCATGATCTGTGTTGAAGAGCGTCGATACTTGTCTAACCTTATTCTTCTTCTTTGTAGTTTGTGATTGTCTATCTACAAGGTAAGTTATTCAGCTAAGTAATATCTACAATGAGATCAATTTTGTATTGTTCTTTGCTATTTTACCTATAACAATGATTGATGAGATTTTAAGCTAGGGTTTAATAGTCTAAGTATTTATGTGTGGGCATTGTTTAAATTGAAAAGTAAAGACTTGAACTTGTAGGTGATTAATTCAAACTTAGTATTAACATAAGAAATTCTTATAATTGACATGACAATTCTTTGCATAATAAACCCCTAGGATGGTATATAGGCTGGAAACATGTGATACAGCTCCCATGAGGCTTATCAGTGAAAAATTTAACAAGTTTAGGAGTCATAACGAGAACTTAGGAACTTAGGAGCCGGTTATACCTTTAAGGCAAATGTAGAAAATCTTGAAGAAGAACCAAACCCACATGTAAAAAAGTATTTTGACTTGTTAAAATTAGTTGACCAAGAATTATAACCAAATTGTGAGACCATGGCTCAATTATCTTTAATTGCTCAAATATTGAACATAAAGTCTGAAGGACATATTTCTAATAGAAGTTTGGATAAAATTCTTGCTTGGTATAATGAATCATTGCCTCCTGTTCATACAATTGTTGATAATATGTACAATATGAAGAAACTTATTAGAGGTCTTGGTTTGCTAGTTAAAAAAATTTATTGTTGCAATTTTGGATGTATGTTGTTTTAGGGAGATGATGTGGAATTACAATAGTGCAAATTTTATGGTCAATTTAGGTTCAAACCTAAAAAGGCATTATATGAAACAGAAATTAATACCCTGGAAGTAGATGTATTATTTTCCGCTAACTCTAAGACTTCAAAAACTATATGACTCTGATGTTACTGTATCTCTTATAAGATGGCATAATGAACATGAACAGGAAGATGAAATAATAAGCCATCCATCGGATGCACTCGCATGAAAACATTTCAATAACACCTATATTGAGTTTACAACTGAAAGTCAAAATGTTAGGTTGGGGATTGTCGACAGACATATTCCAACCTTTTGGTCAATCCGGCTAACAATATTCATCATGAATATTCATAATTACTTCTTATAATTTTCCTCCATAGATGTGTATGAATGAGGCATATATTTTCTTAATGGTGATTATGCCAGGGCTTACGAATCCAAAGCATAAAACTAATGTATTCTTACAACCATTGGTCTTTGAATTGTATCATCTTTAGGAATTTGGTGTGGAGACATATGATGTCTCTTAAACGAACCTTTTTATTGAGAGCAGCTTCGATGTGGACTATTAGTGATTTCCCTGCATATGCTATGTTGTCTAGATGGAACACATATGGGAAATTGGCTTGTCCTTACTGTAGCAATGATTTTGATGCATTTTATCTTCCTAACGAGGCCAAAACATCTTGGTTTGACAACCACAGGAAATTTCTTCCTCCAGATCATCTATTTAGGTGCAATAAACAAAAGTTCATTAAGTATAGGATGGTACAAACACCTTCTCCCCCTCACAAAGCTGGTGAAGAAATATCGCAGGATATTGATGAATTAAGGTTGCTGAAAGTTGCAGAACTTGAAAGTTGAAGAAGTTAATAAAAACATTAGTAAAAACTTTAGTTGAAGAAAACGAAGTATCTTTTGGGATTTTCCATATTGGAAAAGTAATTTAATACATCATAATCTAGATGCGATGCATATTAGAAAAAATATTTTTGGCAATTTGTTCTAACACCATAATGAACATTAAAGGGCGGACAAAGGACAATGCAAAATCACGAGTTGATTTGAAACTTTTTTGTAGAAGGAATGAGTTAGATAAATATCTTCACAGCAGTAAATTTCCAAAAGCATGTTACACTTTAGACAAAAAACAAAAGGAAATTTTGTGTGAATAGTTGAAAAGTCTAAAGTTTCCCAATGGTTATGTTTTGAACTTGGTAAGGTGTGTGGACACGAGGAAGTACAAATTATTTGGGATGAAAAGTCATGATTATCATGTGTTTATGTACAGGCTAATTCTAATTGCATTTCGAGAGTTGCTACTGAATAAGGTTTAGGAAGCTATAACAGAATTAAATTTGTTTTTCAAAAGCTTAACATCATCTGAAATAAAGTTAGTTGAAATGGAAAAACTAGAAAGGAAAATTTCAGTTATCTTGTGCAAATTGAAGGGATTTTCTCTCCAAGCTGCTTTGGTCGTATGGAGTATCTACTCATATATAGCACATGACGATAAATTTGCTGGTCTGGTTCAATATCGATGGATGTATCCATTTGAGAGGTAATTATAGTTAATATTTAAATAAAAGTTATAGCATGTTTTAATCACAAAATTGTAATAACCATATTTGTAACATAGGTATTTGCATCACTTGAAGAAAAACGTCAAAAATAAGGCTAGAGTTGAAGGTTCGACATGTAATGCTTATTTAGAGGAGGAAACAAGTATATTTTGTTCACATTATTTTGAGTTGTATGTGCACACAAGGAAAAGAAAAGTTCCTCGTAATAACGATGGGGGAGAAACGAGTGATGTTGATAGTAACTTATCTATTTTCACATATCGATGATGAACATATAGACGTTCAATAAGAAGAATGTTAACAACAGAAGAAATAGAGGCTACTCATGGTTACATTTTATTGAATTGTCAAGATATTCAACCTTTTGTGCAGTAAGTTTAAGTTGATTTTGAAATAGATTATTTGAGTTTTCGAAATTACTGTTGTTTAAAACTAAAATACATAATAATGCTTTTAGATTATACGAGCAATTGTTATGTAAGCTAATTCCCAAAACAACATAGGATAATATCAATAAAGAAGTTGAAAGACACATTCCTCGATGATTCAAAAACTATGTAATTTTCACTTGTAATAATTAAAATGGTTGAGTTATCAAATCAAAGTGATTATATGACACTATACTATTTAATATGATAAATTGTTTTTTGTGTAGAGCTTAGAAAATCCAATAGAGAACAAGTTCATATGTGATCTTGCAAATTGTTAAATCATATTAGGTGTATTTTGTTAATGGATACAAATTTCATACAGAATATTATGGTCATAACATGACAATAGTAAATAGTGAGGTTTGCATACAGGGAGAATTGATGAATTACTATAGTAAAATTATTGAGATACTTGAAATTGAGTACCTTGTATTGTCAATAAAAATAAATTATAATGTTTATGTGTGAATGGTTTTATCCAACTCCTAATATTGGAACAAAAGTGCACAATCGATACAATCTAGTTGAAATCAACCAGCGAAGAAGATTTAGATAATTTGAACCTTTCGTGTTAGCAATGCAAGCGATCCAGGAGTATTGTGTCCCTTTTTCCAGCTTACAAAGAGATAAATCAGATTGGTTGGTCGCATACAAAGTAAAAACTAGAGACGTTTTTGGATTACATGGAAAAGGAGAAAATAAGAGAATTGAAAGTGAAGCATTTCAAGAAGATGTTTATGAAATAAATGCATGTGTAACATATGACGAGAATGAATCTTTGAACGATCCAAATAATGAATATGTTAAAATTTCATCTAGAGAGGATGAGGAACGCAAGAGATCTGAAGAGTAACCTAAGTTTCATTCTAATTCTTCGAAAAAAAGGTGATGGTGATTTTGATTTACAATTAAGTGCTGATAGTGATTAATTCGTGTTTGTAATAGAATATTATATGAATAAATCTATTATTGCATCAACAATATATTGTTATATATTGAATTTATATTATTTTATTGTTGGAAAATTAAATAAAATGTGAATTTCAGGTTAAAAATATGTCACCAAAGAGAAAACAGGACATGATGCGGTCAAGGCTCAGGTTAAAATGATTTGGAGAAGCCAGTGCATTTCTAGATTAAGCATCACATTCTGCAGATGTTACTGCACATTTAGATGAGGCATCATCTTATGTACCTGTTGCTATGCTATCCACCAGCCCCATACCTACAAAGATATCAGGGGTAAAAGTTGCAGATGAAGGAGGCGACCTACCTAGAGCTAAGGGAGTTGATGGAAGAACATACATCACAATTGTCAACAATTTGTAATTAAAATTCTAAAAATTTTGTAATATATGATAACACCATAGGTTTATATTGAAGTTATAGGTTTTAATTTGAAAATAATCTAAAATAACTTATATATTAGGTTGGTTTCGTCTGGAACATGCTCCAGAAACATCTCATCCAAGTTCAAGGAGAGGATAGACCTTGAGGGTTATGTATGGAAAAATGTCTCTCAACCGACAAAGGATTTTTATTATCAAGAGTTTGAGGTACACAAAATATATTCTTTAATCTTTTTTATTTCATCTAATTTTATACATTAATTAGATAAATATTTTTGTTTGTAAGTATTTATAATATGCTTTTCTTTTTTTCAGAAAGAATTTTTTTTAGATCCAAAATTTGATGCTGTAATTTATAATGTATGGGAGAGGCGAGCTCGTACACATTATAAAGACTTTTTGCTTTGATACACAAGAATGGTGTACGGCCACCATATATATCTGAAGAAATATAGAGTCGTTGGCAGCAATATTAGGCATCACTTGAGCCAATATCCATTTCAGAGTGCAATTCTATCAATAACGTAAAAGACCAGACGGAGAGAGTCTACTTGTACACAGTGAAGGATCTTTGACCCACTAGGATCATGCACTTCAACTTGTAAGTATCAAAACTTATACTTACATCCTAATTTTTGTACTTTGATGTATTAAATTTGGTTTCAATGTAATTTGATGTATGAAATTTAAAATGAAAATATATGTGCATTATGGAGAATAATAATGTGATAAATGTCTGGTGTCATTAATGGCTGTGTTGTTGAGTTAAATTTTTTTGTCTAACAGGGGGTAAATATCATAATAATAGAGAAAATTCTATCTAAATTTTTGTAAATTATAGTTCACTTATAACATTTTTTTTCTTATGCATGAAAAGTTTATGGGCAGGAAGTCAACACCACGCCAACTCTTTTTGAACACTCACACTAGGAAGCATGATGATGTAGCCTTCGTCACCCGATGCAAATAAGTTCATGTATATAAAATCTATATTTTAATATTAATTCTTAAAAAGTATCACTTATTAACATAAACAATTATAATGATAAGACCAAATACAATAAAACATTGAACGATAATCTCAGAACTCTGAAACTATTGATGAGAATCAGGCATATCTTGATGCAATGGGACGTAGGGACCACCGTGAAAGAATTTTTTACTTAGGTTCATTTGCAAACACATGTTATTCGCAATCCTTCACATCCAATACAACTGGATCTAGTTGGCAGTCTACGTCAAATAAGAGAGTCCTTCAATTAGAGAGCACAGTAGAGAGGCTGATGGAGTGTATAACCCAGCTTCGTAATGAGGTGGATGAGTTAAACGGTAGGCACAGGACCTCATCGCAGCAGTCAGAGCATTCGTCTTCAACACTTGCATAGCTTTTGGATAAGTGAATGTAATGATAGTATGATACTCTTAAGTTTTTGTATAAATTCTTAATTGATAGTAATTTCAAAGTACTTATTCGTGTACATTATAATTTTTATTATACTATTCAGATAATGTTTACTTTATATTTATCAATCAATGTTATATATTATTTATATAAATTAAATATACAACAAAAATCATAACATTATCAACAGAAAACTCAGATAAGAAGTAAGAAATTGCGGTTGAAATTTATCATAATTAAAATTTCCGACAGAAATACAATATTCCGTCACTAATTAACAATGGAGTGCCAACAGAATATATCATTCCAATGCTAAGTTACTGACAGAATATATAACCCCGTCGCTACATTCTCGACATAATAATATATTATTTCGGTAAGTATTTAGTGACAAATAATATTTTCCATCGGTAAATTTAGTGACGGAATATTGTGATTCTGTCGGCAAATTAGTGACGGAATATTCTAACTTTGTCGGTAAATTTACCTTAATTTAGCGATGAAGATGGAAAATTTCATCGTCAAATTTACCGACAAATATACAAATTTCTGTCGTTAAATTTGTGATGGATTCATTTTATCCGTCCCTAAATTTTATCTATGGTTGTTTCTCTAATGACTCTTTCCATCGGTAATTTCCGTCGCCAAATTTGTATCCCAATAGAAAAATCTTTATTTTCTGTCAGTAATTTCTGTGATAAAACCCATTTTTCTTGTAGTGTATGCAAAATTTGAAATCAAAGCAAATCTCTGTAAAATTGTACAAATGAGTAGGTTAAACGTTCTATTCTCTGCAACATAAGAATGTCTCAAACTTTATAAAAATGGGGGTGTACAAAAGCTTCAAACATTTACCCACCTGCATGCAGAAGTTACTGCATCAGGGACTCCAAGGACAGTGACAAAGCGATTATGGGCAATAAAATAGGTGGTGATCATGCTAAGCCAAAACCTCCACCATAAATTCATGCAAAGGACCCTCCCTCACTTACAGTTACAATTCACAACACAAAACCTCATCATCATAGATGTCAATCCGTTATCTCGTGAAAATAAACTTGTAAACCTGTAAGATAATAACATAAATTCAATAAATTGTACTCAATTATATAAGAAAAGGATGTGTATTCTTTTTTAGTGTAATTCTACTGTATAAACTGCTTGGTAAATTCAGCATATGTTGACAGGTTGGCATACTCAGCCATTTGCTTGCTATTGGATCGTACGTCTGTACTGTATAGTGGCGGAGGGGATTCAACAGCTAATGGGTCCTTGTGCATTGAAGTTATTGCACATGTTTAGGTTTGATCCTGAAGATATTGACATGGCTAGTTGATCTTAGAGCTTAGTAGTACCACTAATTCTAAGCATCAAATGGTCCAAAGTACAGAAACTTTGCTTGAGAATGTGTTCTTAAAACGTTTTCATGCAAGAAGGAAGATAATGAGGTCATGACATGATGTGAAATTCATGGCTTACAAAGCCACCCTCCACTGTACTTAATGAGGGAGGACCTTTAGTAGAACAGTAGCTTTCCGCGGGAACATTATCATGTGCTCGTATCCCACCTCAATAACTACCAACATCACCCTTGTAGGCACTAGATGATTAACAACTAGTTACAAGGACTTCTGAATCATCTTACAAAAATTATTTGGTGATAGGAAGGTACTAGTTAATCTAGCTCGAAGCTTAAAATATCTAATGTGATGTAAGATTGACAATGTTAGCTTTAAGGAATCGTTTAAGAAAAAAACCTGTAAATATGGAGAAAGCAAGACCTGTATATCTCGGAATCTGGGACTGGTCCTTTTAGACTGACAAAACTTGTCACATTTGAAGAGATGCTTGTCATTCTTCAAATTGCAAATTGAGCTACAATTATTCTGTTGTGGTTTGGTTCACTATAATGGAATTCAAACATTAGTGGTCTCTTTAAAGCTTGAAGGTACAAGGTGCGCACGGGGATACATAAGTAAATGTTGAGACTTGAGACAAACGGCTTATACACTGTAGTTCAGCAGTCGTTGGCATTTGAGAAAGTTGGAAAACAAAACAAAACAAAGCCTGGACAGTAGAGGTAAAAAACACTTTCTTCAATGAATTGATGGAGAGACTCATTTACGGCGTTCCACCAATCCAACTACTGTCTTTCTCCTGTAACCAACTACAGCTTCAGAGAAAAGAGAAAAAGAGTAAAAATAGTAAGTGAACGCACGTTATTTGTAAAGGTAGTGCCAAATTCTCTCCTATCCTCCAATCCCCAACACGAACTCTTTTTCACAGTAAAAGTCATCAACAACACACGGTTTCAGTCCATAAAACTACTTCTGGCAGAAAAAAATGAACACTTAACAATGGGATGGTCTGGTCCCTACAGCTAAAAAGTTGCCACATTGTTAGTCAAGTCAGATGTTGACTGCTACTTCTATTTATTCCTTGCAAGTTCCTTCCCCAGATTCACAATCTCCCTCACTGCAACTTCTCTCTGGCTCCATTTTCCTGTAATGAGCAATCTTCCTTTTCTCTCCGTTTCTGGTCTCCTACTGTTTTCACAATTTAATCCATGATCTTCGCACAATGTTACAAGATGCTAAAGAATTTTGTGACTTTTGGTTTCTGTAGGAATTTATGGCATTTATTGGACTTCTTGTAGTGGTGTTTCTCTCATTTGTCTCCTCTGTTAAGGGTTACTATGGAGGTTGGATAAATGCTCATGCCACTTTCTATGGAGGAGGTGACGCCTCCGGGACAATGGGTACATATATCCGTGATACTTGTGTTGTTTTTTAGAAGCAAATAATGTGATACTAACATACTCAGTTTTATTTATAGGAGGGGCATGTGGCTATGGAAACCTGTACAGTCAGGGCTATGGAGTGAACACAGCCGCACTGAGCACTGCATTGTTCAATGGTGGCTTAAGTTGTGGTGCTTGCTTTGAGATCAGATGCGTGAATGACAGACAGTGGTGTCTTCCTGGCTCCATTATCGTTACAGCCACTAACTTTTGCCCACCAGGAGGCTGGTGTGATCCTCCTAACCACCATTTTGATCTCTCCCAACCTATCTTCCTAAGAATTGCTCAGTATAGAGCTGGTATTGTCCCAGTAATTTATAGAAGGTAAGCTTATTAACACTCATTTCTTCAAATTTGTTCTCAGCCTCTCAGAAGGCAGCACTTCATAGATTTTGGAATGAATATTCGTTTGACATTGCTCGTGTGCCTTGTGATGGACTCAGGGTCAGGTGCCGGAGAAGAGGAGGCATCAGGTTCACCATAAACGGCCATTCATACTTCAATTTAGTGCTTATAACTAACGTAGGAGGTGCCGGTGATGTGCGTTCGGTGGCTATCAAGGGTTCAAGAACTAGGTGGCAAGCAATGTCAAGAAACTGGGGCCAAAACTGGCAGAGCAATGCCTACCTTAATGGACAGAGCCTTTCATTTGTAGTAACAACCAGCAATGGGCGTAGTGTGGTGTCCTACAACGTTGCACCTGCCAGTTGGTCCTTTGGGCAGACGTACACTGGGAGGCAGTTCCTGTATTAAATGACTTTTACCCATCTCGGTTAAGCAGCCTTACGATCTATGTAACTAGTCATAGGATGTTATATTTACCTTATATGGATTAAAGAAGGATGTTCCTCTTATTATGAAACATGGGTCAGCATTTGTTATGATTTGGCCCCTAGTTAAAAGGTAGCGTGCGTGAAAGAGGTTATATATATTTTTCGCAGTAAAGTGCCGGTTGACATGCAATGAAGCCAAAAGGGCATGCTTTTTTTATTGCTGGGGATTGAGATGATGCCTGCAATTCTATCAACAGAGACACAAGTTGATCTCAACTCTCAATTCAAGTAGCTTGGGAAAGGCCAGTTTTCAACTTTGTGTTAAGGTCTACTGTCCCTCTTTTGCGATTTCTTGAGCTGTTTCTTTCTTATTCTTCTTCTTCTTTTTCCAGTTCATTGCAACGGATAGGCAACATGATTTTCTTTTTTAATGAAAGTAATGTGCTTGTATTTGTTGAAATCAGTTGAATGAAACAGAATTGTGCATTATTATATACTTCGTTATTAAAAATGTAATTAAATATGTTTTTAGATAAGTGTTATAGTTTTAGTGACACAATTATACTTCTTATTTTTTAAATTTAAAATTCTTAACAATGTAAAATTCATCAGTCCCCTCCAATGAAAAAATAAAATACTAATAATAATATTAATGATGATGATAATGATGATAAAAAGGTTAAGTAGGGAAATTTTTAGCTAAATCACTAAGAAATAAGTAATACATATTTAAATGTTTAAGCCAAATATAAGAGGAAAACGCTAAAAAACTTACGAGAAGGAAAAAGATCTCTTTCTCTGGGATCCTTTATCCGTATCTTAGAGCACCAAAATTTTTTATCACGGGTCATGTCCTCGATAAGTTACAACCGAGTCATATTATTCTTGATCACTTCTTATAATTCTTCTTACTCCTTCCTTTTTCTCTCTTACAATCTCTAAGTACAATCTTTTGATATCTCCTCATTGAAGTGTCTAAGTGCCTCATCTACCTTAGCCTTGTCTCTCTTAATTTTTCAATAATATTAGTCACTTTTAATTTTTCTCTTACCATTACTTTCCTACCTTATTTCTTTTAGTAAAGTTACACATCTACCGAATCATCCTCATCTTTGTCACCATTAGGTTATGACCATATGCATATTTGATGGGCCGGCACTTCGCCTCATAAAGCATGAATGACCTAATTATTAAATGATACAATTCACCTTTAAACTTGAGTGGTATCTTCTTATCATATAAACTCCTAACGTATTTTTCCATTTAAGTTACCCTAATATGATACGGTGAACTATTTCTTCATCAATCTTTTCATTACTTTGGATGATAATTCCTAGATACTTCAACATTTCTTTTTGTAGTATAACTTATGAATTAATCTTTACCTCCACATTGGTAGCCACCTTATGTCCCGAAAAGTTACACTCTATGTACCCAACATTAATTTTACTCAATTTAAAGCCCTTCGACTCTTAACATATCTATCCAAAATTAAAGCTTGATATTGACACCCTCTTTTGTCTCATCCACTAAAACAATGTTATTAATCAATAACATACACCAAGGCACATCTTTTTGGATATTCTTGGTGAACTCATCAATCACAGTTGTAAACTAAAAAGGGATCAAAGAGGAGCCTTGGTGCAACCCAATATCAATAGAAAATGTTTTGTACCTCCTCCTATCATCGTACTTTAGGTTTAACACCTTCATACATATTTCTAATAACTCGTATATAGGTTATAGGAATTCTCTTACCTTCTAAACACCTCCACATGATTTCCTTAGGTACCCTGTCATACACCTTCTCTAAATTAATGAAAACTATGTGTAAGTTACACTGTCTTTCTCTGTAATATTCTATTAATTTTCTAAAGAGATATAAAGCTTCTGTCATAACCTTTTTAGCATAAAGCCAAACTGGTTTTTCGAGATAGAGGTATCCTTTCTTACTCTCTTCTTAATCACCTTCTCCCATAATTTCAAGTTGTGACTAAGTAATCTGATAGCTCTATAGTTATTACAGCTTTGGATGCCCCCTTTATTCTTATATAAAAGAATCAACATACTAAATATCTATTCACCCATTATTTAGAGAGTTCAATTAGGTTACATGGCTAGGCCTACACTATAAACAACAAACCAAAATCTAATATTTAAAAAAAGGGATAAATAATCCTAAGGTGAATAACTTTTTAGAATTTTTAATTCACTATCCAAGATTTTAAATATTTCAATTGAGTGACTAGTCTTTCCAAAACCTTAACAATTATGTTCAAAACGTTAATTTTTGTTGATGTGACTAATAGATGGACATCTACTTGATACTCAATAAACATGTCAAATCATCAAAAATAACTTTTTAAGCTGAATTATTAAGGTTTTAAAAGGTTAGTTACTCAACTTAAAATTTTAAATGCTTGGCACTGAATTAAAAAAAAAAACTTAAAAGATTAGACTTTTTAATATGTTATCCTAAAAAAATACTTGTACTTTTGCATAAAGGTTTATGTTAAAGGTATATTTTAACAAATACAAGTATCATATAGCCAACCATTACACCAATCTTAACTTGGATGATTATGAATCGATCCTCTCACAAAATAAATGACAAATTTTAGATGTTGGTTATTATAGTTATGATACTTTGATTAATTATTATACTTTTGGTGTTATGATCAATAAAAGTTAGGAGATGTTGGAACCAAACCAAATCATATATGCTTTCAATTGTTTAGGAACAATGTTAGTACAATTTTGGAAACTTTATTTCCCAATGGTAGTAGAGATGTTCCATTGTAATTTTAAATTTACAAAGTTTGATTCGTAAGGGATTAGTTGTTTGATTCTTACAATTAAAATATAATAATTTAGTTTTAACTCTATTTTTAATACTAAGTACAAAGTACAATTTAGATATTCTTTATGTGAATTAATTTAATAAAAATTGAAATTTGTATAAATTAAGTAATCTATATCTATATTTCAATTAATTACTATATAACAATTAAAATATTTCAGAGCATTGAGTGTTGTCACTAACAGTTATTATAAATATATCATTTATTTGATGAATTTAATCTTTTTATTTAGTGTTCCTTGACAAATTGGATTGGAAGTGTGAATTTTGTTCTATAAATAACAGTGTAATATTTTATTAGAATCAAATCTTGAAACCTTCATTAGAATACAAGGGCAGCAGCGACATTACGTGGCGGCCATTGATGTTATTAAAGCCACAACAAATATTTTGATTCTTAACACTTTCACGTGTTCACGGGCCTGCTAGATTTTAGACCTTCTCTGGCAATCAGAGCTTCCAATTCCCAGCTTCTCGTCTGGTTATGTATCAGGAATCATGGCCTTTTTATCCTTTTTGTCATATGAAATTAATCTTTTAACACATTTTTATTTTATTTTCAGCAAATATACTTTATTCTTTTGAACCATTTTTATTTTTAGTTTAGGTTAAAATGTTAGCCTATCTAATAGTTACTTCCGATTTGATTTAAATTTAGTAATCATGTTTGATAAAAATGACTACTTATTTTAATATTTATAGATTAAAATCTTTAAAATTTTTCTCTCATATTTATAAATTTTAAAAAAGCATATGTGACAGTTTGTTGATTGATTTCACTTTATATAAATTTTATCGCTGATCTACATTGTTGCAATTTCCTACAGCCACTACCATGTTCTCTTATATTAAGTTGCATGCCAATACACTTTTTTTCTAAAATATAAAAGGACTTTTCATTAAAGGTAAAAAGAACGAATGGAGTTACAATCAAAGACAAAACCAATAGTTCCAAAGGGATAATCCTGTTCCTCTAAACTTGTAACGTTAACTAGCTTACTCAACAGATTAGCTTAAGGTTGGCCGGCAAGTTATGGATAAGAGAAAACGTGGGAGTTTACACCTTGTGCCAATACACTTGAATGTTGAAATTGTTAACCGATGTTGGCAACTATTTTAGTTTTGAATAATTGTGGGACTTCTCTCATCATCATCTATTATATACATATTGGTTTATATCCTACAACTAATCGGTTGGTTGTAGTTTAGTGACAAAATAATTTAAAGATATTCTTTATCTTGTACATATTTAAATGCATATGATAAAGTCTATGAGATAATTATACATAGCAAATGAAATTATTAAGAGATTCATATTGCATTTATGTATCATCCTTAAATTATTTCTAGTCATTGTTCTATTAAGACTGAACATTAACAAAACATAAGAGACTAGCAAATATTATGTTTTTCCTTATGCAGAATTATTCGATCTCATAAGTTAAAGTATGGAGAAAGTTTTTTTTGTGGATAAAGTAACATATATATTAATTATATAAAAGGTTTATGTACAAAGAAAACAAAACAACCACAGGCGGCTCTCAAAATAGAAAACAAATAAGCCACAGACGGCTCTCAAAATAAAATAAGCCACAGGCGGCTCGCAAAACAAGGCAAAGCCACAAACGGCTAGCAAAGCAAAACAAAACAACTAGGTAGAAAGCCTC
>JAOQMR010000008.1:11729019-11741044 GCA_027563865.1 Erythroxylum pelleterianum | reverse complement strand
ATGTGTGCTAATTTTACCGTTTCAACAATATCCAATCTTGATGAAACTACAACTAGGAACATTTAGGAATAATACTTAAGTGTATGTTGAATCTCATAATTATGATCTCATTATAAAGTCAATTACATAGTAATTATTTCAAAGATTTTATCTTTACGAATAATAATTAAATAATTAACAAATGCATAAAGATAAAGAATGCCTTTTATTAATTAATAATAATGTCATACAAATATTTATAACCAAAATAAATTGACTGCAAGGGTATAAACTAACAAATACGTGTAGAACTAAGAACATTTTCTTGGTTCTCTATTTGATAATTTAAAGATGTTGCTTAACGAAAGCTGTTTTCCATAAATTCTACGAATTGGTTAAAATCTATCCTTCCATGGCCATTTTCATTAAATCTGCTGATCATGCTCCTACAGTTCAGCAACTCAATACCCTCCTTCAGTCCCAATTTTGAGAGGACTCTCTGCAAGTCCTCAGCAACTATAAACCCCTTTTGGTTTTCATCAAAGATATCGAAAGTATCTTTTATTTCCTGCACACTTGGCTCCTTCTTGTCAAACAGCTCTAAAAGCTCGCTGGAGCCAATCATTTCCTTAAGCTCCTCGCTTTCTGGGCTCCAAAAAAGTCCCAAGCTTTCCATCACCATTTTCATATCCTTTCTACAAAAGCTCGAGTAACATTCCTTGTTCTGAGAGTAAGACTTCTTGCTGGATGAATCAGGAATTTTGTTGTTTTTCTCTGCCCAAGCCTTTAGAGGACTACCAATCCTAGCTTGGGATTGGAGAAAAAACCAAACTTTTGATATGAGGTTCTGAATTCTATTGACCTGATTAAGAATCACTTTACACAAGATAATATAAAGCAATACATGTAATAAAGTATAAGATTGATAAGTATTCACTAAGGCTTTCTGCAAGGTGATCAAACAATAAAAGTAGATTGACCCCATGGCCAGGTTACTATCTCCAAGGGACAACAGAGAAGAGCTTAACTACTTTTCCTCCTTCAAGAACAGAAAAGAAATGGTGGTTTTGAGTTCTGCAGAGGTGGACAACACTAACAGGTTGCTGCAGATACTTAGTTCTTGGGATGAATGTCAGACTAATGTTTATATAGGAAGGGTGAGAGTGTTGGGAAATTTTGTCAGCTTTGAAAGGAGGCTGAGGAAGTTGATTCGTGATAAGCACTTGTCCATGGATACAGAAGGGGAGAAAAAACACAAGGAAGTGGCATCTTTGCCTCATATTAGGGGGGAAATTTCTTGGCTCCTGCCTCTTGCATACGGTGGAATTTCTTAAGAAATTAGGTCATGAGTGAGACTTTTTATTTATGTAGTCTGATGGGAAGCGACAGCGACCTGGAATCTAACCTGTTCCTTCTTGTTCTATTGCCATGACAGGAACTGAAAATTTCCTTAGAACTCGGAAAATACGTACCCGAAATTTCTTGGAAAAGAGAATAGTGGGCTGCCACTTTTTGTCTGTCCACTTCCATGGAATTCCTTCCCAAATAGATGAAATTTCCTTGGAAGCTTGCTGAAGTTATGGCTTGCACTTTTATAAGCCTACAATTTCTAGTGAATGAGTCAACTTGGAATGCAACTTCCTTGAAAGCTCTCTACTTTTCAACTCCTTTTCAGGGTTTTTAGAATAAATCACGCAAGTGGCAATTACCACTCGTCAACATTCTAATGCTACACTTTCCATCTTTTACCCCACAACGGATGCAACTTTAGAACTAGGACCTTGCAACCATTGGCAAGTTCTGGTCTAAGCCTCCTTGATCAAGAGTCAAGACGCTACTTTGGGTTCTGATGGACAAATTTCTCGGAACAAGCATCAAGAATGGTATGATCAAATTTTGTACGGTCATGTTCCACGAGCTTACACTTAATGGCCCATTTCCCTTTGTTTACTGGTTTTGTACATTGACTTAGGCCTTTTGGTACAACTGTTCCCCTTTTTTTTCCCCTATCCAGTACTGTTCATGACCTTGAAACTGAATTAAATTCTACCGGCCTATAGTATTCTTTGATTGTTGTTCTGTTCGACTATTGTACAGGCTTCTAACTTTTAGTTTAGAGGCCGAACAAGAAATACATTTTCAGTTTACTTGTACATACACCCATATTTAAGCGTATTTGTGAAAAATCTACTTAGATAGTTTTTAGTAAGCTTTGATCACAATATTATTATATAAGAGCTGCAGGTCGCCTGGGCAAAGGTAGGAAGTGCACCCTCTTACGGCACATTCTTAACTTTTTTTATTTTGTCTCATTTTATTTTTTATGAGTATTTATTTTGGACACTCATAAAAAACACTTTCTATCCACTTTTTATTTGATTTTACACCTTATATAACATCAGTTTTTTAAAAATTACTCGTCAGTAAAGCGCTAAATTTGACTTTTTCATTTTGCCTAGAGTAGTACCATACTAACTTAATATCAGAGCTTAATTAAAAAGATCAACATACATTTGGCGAACATGACCCTGTGGCTCACCGTATCTTAGGTGCAAATTAAATTCCACTAGCATGGCAGCAACGGCTGCTTTGTCTCTCTATCAATCAGTATCTATTTCATAGCTGATAATTAATGTGGTTGCTGGAGGCACACAGTGAAATAGTCTATGACCACATTAAGACCAAGGAAACAAAAGTATACTTACAATATACAATCACGAAATCAACATTAGTGATACCTAGTTACTTACAATATACAAATACAAAATCAACATTAGAGGCCATCTTTTTATTCGCAAATTACAATATGGTGGTTTTACTAATATTTCTAGTCAACACAATACTCATGTCTGACAGTCTCAAGCCACTCAAAAACATAAACCACTTTCAACACCACAAAATTACAAACAATAACAGCACAGCACCTTAGATTAACTGTGATCAGCCTTGCGGAGAGGGGACATACACATACCCAGTTCTCGGGTTGGTGTTAGGTTGCGGATCTTGATAGTCCAACATCTCGATCATCTTTCTTGATTTTCCTGCAGTTTCCTGGAACCAAACTTTAAGTAATTCAATGCCACAACAAAAACACCTACGAGCAAGAACTTGTGGACAACAGTGATGATACCGAATGCGGTAACAAAACAATATTAAGGAACATCAACCAACCTCTGCTTGAACCGAGGAATCTACTACATCGGCTGTCTCTATCATCATCTTTCTGCCAAATCCTTGTAGAACCGTCGAAGGTGGCACAATTAAAAGATGAATCGATCAGTTGAGCATTTCAAAGAGAGAGACAGAAAAAGAAATTACAAAATACGAAGTTCAAAAACAAGAAGTTGTAGTATATACCATTAGAGATGGGGAGAACCAGAATAGCAAAAACAAGTAAAAACCTGAGAGAACAAGACCGACCCATTGTTTCTTGCACAGTTCCAGGAAATGGGTAAGGCCTAGATTTTATGGGCAGCTAGCTTTTAGGTCTCCAAGAAACAGCCTACAGCAGATGCAATGAAGAGAAGAGTTAATAATGCTTACATGCTTCGCTTGCAATAGCGGTACAAAACGTGCTATGCACTCGAGACTGATAAATTTTGCGTTTATGGATGTGTAGGTATCTATGAAGCTGTAGGACTAGATTGGAACACTTCACAGAAAGTGGGTGGTTTCATTTTGGTCTTGTGGGCCTCGTAGAGATGCTACGTGTACTCGACCGAATCGGTGAAACATGAAAACTGTAATAAAATAAGCTCGAGCTGGTTCAAGTAGTGACATAATCTCTGTAACAGGACTTTTAATTTAGAACAATCCTAGGTCCCAGTTGGGGCTAATAAGAGAAAATCATACCTTAAGATAGCATGTTTCTTATTAATGATTCTCTCGCGTTACTTTTTTGTGAGTCATGATGGTGTCATCTGATATCATAAGGTTTTATCTTTTCTTCAGATATATCTTCCCATGTTTTCTGGGGTAAAAGCTGGTAATTTATGTTTATAAACTTTAAGTAAAGAATGTGCTTTATAATTGCTGAAATGTAATGTCTAAATTCCTTTAAGAGCCTGAGAAGCATGTTGATAGCAGGCAATCAATTGCATATTTGTGTTGCTGTTTCATTTTCTATTTATTGGAAGGAGATTTGGCAGAATTATAATTTGTTACAATTTTTTTTACAAAAATATATAATTTAATTGGTCCTAGTTTCAGAAAATAAATTGAATTTTTTAAAAAAATAAAGATCAATTTTTTCCATTTTATTTTTTGTTTTTGTTTTTAATTTCAGTAAAAAATTAGTATTTTAGTATTTGTTTTTAATTTTGATTTTGGTTTTGGTTTTTTCCCGTTTTCAAAAATTATAAAAATCATAAAAATTAGGTTTTGTTTTTTATTTTTGTTTTTTAAGAATATGGTTTAATATCAAGTAAATATATATTATTCAATATATTTATTATTAATAAGAACTGTGAATCATTTAATTTAATATTATATATTAAATTAAATAAATTAATCATTAATATGAATTATGAATAATTTAATTTTACCTAATAAATTTATTTAATTTTTGCAATTAAATTAAATAAATTTAAGTTAATAATTATTAATTAATATAATTAAATGTAAAATTTCTTTGAAATATATAAATTTCAAATCAAATTTGATTTAATAATTAAAATATATTTAGAATAAATATTAATTTATAAACAAAAAGTAATTTTAAAATTACTTATTTTACTAGAATAAAATATATAAGATATTAAAGTAAATTTATTTAATTAAAAATAATTTATTTTTAAATTTTATCTAATATATTATTATTATCAATTATAAAAATATAACTACATTAACATTAACAACTAAACATATTTTTATTTTTATTTAAAAGAAAAATCTAAACTAAAAAAATAAAAACTAAAAATCATGACGAGTAGAATCAGCCATTCCTAAATTATTAATTTGACTTTTTATCTCTTTACTTAAAATTTTCTTTCGGCCTAATTTTCCTAATTTCAGGCTTGAAGAGGTCAAATACTAAAAGGTCATGTAAGTGGTGAACTAATTATAGCTATACGTTCGCTTTTGAATTAATTTTTGGCGTATGTAAGACACAAAATTAAAGAGTGGTTGTCCCTATCCTGAGAATAAAAATGGTTTTCTTATTCGACAACAAAATGAAATCATTTATTGTAAGATTAAAGAATAACTTACGTTTAGAACTCTAAAAGCATAGAGAAAATAGAATAGATTAGGGGCTGTTTGTTTTTGTTTTTTTCTTCAGTTTTTTTGTTGTCGTTTTTGTAAAAAGAAAAACAGGCAAGTAAAACGTATTTGGTTTACTCTGTTATGATTTTTTGTTTCTGAAAATAAAAAAACCACAACAGTTTTACAGAAACCAGAAAACATCGTTTCTCTGAATTTTGACAACATGTTTTCTTCGACAGAAAAACAACATATCCATATTTTCTATCTGGATTAATAATAATAATAATAAAAGTACAAAATTTATAATAATAATAATAATTAATAATAATAAGATAACTAATTTGGTATAATAAAATTAATAATAGTAAGTAGAAAATTTATAACAATAATTAATAAAATAAATAAAATAAAATAAATAATAATAATAATAATAACTTATTAAAAATTAATAATAATCATAATAATAACTTTTTAAAAATTAATAATAATAAGAATAATTTATTAAAAATTTAAAATTAATAATTAATAATAATAATAATTAATAAAATTAATAATAATAAGAATAACTTAATAATTATAATAATTATAAATAAATAAATAAATAGATATAATAATAATAATAATAACTTAATCATAATCAGAATAATCATAATAATAACTTATTAAATAATAATAATAAGAATAACTTATTAAAAATTAATAATAATAATAATAATAATAATAAGAATAACTTAATAATAATAATAATAAACCAATTATATTTTTATTTTTAACTTTTTATTAAAAATCTCAACTAAACAAATTTTTGTTTTCAATTTTTATATTGAAAATCTCAACTAAACAAGTTTTCATCTTTTAGAAAAAACAAGAAACTCAAAACAGAAAACATAAATCAAAAACATAAAAAAGTAGAACCAAACCCTCTAAGTTAACATGCTTGCCATTGATTGCGATACTTATCCACGTGCTAACCATAGCTTCAGCAACTTGTCTTTACGCCTTTTACTCAACAACCATCAAGTACAGCGGTAATTTGGATTAGTCAACTCTGGAGGTTTTTCTTTTTTTCCTTCACCTACAAATTATCATGCTTTAATGTGATTAGATACTTACTCGTGCACGTTCACCCACAGAAAACTTAAATAACGCATTGGGAAGCTAAATTACAACCATGTAGTGTATGGTTTATTCAGGTTTGGCCTCTGAAATCACCATTTTTAATTGTTTGCCACATAAAAAATAGACAAGTCGAGTTGATACTTTAAGCGGTAATAAGTTAGGTTTTATTGCACCAACGAAAGAAGCAAGTTTGCAAGTCTCACTTTTAGCCAAAAGCACTTTTCCTATCTCACTTTATTAACTTAACTTATGACTTAATCCCATGCTTATACCCCTTTTTTTAAATGTTCTGTAATTATTTAAGCCCCACCTGAAGAATATAGTAGATTGAAACCATAAAATTTGCCTGATTTGACCCCACTAAGAGGCAGAGTGTATAATGATAGTGGACCCTAAGTCATCACGCACTAAATCGCTAGTCTGGATAAATCTGCAATACTTAACCAAAAAAAAAACCTGAAAAACCTAGGAGAAACTTCACAACTTGGGCCAGTTGGTTGACTTTCAAGTCACAAAGCCCAGTGGTCCAACTTTGCTTTTTTTAGTACCCTAAGATTAAGCTAAATCAAAGATCGAAGCATGTCCTTGCCAAAATTATAATATTGTTAATTAGCTTAAGTTCTAGCCTTTGATGTATTTAAAGACGTATTCAATGGTATATTTCAGCACAATTTTTAATAAGTGTAAAGAAAGTTTTCGTTGATAAATAAATGTTTTATTTCATCATGATTTGAACATATATACAAGAGGACTTTTATACTAGAAATGAAGAAAAACTATTGACTACCGTGTATACTGGGATTTGTAACAGAATTGGTATGTTACAGTAAAAGCTTCTAGTCATCTATACAGAGTAAAAGAAATAAAGTTGGAATATGTATGTGGCTTAACTGTGTGCGTGAGTAAAGGTAATGAATTTATTGGGCCATGAGTTACCCATGTGTGTGGGTTAACCCAGGCCTCTTCACGTAGCCTTTTAACACCCCCTTCAAGTCGGAGCCTCGGAGAGACGAATGGATCCAAACCTGGAGATTAGGTCTTCGAACACGCGTGTAGTGAGAGGTTTAGTGAATAAGTTGGCTAGTTAGTGTTGACTCTGTATGTGCTTGAGATCTAAGAACCTTGAGTTCACCGCATCGCGTACTAGGTGGAGATCTATCTCCAAGTATTTGGTCCTCTCGTGGAAGATGAGGTTCTTCGATATGTAGATCGCCGCCTGATTGTCGTAGAATAGAGGTACGATTATTCTGTTATCCACTTGAAAAACCTTTAATAGTTGAACGATCCACTTTAATTCGCAAGTGGTTGAAGCTATACTTCTATATTCAACCTCTGTTGATGATCTACTGACTGTCATTTGTTTCTTCGTTTTCCATGAGATGGGAGATTTTTCGAAGAACACGCAGAACCCAATCAACGATCACCTGCTAAACATGCAGCTTGCCCAGTCCGAATATGAGTAAGTAGTAAGTTGTAGGTTCGAATTTGATGCATAGAATATGCCTTGGTTCTGCGTACATTTGAGATATTTGAGAACATGTTTTATGGCTTTCCAGTGAGTTTCCCTCAGTGTTTTCATGAACTGACTCAATTGTTGTGTTATGTAGGTAAGGTCTGGTCTTGTGAAACTCAGGTATTGTAGTTTGCCCACGATCTTTATGTAGATTTTAGGGTCTTTGAGTGGCTCACCTCCGTCGATGGTAAGTTTACTTCCTGGAACTATGTGTGCTGTGCGTGATTTACAGTCCAGCATGTTTGTTTCTTGTAGAATGTCTCTTACATATTTACCTTGATTGAGTACAGTCCCTTCTTCCGACCTTGCTATTTCGACTGTTAGGAAGAACTAGGCATACCCTAAGTCTTTGATGGGAACTTTTCATGTAGGGCATGTTTGATAGTGTTTAGATGCTCTTCTTTTGCTCCTGTGATGAGAATGTCATCCACGTAGATGATGATAGCCATAAAGCTATCGCCTTGGCCCTTGGTGTAAAGGCAATGATCTGATTCTGCTTTATCAAAACTCAATTCCTTTAGTTTTATGGTCAGTTCCTTGTGTCATTGTTTGCCCGCCTGTTTGAGTCCATAGATTGACTTTATTAATCTGCAAACTTCTCCTGTCTTGGATTTCTTATAACCCTATGGAGGTAGCATGTAGAGTTCTTCTTCTAGATGGCTATGTAGGTAAGCATCATTTATATCACATTATAGGATAGGCCATTTCCTGATTGTAGCTATAGCTAGGAATGTTCTTATTGTCACAATCCTGGCCACAGGAGAGAACACCTTTGAATAGTTCACCCCCTCCCTTTGGTTGAAGCCCTTAGCTACCAGCCTAGATTTTAGTTTGTCAACAGTGTCGAATGGGTTGTATTTTACTTTATACACCCACTTTAATGCTATAGCTCGCTTTCCTTTGGGTAGCTTTGTCAAAATCCAGGTCTAATTTTCTTCTAAAGCTGTTAGTTGTGCATCCATAGAGTCCACCCATTCTTTTAACTTGCTTGTTGTCTCATAAGATAAAGGTTCAAAGATAGTGCACACATTACCTATGAACTCCTTGTAGCTTTGTGTATGTGTAATCTTGATGTTTGAATCTCTGTCTCCTTCTGTTCCTGCAAGACCTGAGAACTTTAAAGCGATATTGGAAGAATCAAGGGCAGAAGTGGAATGATGAGTAGAGGCTTGGTGGGCATAGTCATTGAGTTATTTTGGTTTGGTGTGTATTCTTGGGCTTTTTCTCACATAGTTGTTTATAGTAGTGTCTTGGTTTGCAATGTTGATGGGTTGTGGTAGTGTCTCTGTGATTTCTGGTGTATCTTCAGTAGGTTATATGCTTGACGTCCCTGGCATGTTACTTAATGTTTCTGCATCATCTTCTGTCATGTTATAAGGGAACAATAGTAGTGGCCTTTATTCAGGTTCGGTCTATATATTGGCAAAAGGGAAGATATTTTCATGGAAGGTTATGTCTCTTGAACTGAAAACATTGTTTGTGCTAAAGTCCATAACTCTATACGCTTTGTAGTCTAGCATATATCCAAGGAAAACACATCTCAAAGATTTAGGATCCAGCTTTGTCTTGTTAGGTGTTTTATCTAGGGAAAAACAAAGACACCCAAAAACTTTCAAGTGTTCATAGGTTGTTTTTTTTATGTAGTCTCTCATAAGGTGTTTTCCATTGTAAGGTTTTGGTTGGGATTCTGTTTAGGAGGTAAGTAGCAGTAAGGAAGGCTTCTCCCCAATAATGTTTGGTAGGCTTGTTGTAAATAGTAGGGCTCTCGTTATTTGTAGTAAGTGTTTGTGCTTTATTTTCACTACACCATTTTGTTGTAGGGTGTATGGACAACTTTTCTGGTGCACTATTATCATTTTTGCAAAACACCTTCTGCATTCGTAGTTTATGATTTCTCTGTCATTGTTTGTTTGGATCTTTAAGATCTTTGTGTCATATTGTCTTTCAATGGTTTGATAAACTGGGTCATAGTGGATTGTGTTCTATCTTTGTGTTTGAGTAGAAAGGTCCAAGTAGCTCTAGAGAAATCATCCACGATGGTTAGGAAAAATTGTGACCCATCTAGAGTGGGTACTCTGTAGGGTCCCCATAGGTCCATGTGTAGGAGTTCAAAAGGCTTAGTGGTTTGTATTTTATGTTTGAGAAAGAGTTTTCTGTGTTGCTTTGCCATTGGACAGACTTGACAATAAGACAAGTTGTGATTAATAAACTCAATCTTATTGATGTGTCGTATTTTCTCCTTGGAAATGTAATATCCCACTCTCGCGTGACCCGAACCCGACATCGCTGGTAATATCCGAGTTCGTGCCCTGCGAGGGTGGCGTGCACATCACTCAGTCAAAACTCAGTATAAATCTTTTTGTTTTTGGGCACAAACATATACTATGCGGAAAATCATTAACATACATAACCACCGGTAAATACAATGACCACGGGCCTTTTCATAAATACAAATTACTACAGTCTGTTGACTTTACAATTTGACCTAATCATTTGTACAAAAATTCGGAAAATACAATGGTATTAGACACTAATGCAGACGCGAACTGATCCCGACCTCTTTTCTCACTTGCATGCAATGGGCATACTCCCGTTTGTCTAACGAGTACTCTTCAAAGCCTAAAAAATGATTGCAAATTTTGGGTGAGTTTTGCGAACTCAGTGAGGAACCATCATCGATGGTTCACCCAATTCATGCAACATTTAAGCATATCACAGTTTTACACAATTTCACATTCAGAAGTACCACATGATTGCACTCAAGCAATTCACAATCATTTCATAATTGCACATTCAGAAGTACCACATGATTGTATTCAAACAATTCATAGTTATTTCACAATTTCATATTCAGAAGTACCACGTGATTGTTATTACATAAGTATAAGGCATTTTCGCCTTTTTCCCAATGAAAAATATCCAATCAAATGCATATGAAATGCGTATGTGACACTTTTTCCATTTTATTACGGTGTTATGACCGAGCGCCTACACTGTCCCAATATGGACGCATTAATCGGTGAGCCTGTGGCTCTGAATTACTGTAGGCTCGAGGCCCTAATATGTTGAGCTTTTAGCTCTTGGTGGCTACTCCGGTCACAACTGTCATTATCTGATCATGCATTCATGTATGAGATGCATATGCCCCAATTTAACAGTAAATGTATCACAATTTATCCACATGTCATAATTAAGCAGTAAATGTATCACAATCAATTCACGTGTCACAATTTATCACATCAGAAGCAAGTAATTTACAGATTCACAAACAGATAACACTTATATGTCATAGCTCCCAATACATCGGACCTTTTGTCCGGAATCCACAGTCATAATCAATCACAAAATCCACCATTATTCACCACAGTAGACATATAATAATCGAGAGAACCATCTAGGTTACTCACCAATAGCTTCCGAGCCAATGCCTGGAAGTCTCGGCAACGTCAGTGGGTTGACGTTCCAAAAGCGCCTCTATAATAGTCGAAATATATAAACATTACCAAATGTACAATCAAAGATATTTCATAATGCACATGTAGCAATTAAAATGTGTACAATGCATGTTCGTGACATTCCCGACATTATTCCAAAATTCCTATCACAAAATGTTCCCCTATGTCTTAGGAAACCATAGACACCAAAATTACTCAATTTGGACGTCAATAGGTTCAATTATTGCTACCCGGTCCCCTCACTTTGACCTAACCAATCCACGTCAATTTCATCGCTTAAAATTCTCAATTTCTCATAGAAATGAGATTAAATATTTCACGAATCCGATGCCTCGAGAATTAGGTCAATCGGATGTCGAATGAAAAAGATATAAGCAAAAGAAGACATAAACCAAAAATTAAACAAGTATAAAAAAATAAAAAACAAAGTTCTTCCTCGCGAGGGCGAGGAGCGTCGCCCTCGCGAATGGCAAGTTTTCAGCTCGCCTCGCCCTCACGAGGCATCGCACTGGAGAGGGCGAGCTTTCGCCCCAACGTCGCGGTCGCAAGTCGCCAAAACAAACGGCCATCTCGCGATCACGAGATTTCTTCCTTCTCTTCTCTCGTCTGAAATTCCAACATGCATAACTCTTCACACAATTTTCCAAAAATCACAAATAAGGTTTCATTTGAAAGATAATAGGAAACCCTACAAGTTTCATGAAGGACACAAAAACCCATTTCACCTCTAAGGGTGTCAAAAATGCAATCAAAGTTT
>JAOQMR010000008.1:11715303-11728919 GCA_027563865.1 Erythroxylum pelleterianum | reverse complement strand
CCTTATGCTTCCAATTGGTCCCCTTAGTAACTAGTCCATTTGGTCTCCAATTTCTACTCTAAAATTTGTCCCAAAATTCGATGGCTCCAATTAAGAAATCTAAACATCATGTATCTAATTTTCAGTGCCATCGGACAGAAATTTTCAGTATCGGAAACCAATCAGTCCGCCACTGATCATTAGATATGAAACCAATCAGTTATTATTAACATTATTAGTCCATAGGTCCTGATTGGTTTCAGTATCAGAAACCAATCAGTCCGCCACTGTTAATAATAACTGATTGCTTTCAGTATCGGAAACCAATCAGTCCGCCCCGAAATTTTTCAAGAAAATTTCCAAAATTCCTCAATCCACTTCTAGCCTTGATAGCTGCCATAACCTTATTAGTCCGTAGGTCCTGCAAAAACTGATCATTAGATATGAAAACTGCAGCAATGTCATTCTGTGTTGTGAGTTTATTGACAGAAAATAAGTTCTTGAAAAAATTGGTATGTGCGGAACTTTATCGAGAGTAATTTTGTCACCAATAATGGTCTTGCATATATTCACTTGTTATTTTATGCCATCCGGGAGTGTAACAGACTCGTATATGTTGTTTATTTCATGTTTATGACAGAAATCTAAATCTGTAACCATGTGTGATGATGCTCTTGAGTCGATCAACGACATGCATTCATTTTCTGCATTTTGAACATTAGTGTAATTTGTGCTATTACTTGCAAAATTTGCAAGTTGTCCCAACTTTACCTCTCCCGTGGCTTTCCCTTTCATTGCTTTAGATATTTCCTGTTGTATAAAGTTGGCTATGCCTTGTGGAATTTGGCCACTCCTCTCGGTATGCTCACCAGATTCTTGTTTTATGTTCGTAAGAGAGTCACTGATCATAGCTAGGTTGGCCTTGCTCCTCTGGCCAGTCAGTTCTTTGTACCATTTAGGCACACCATGGATCTTGAAGTAAGTTTCTATGGTATGTCCTGTTTTCCCACATTTCTCACAATACTTGTCTTCCTTTTTTTATGAATGGTCTCTTGCTGCTGTTGTTGCTGTTTTTACCCCCTTCTTTGACATTAGAATTGGATTGTCTCACCATCATTTCTATGTTTAGGTTGTTGTCATTGTTAGCACTTACTGTCTTTTGTCTTTCCACGGTTTGCATCATAGCAAAAGCTCTATTTACCATAGGCAAAGGTTCCATTAACATGACTTGGTTCACAACATGCTCATAATCTTCATTTAAGCTCATCAGAAATTGCACTAGTCTGTGTGTGTTTTCCTTAGTAGTAATGGCTTTAGCAGCATCACAGGTGCATATAGGTGTTAGGCTCGGGCTAGTTAGATCATCCCAGAGTTTGTTTAACTTTGTATAGTATGCGGAAATGGTGAGATTACCTTACTTAAACTGACTGATTTCTCTTTCTATTTGGTACAGCAGTGGTCCGTTGGCTTCACCAAATCTCTCTCTTAGTTCGTCCCCAAAGTTCCTTGGCTGTGGAGAATGAAAGGAAGACATTACCAAGTTCCTTGACCATGGAGTTAAGTATCCAAGATTTCACCATAGAGTCTGCCCTTGTCCATCTGGTAAGTAGAGCCCTGTCTTTCGTTGGTTGCGTGCATGTTCCATCTATGAAGGAAAGCTTGTCTTTGGCACATAGAGCTATCATCATTGTTTTGCTCCAAGTTAGGTATTTGTTTCCATTAAAAAGGGTAGTAACTAGGGCAGCTCTAGGATTTTTAGTGTTTGTCATGGAATACTTTTCTAGATCTGGGTTTTGTATAGGATCAGGGTTGCTAGTATCACTATCAGCTATGTTAGATGGTAAGTAGGGTAGGGTGGAACAGACCTTTGGCTCTGATACCATGTAAAGAAAGTTTTCGCTGATGAGGAAATGTTTTATTTCATCATGATTTGAATATATACCGAAGAGGACTTTTATACTAGAAATGAAGAAAAACTATTGGCTACCATTTGGCTCTGATACCATGTAATGAAAGTTTTCGTTGATGAGGAAATGTTTTATTTCATCATGATTTGAATATATACAGAAGAGGACTTTTATACTAGGAATGAAGAAAAACTATTGGCTACCGTTTGGCTCTAATACCATGTAAAGAAAGTTTTCATTGATAAGGAAATGTTTTATTTCATCATGATTTGAATATGTACAGAAGAGGACTTTTATACTAGAAATGAAGAAAAACTATTAGCTACTGTTTGGCTTTGATACCATGTAAATAAATTTTTCGTTGATAAGGAAATGTTTTATTTCATCATGATTTAAATATGTACAAAAGAGGACTTTTATACTAGAAAAGAGAAAAAACTATTGGCTATCGCATATTGGGATCTGTAACAGAATTGGCATTGTAGAAGCGTCTAGTCATCTGTACAGAGTGAAATAAATAAAGTTGGAATAGGTACGTGGCTTAGCTGTGTGCGTGAGTAAGGGTAATGAACTTATTAGGTCATGGGTTACCCATAGGTATGGGTTAACTCAGGCCTTTTCACGTAGTCTTTCAACAAGTTTTCGTACACCAAATATGATTTTTTTAATACAATTTCACCAATTTATCCAATGAAATTAAATCTAATTTGACATGAATTATACAATTTCACCAATTCTCTTTTGAAAGAACAAAATCCAAATTAAGTTGGTTCCTTGTCCTATTAGTTGGAGGAGGATGGGTATCGTTGCCAATAAGAATTGGATCAGGGCCGGGGGTTTTGGGTTTTGTGGGCTCCTATTTATTAGTCTCTCTCATTAGCCATTATATAATTAAAGTTTCAATCTTAGAATTACCAAAAAACTAAACTAAAAGGAAAAAACTTCATGTAATGCTTCTCAAAACCAGGCACCCTTCTCTTGTTGCTCGAGTTAATTCGTTTGTCCTCTTACCGTCAGAATAACCGAGCTTTTAGCCTTTTTTATCGCGTTGTTACTTAGCTCATGAGTCATGAGGCCCAATGAATAAGAGGCAATAAGATAGACAAGTTCTTCTAGTCGGCAAACCTTTACTAAGTTCAAGATCATATGTGCATACAGTACACAGTAGAAAAAGGGAAGTCGTACAGCAAAGCCAAGAAAATTTAATGTCGTCACGTGCTTTAGGGACCTACATACAGCTCACAGAATACAAAAATAGTGGCCAATGTTTCCCTTCTCATCTCCTTGTTTTAGACTTGCCAATAATACATCAGAACAGTTATGGTGTTTGACGTTGATAGATCCAAAATGAATCCTTTCCTAGCTATGTATTATTCATAAATAAGAAACTTAGTCCGCACCTGAATTATGTGTATGCAAATGTAGAAGCTGAAGGGATGGTGTTGAAGAACGTAAAGAAAAAAAGATAAAATAAAGAGTTGTAACAAAAAGGAAAAGTTTCCATATTTTGACCTAATTGTTTAGTGTATTGGGTATGCTTGAAAAGGACATTTTGTTGGTTAGGGATTTAAGTCTATCCACACCCACATCACTGAATTGTCATTTTGTTGGTTGGGGGGTTCAACTTTCCCGGTCTTTCTATTCACCCGCATCACCTCCTAAACTTTAGATATTGAGAGCCTGCAAAGGAACGGTATTCACTTGCCTGGCTTTATTCAGTTCGGATTACCTGCTTCATTACATCTGTTTTCTTTCTTGGAGCCCACAAGAGAAATTCTTTAAAACCTCGCCTGACATTGTTGCGTGCAGTGCCCAAAAGCTGCTTTATCATATGCCAGCTATGGATTGGTTGATTTCGTTAGGCAATGAATTCTTGACCTTTTCAAAATAGATAAAAGATTGTTGTGTTCCAGTACAAGGGGCACGCAGGCGTAAAATGCCACATCTGCAGGAAAAAGTTCATTTTCATTCCCAAACTTATTTTTCTACATCTGGGATTATGGTACACAAACTCAACCCTTTTCTAAGATCTAAGCCTCTTACAATGTCATATATAAATATGTACATAAACTTGGAAGTAATCTGACAGTAACCCAAAAACGTCTGCATAGAATTACATAAACAAAAGGGAGAGAGAGAGAGGGTTAAATATTTCAATGGCTATTTCTGCCAAAAATAGTATCTGGGATCTCTTGTGCTCCACTGCAAGTTGACTTGATAATTGCTACTGATCTTGTGCATCCAACATTCACTCTCCACTGAACTGGTGAACCGAAATAACACCAAACTGTTTGCACCACCAAAATCGAATCACAACTTTGTTAACTACTCAAGTACGAGCTCTCATGGAATTGGAGAGATCTAGACAATGCTGCAGGATTAGCTTGCAAGACTGACGAAGTTTCAGATGTGTGATTCTTTTCATCACCTTTCGACCGAGAGGCCTTAAAAATCCCTTGACCACTAATGGCGTCCGCCTTGTCATTCTTAATCCCAAGTGTTGTCCATATTGAGCTTTTCGCAGCTTCTTCTGGGTCATCAATCCTCAATGTTTTTGGGATCCAAAGGAATCGTTCACCATTATTTTCCTTTGCTGGCTCATCTTCTCCAGATTTGCTTGATTTGAGCACGTTCTCATCTCTTGAATGTTTCCCCAGAGTTGGAGAGTTAGGGCCAGTTGTCCTTGGTGAAGATGGATGAGGAAGCCAAGGAATGCTCCAAGCACTTGGTACTGTACAACCCCAATAAGAAGCAGCAGGATAGAATGGCATGGGAAATCCTGGAGGGCAAAAAGCAGGTGAGGACATGGGGGAATTCCACTGAGCTGCAGTCCATGGGTAAGGCCACGGAGCTCCAGAGTAACAAGATACCTGAGTTGGAAACCCTTGACAGTTCCCTAGCATCGACTCCTGTGGCCCACTTTTATCTGCCTCATTCCGTGAATATGATGTGTTGACTGAAGCTCTATTAGAATTATCATCCCCATTCTCTCTACCCCCATAAGAACCCGGAATCCTTAATGATTCTGGTTTATGGAACCCATTTCTTGGGCAGTTCTGCATTGTTTTATCAGCAAGATTCAATGAAGAAGCCATTGATTCATGGAGAGGCGTGTCTGAGCCAAAGGTAAGGACTGTACCATTGGTTTTCAGAATAGGGTGGTGAATTCCATTTGGAGCATCCGATCGGAGATTCTGTAGAGTTTCAGTGACAGTTATGTTACGGTAATGGGATGCTGAGTTCTTATTTTTACGACGACCAGCACCTACAGGCACATTTCTCATGGTTCCTCCAGCTGTCCAATATCTCTGGCAATTCTTGCAGAAATGCCGAGGTTGGTTCACATTGTAATTGTTGTAGTAACAGAATTTTGTATCCATACTATTGCAGCGGGGGCATGGGAGAATCTTGTCCGGTTTCTTTGGGGTTTTATCTTGAGAATTACTTGTCTCACTCTGTTCTTCCTCAGTGTTTGATGATTTCAACGGAGTGATTTCCTTCTCAATAGTTGGTGTTTTTGGGTTTACATTTATCCCTGAAGCTCCATCTAGATTGGATGACTCTTCCAGAGTCTCACGTGGGACTCCATCTTCTTGCTTACACTGGTTTGCATTCTCAACTACTGCATCCTGAATGAATCATGGTGTCAATTGCATTCTCAACTGCTTGCATGATATACATCATAGATAAACCAGTGGCAGGCAAAAAAATTAAGTATTCTTAACCATGTGAGGCCACGCATTGAAACAGTTAACATTGAACAACAAGAAGCAAGGAAACAACAAGGCTCGTTGTAATAAGTACTACTGAGTTCAGTTTTCTACTTCCCTTTCCTCGACAAAAAGGAATATGCCATCTATTCTTCCAACAATATGGCTCATTTCAAGTGATTCCTCCACCTTTATTTTAGAACCAGCAAGCTACATCTCATTTTGCCCTCTTAAAGACTTATGCACTAGCAAGCAAAAAACTAGACCTATGCTTGACATGTGAAGTTTAAAATCTTCTAGTGTAAAGAAGGAACGTCGAGATTCAAAAGTTTCAGATCCATAATAGTACATATTACATATATGTGTTATCACCATTGCACCTGTATGCTTAGCTCATAAAGAAACTTATTCCCTACTAAAAACCTCTCTTCAATCACATTTTTCAAACCAAAAAAAAAAAACTTCTGTTCAGCCACGCAGGCCAGAAGAAGTCATAGACTAAGCACAATAATTGAAAAAAATCCCTTCATCTCTGAAAGCAAGATGATCAGAGCATTCACAAAGAGAACTCAGGGAGCAATTAGCAGGGGAGCGGCGTCAAATACTTTGAATAAATTCAACATTACACCAAAATCCAAATTTCAACAAAAAATTATTTGGAGAACACTGAGCCCGGGCTATAAACGGGCGAACATAGGAAAATGATTATCTGAAAGTCACACTGTCAAAATAGCACCCAAAACGAAATAATAGATTCCCAAGCCAAAAGATCAGGTAGAGCCCCCAATAAGATCCAACAACATCCAAGCATTTCAAGTTCCAGCTCGGTAGGAAACACATCAAATATGATATAATATGGAAATTCCAACATGTTAATAGTGAGACTTCCGAAGGACTCAAACTTTACATGAAAATCTAAGATAGAACCATTCCTATGACTCTAGATTGCTTACTATAATTTAAACTGTCAATCACGAACTACCCAAAACTCCCCCGCACAACTAAAACAGCAACCAACTCGAGAAAGCTCTTTAACCTGTAAAGTTATCCCAAAACTACGCCCGACCCATTATTTCATTTCACCCTACTCGAAATAGGTAATCCTCAAAATTCCAAAACACTGAATCAAAAACCATGAAAACTATACCTTATCGCTGGTTTCTCTCTCCTTACCATCTTCTTTGTTGGAGCTTTCATCAGGAGAAGAGTCAGGACGAGATGGACGATCCTGATCTTGATTATCTCCATCCAACCCACCACCACAAGTGGAATCAGTAGCAGTGGTTGTTGTGGTGAGTCCCTGAGAAATTTCAGGCAACGGAATTGTCTTCCCGAATAGCTTTATAGCCGGGTCTTTCGGCTCCGACATTTCTGTTCACTCTGTTTATCTCTTTTTTCTCTCTCTGTATGTCTCTTCGCTCTTTATATCGAATTCAGTTATTGGGTATCGCAGACATTAAACATATAAGAATAAACAAAAAGACTTCAACATTAATTAGAAAAGAAACGATAAAGTTGTAGAGAGAGAGAGAGGGGCGTCTCTCTCGAGAGAAAGGATTGATAAATTAGATTCGGAGTAACACGGTGCATGACAAATAAGGGATTGCATTAACCTTATATTTGCTAATTTAATAATAAAATTAATTATTTAATATTAATTATTAATATATAAAATAATTTAAGATGGTATAATTTAAAAAAATTATAAATACATAAATATTATATTTCTTAGTATTTTATTGGATATTATTATAAGAATTTAGATTTAAATATTAAATTTTTCAAAAATCAAGTTTATAATTTTAATAAAAAACATAATGATAATAATAATAATACAACTTAAATTCTTTGTTAATGTGAATGATGCAACGAGCTATATTATATTAATATTTTTATATAATATATATAAATTTTATTATTTAATAAATAAAAATATCTATAATTATAATATGAGACAGATTTGATATATAGTAGTTATATATTAAAAATATTAATTTGATGTGATTCTTTATGTTAAAAGCTTAATATTATGGTATTTTTAAACATATGCTAATATTATAAAATTAAATAAAAATTAAAAAGATTACTTAACACTATTATTATATTCTTCTAAATTTCACAATATAATTGTGCGATTAAAAAATTAACTTTAAAAATCTACAAAGTAAAAGTAAACAATGAATTAGAGGTAATATTATCGTTAAGCAAATAACTAATTCTAAAATTTCCTGAACTTTTAGAAATATCGATAATTTTTTAAAATGACAAAAGAAAAGTAAACTCTTTTACAATGAAATAAAAAACAGTTGATAGCTTGTTTTGTCAAACGCCCGGTTTACGTGTTGTGCTTTTCGGATCTGTGGATGGGGAATGCCACGTCAGAAGAGAGAGAGTGATTCTCAGCCACAAGCTCCCTTTGTGGCCTTGAAGGAAAGATTTCTCTTTCTTTTCTTTTGATTCGCTTCAGCGTCTTTCCTACTCGGCAGCCATTTTTCCCTTTCGTTCAACGACTTTGAATCCCTCCCTCGCCAATTCTTTGATATTTCTTTCTTTTTCTGTTCTTTAACATGTGGCTGAAATTTGAGATTGCCCATACGCTCCACTTGGTGTGCGGATCTCTTCCTAATCCTATGTGTAAAGTATCTCTCCTCTTTTGTTCATAAATTTAGAGACAAATCATACCATATTTCTCACACTATTCATTTTATTATATCTAATTAAAAAATCTTTTAATATTTTTAAAATTAGATGTAGTGAATTTATATCATAAATTTGATTAACTACTTTTTAATTAATTACACTTCTTATACTTAAATTTGAACTTTAATCATTCTTTACATTTTATTTCTCAAACTTAGATGTTGTGAACTTATATTATAAATTTGATTAAATAAATCTTCCTTTTATAATAATTAATTATATATTCATATATTTTACTAAATATCATAAAATCCACGTCAACTGTTTCCACGTGGTACTGGACCCAAATGACTCCTTAACAGTTTATAAGTTCACTGCCTTCCCTGCCACGTCGGAGTAACAGTCATTTATTTTATCCCCTAAAAAGGCCCCACTGCCAAAAGTAAAGTGCAAAAAGTACTAGTGCCTATCTAAACTTCCCACGTGTCCTGAGGGCATCACACCTGTGCTGTGAACCACCCACTTGAGACTTTCACATGTGAATCTACTTGTAGTGGCTCAGCTATTTCCTTATCAGGTGGAGGTTCGCTTCGTAGCCGACACTTGTCCTCTTAAAGAAGTTGGTGTCTATCGTTTTCTCTAAAGTTCGTGGGAGATTTTGATTCGTTGTGCCTAATAGGATCAGATAAAATATTAGGCAAGGATCGAAAATGGATTAAAAAAATAGGTGCTTGGATTTTGTTTGGGACCAGATATTTTATTTCAGTTAATCCATTTTAACTCTATTTTATTAAATTTTATTTACATATTTAATAAAATTATCTATTAAATATGTGTATTAGGTTTTGTTATTCTTATTTTATTGTTTATTTATAGTTCTTAAGCCTTTTGTGCATGGGTCTTACGTCGTGGGACACTATTTCTTTTATTTTCATTTTTTCTTCGTGATTTTAATTAATTAAATTGATTGCTCATTCTTTATCAAGTTAAGCTACCCAAAATTTTTTAAAATTTGTTTGATATAATTTTTTTTATAAAGGGAAAGAGAATAGACTAGTTACAAAACAAGTTTGGAGAAACAGATCCCGACATATTCTCTAAAAGGATACGTTAACACTTTAAAGGTGTACAATCAAAGTATGTACAATCAAAGTAAGTGACACCGATGTTAGGTAAGGCGACCTGGGGTAGCGAGTCAGTCCGTGCATCTGTTACTCTCTTGGTATACGTGGCGATGAAAGACAGATCAGTTCTGAGTGAATAGTTCTAAGATACCCGTGACTATCGGGTTGAGCGTCTGGGAGTGGACGTCCGAAGACGAGAGGAGCTTGTACACAGCAATCGAGTCCACTTCCAGCTCAACTCGGCGGAAGCCCAAGCGCCACTCGAGCAAGAGACCAGTGTAGACTCCCCAGAGCTCTACTGATAACATCAGGCACCATCCTATGTTCTAACTGAATCCTTCAAGCCAGTTGTCGGCACTGTCACGGATGAGACCAGCTGCTGAAGCCGAAGACTGTGCACGATCGCATGCTTCATCAATATTCAGTTTAACCCACCCTGACGGCGGTCTACTCCAGTCGATGAGTTGTTCTTAACAGGGACAGAATCTGACGGTAGCTTAGCTCTGCCCTCGGTAGCCTTCTGAATCTTACTTGCAAAAAACAAAATGGGCAAAAGACCTTGTACGGAGCCCCAACCTTTTTGTAGTTAGGACTTGGGAGCTTCTATATCGCGGACTAATGAGCCCTGTATTAACGCAGCAAACCTGGGACTATTGAAACCGTTGAGTTATATTTTATATTTAGTTAAAGATACTAAAATAAAATTTATATATAATAAAACATATTATATTTGAACTCTATTATGAATTTTTTCTTAAATATAAATTCTCTTTATTTCTTTTTCTTTTCGTTGTTTCCACCATTTTCTTGCTTTAAAACCAAGCATGTAATGATAATTGGATTTATTACCAACGATCAACTCAATGACAATTATTCCATTATAAATTAAATCAAAACTGAATGTGTACCGTAACATGGTTTAAACAATTTTTTCCTTTATAAAAAAGGTTTTTGGTAAAGATTCTTTTGTTGGGAGAGCACTTCTCTTCTCCCACTTGAAGGCCTTTGTATCATGGGGAAAAGTCCCACCCCCTGGAGCTCAGTTGAGGCTATCACTTCATCTCTGGTAGCCCCTGTCTGACGAAGAAGAAGAGCTTCCTGATGCCTTTGCCCATTATGAAGTTGAATGATCTTGGTGAACTAACTAAAGCTAAGAACTCCTTGTTGCATAGTTGGAAACCTATTAGGAAGATGTTTGCCGTAGGATTATACCAGGAATTAATGGGGGAATGAGGAGAATAATCAACTGCCAGGAATTGAAGAAACTGCACATATTTTAACCTCCGATGGACCTATGGTGATGACGACACAACAGCAAGCTTTGTGCAACAATGGCACTCGAGAACAATTTATAGAAAGGGTTCTGGATTTTTAGCTCACAGTCTACATGCCAAAAAAGCCCACTAGCCTGGTGATGAGATAAACATTTCACATAACACTAATGAAAACCTACCTAGAAGTTAGAACTAGGAAGTGGACTCTTCTGAGTAGGAGTTCATTGCTTTCCCCCGTAACAAAAAGAAAAACTACTAAAAAGGAGAGGAAGGCAAAGCTAGTTAATAGACTTGGCCCGAAGTGACGAAGCTTTCAGTCAAGACAAGAATTTTATTTATAAGAATTTTTAGGCTTCAAAAAAACCCGGCCTCTGGCCTGAAGCCGATTCATAACTATATTAAAAATATTTTAATTTTATTTTTAAATAAAGTTATATTTTTAATAATAAGGCATTAAGATTTTTAAATTCCAAAACAACTTACTATAGATAAACAACTTAATAAAACTTAATTAATTAGCTTAATTAAGTATGACGTATATAAGTGTTAAGAGTATTTGTCTTATGTGGCAAACCATATCAATAACGTTAACTTAAATATTAACGTCAAGATAGAATTGAAAAAATTAAAAATTTGAGCATTTAATTACCACCTTTTAAAGTTTAGGTTATAATTATAAAATTAAGAAAAATTTGAGATTTTTTTGTAATTAACCCAAAAAAGATTGGCGCTTTTAAAATTTCAAAATTTTCTTTTCATTTATTTTATTGAAACTTATATTTTAAATAGTTGTTAAGTTTTCTTTTTTTAATTAAAAATTTCTTATTTTGACTTTCCATATGTAATTATTCTTGTACAGTTAACTATTAATATATCCGTACACACTTAACATGGGTTTTATTCTTAAAATGTTGAATTTTCAAATTAATTAGCAATGTGGAAAGTAGCTGCCAATTGAATTTGTTTATTTATATTAACAATTATAATTTTAACCATAGTAATGAATATCAATCTTTAATATTAATGGATTTTTAATTTTGTATTTACTTTTAGGAGTTGACCTTATCAATTTATTGTTAGTATTTTTCTAAATATTGGACAACAATTAATTGCATTTTTTGTTTTTAATAAATTCATGATTAAGCGAATTGAATTCGATTATGTTATGGCCCAATAAAAGATATGAATTAATTGGCTGAAATATAACAAAGACAATAGACCCTAATCAGTATCGACTAACCCTGTATTGGGTCTATGATAAAAAAGTTCGATATAAAAGTTATATATATAAGGTTAAGGTTTTCTATAACTACTTAAACAAATCGTGAACATTCAAATGTTTTAATCCGTCAAGAGATTCATGTGTTAAGAAAGTTACGGAAAGATGTTAACGACATCTCAGTGATTGCTTTTCATAAAGGTCGCCGTGAAAATACGTTCGTTTCAACTTCGAAAAACTCGGTTGAAATTATGGAAGCGAAATAAGGTATTTTTCGTGTTTTCGCTGTTCATTTTCATTCACATTCGATCCTAGGCACGTAATTGAGACTCGTGTTAAGCACTACATTTATAAATATTGAAAAAGACTTTAAAATTGAGTAATTATTGTACAAGCATTAATAATCTCTACAATCATCCTTTATAAATTATACAACTATAGTTAAAATTTGATAAATTCAAAGTTTTTGTTATACACTAACCTTTTATAATTATGAATTAGGTTAATGGGAAAAAGTAATAGTTGCCATAAATTAATTTAAGATAATATTTTTTCTATGAAATTTTATATAAATTTATTAGTTCAATCATATCATAAATTAAGAATTAACTAAAATTAGATAATTAATTATCATATATTTCAATATTACGAATCTATTTGTCTTTTTCAATTTTTAATTTAGACTGATCTTGACTCTAATTTTTAGTGTAGTATAGAAAATTTGATATTAAATTCTCAAATTACAAAACGAAATTATTATTGAAGATCAGAGTTTTTTTTGTTTATAATTTTTTAAATAAATTAATGCAATTAGAATACCTTTTTATTAGTTTAATATGCAATCAAAATACATTTCTATTAGTTTAACGTACCCTACTCATAATATTAAATTTATATTCAGTTTAACCAATTAATTGATAAAACATGACAGAATTTTATTTGATTAAATATATGTTTATTGAATTATAAATATTCTTAAGATATAATAAATTAATAGACATTTTATTATCATAATATTATTACATGACTGAATTTGGGTATGCATTACTTTTGATATGTATGTCCTGAAATTAGGTGATTAATTGTACGTAATACATATCATGATCGAGGAGGAACGACTCTATCCCTTCCTTCAAGTTCATTATAATTTATTTATACAAATATTTAATTATCATTTAATGATTATTAATTAATACCAAATAAAAATTGTAATATAAACCAACTCAGCTCCAAGAAAGCGCAAAACTAGTGTAGTTATGAATGTTAAACCATATCCACGAGGGCTGTGGTGGAGCGGTAGGGGCTCCTCTATCATTAACCAAGGTCTCGAGTTCAAGTCTTGGGAATGGAGTCACTTTAAACACTCGTAATGGAGGGCTTTGCCACCCACAAGGGTCCTTCCCGGCTCGAATCCGGACTAGTCGGTTGCCCATGCAGTGCTGGATACTGGGTGGTTTAACCAAAAAAATGAATGTTAAACCATACATTATTACAAAGAATGGTACATTACATGACAGTTTAAGCAGATAATAACATCCGCCTCAAATTTAATGCAAAAATCAGTCGCTTTAATTTCTAACAGTTTCAGGATGACAAAAAATAAATTTGTTGTTAGATATATGTTAAATATATCTATTTTATTTATTTTGGCATATTTGAAGATTTGACTTAAATTTGATATCATGGTGGAGATTTTGTTTTGGAATTGGGTTCTTATTTTGGAACACTTGATATTGGATATGAAATGGAGTAGTAGATTTATT
>JAOQMR010000008.1:11700888-11712117 GCA_027563865.1 Erythroxylum pelleterianum | reverse complement strand
TGTTTTTGCTAATTTTTATATGTCAGGGTTTTTTTAGCAACTTTGAAATAACACAAGGTTTTGAAGGCAATAAATTCAATAATTTAATCTTAATGACCAGATGTTATATACATTCTTAATGAAATAATCATAGCATCGTATTCGAATGTGTTTGCATGCATATCTTCTACTATAATGCAACTTAGCTAGAAAGCTGGGGTCTACGGACGTAAGAACTTCATGTTGCCTCTGCGAGTCGTTTAAGGAGGAACGAGATACTTTCTTTCTCTTAATCAATTCCCACTTCTCATTTGAGATAAAATAAAATAGAACATAAGATTTGTTCCTATTTAAGGATGCAATTTTTCTATTGTCAAATTAATTTACTCTTGTGGATGCTGGCTCAAGAGAGTTAAATAATAAATACCTATAGTTAGTATATATGAAGAAATAACAGAGCAGTTGTTAGTGAGAGAACAATTTGTTTCTCACTCTATCAATCGTATATTAAACTCAGCTCAAAAAGGAGCTTAATAAAAGTATATGTACAGACTAACTAAGCTAACGTCATCCGTCTATAACTACGAATCATCTACAGTAACTACTACAGTAACTACAGAAAATACGTATAATCTTTACATCCTCCTCTCAAGTTGGACTTTGATAGAAATCAACAAAAGCTAACTTGGACAACAAACGATGAAACACCGGCGAAGGAAGAGGTTTGGTAAAGATGTCTGCAACCTGTAAAGACGAAGCCACATAAACTGGAGAAATGAACCCTTGTTTGTACGGATTGCGAACAACATGACAGTCGATGTCAAGGTGTTTCGTGCGTTCATGAAACACAGGGTTAGAGGTGATGTGAATGGTGGATTTACTGTCACAGTGAAAAGGAATCGGAAGGGAAATCGGAGCCCGCAAATTAGTAAGCAATAACTAATCCACTGCAACTCGCATACAACCGAATCCATGGCTCTGTATTCTGCCTCAGGAGAGCTGCGAGAAATGGTAGGTTGGCGTTTGGTCTTCCAAAAGATCAGACTATTCCCCAAAAAAATACAGAAACCAGTTAACGATTTTCTGGTGGTAACGCACATAGCCCAATCAGCGTCCGAATAAGCTCGTAAAGACAAATTCGAAGATGCAGAAAAATGAAGACCCAAAGACGGGTTATTTTTGAGATATTTCAAAACATGAATGGCATGTTGAAGATGAACCTCTCACGGAGCCTGTAAAAACTGGCTGAGTTGCTGTACATAGTAAGTGATATCCGGTCTAGAGAAACCTAAATACAACAACTAGCCAACGATGCGGCGATACTCCTGAGGATTAGCCAACAAAGGACTGTGATCACTCTGCAAATCACCACCTTTTGGGAAGGGCACATTTTTAGGCTTAGAGCTAAGCAAACCTGTATCAGTCAACAAGTCCAGCACATACTTCCTCTGATTAAGAAAGATGCCAGTATGATCACAAATGAGTTCTAAACCAAGGAAGTACTTAGCCTCCCCTAAGTCCTTAATGGTGAAAGTCTCATGAAGTGCAGATTTGAGCTGAGTAACAGTAGCAGCATAGTTACCACTGATAAGGAGATCAACCACGTACACCAAAAGCATTAAAAACACTCATCCTTGCAAAACACAAACAAAAAATTGTCATGCACACTCTGCCGAAAACCAAAATTGAGGAGAAAACCTGTGAGCTTGGTGTTCCATTAGCGAGAGGCTTGTTTAAGCCCGTATAAAGATCTCACAAGCTTACAAACTTGTCCTTCACGTGCCTTGGTATAACCCTTCGGTGGCACCATGTAAACATCTTCATCAAGATAGCCATGCAAAAAAGCGTTGTTGATATCCAATTGGTTTAAAACCCGACCCCTGGCTGCGGCAATAGCCAGAAAGATCCGCAAGGTCACAACCTTTGCCACCGGTGAAAAACTGTCATTGTAATCTTCACCATAAATCTGATTATATCCCTTAGCTACTAAACGTACTTTATACCTATCTATCGTTCCATCTGGCTTAAATTTCAACTTGAAAACCCACTTACTCCCAATAGCAGTCTTTCCTATCGGCAACGTAGTGAGCTCCTAGGTATTATTATCTTCCTACGCCTGCAATTCTGAATCCATAGCCCGAACCCACTTGACATCTTAACAGGCCTCCCGAAAATTCCTAGGCTCCTTCACTTCAGTCACATGACAGAGGAAATTGGCAACATCTGCAGATCATCGGGTATGCACAATGAAAGGAAATGTGTGGGGTAGATGAGGTGAAGTACGAGGTTTGGCACCTTGTGTTGAATTCACCACATAGTCAGTCATCCACGATGGTGTTCGTCTTGCTCGACTGCTCCTACGATCTGCAGGAAGTGGATCAGATGAGGGATGTGCCATAAGTGGAAGCGCATTTGGTACGGGGTTGTCCACACGAAACTCTTCAAGTTCACCAGCCACCGGAAGATCATCAATAGGAGGATCACGTTGGGGATCTGCAACATCGTCACTTAAAACAGGCAGTGATGGTATAAGGGTGTCAGTAGTCTCTAGAAATTGTTGACCTGCACAAGGAAACAAATTCTCATGGAAAGTAACATCCCTAGAGATGAATACTTTGCCTTTGTCAAAATCAATAACTTTGTAACCCTTCGTGCCAGCGACATAGCCTAGAAAAAGGCACTTGGAAGCTCTCATAGCAAACTTATCCTTTCGGGGCTTGTATCTGTGGAGTAACACAAACAACCAAAGACCCGCAAGTCATCAAGATTAGGTGGTTTCCCAAACAAAACTTCATAGGGAGTTTTCTAGTTCAAAGTAGCAATAGGTAGTTTATTGATTAAGTAAGTAGCATGGAGAATAGCTTCACCCCAAAAATTAGTGGACATGTGTGCTTGATGTAGTAAAGCTCAGGCCACTTGAAGAAAATGTCGGTGCTTCCTTTCCACTCTACCATTCTGTTGTGGGGTATAAATACAAGACCTTTTATGAAGTATACCATGCTCAAGAAACACTTGCTGACAATTATATCTGACGAACTCACCCCCATTATCTGTACAAACCACCTTAACCACATAATTAAACTGGGTTCGCACCATAGGAAAAAATTTACACAAAATAGAAACAACTTGATCCTTATGTTGCATAAGAAAAGTCCATATAATTCGACTACAATCCTCTACGATGGTGAGAAAATAAAAGGCCCCTGTTAAAGACGACCTTTTATACGGATCCCAAACATCAACATGAATCAATTCAAAAAGCATGTCACTATGACTGTCACTCATGGAAAATGGTAGGCGAGACTATTTAGCCTTCACACATACATCACAAACAATAGCTGAATCACACAATCTTTTATTAACAAAAGACATTTTCTGTATGATGTCAAAGGAGGGATGCCCCAACCTTTGATGCCACAATACAGTAGAGTCATCATCATGAACTCTATCTACACACTTCGCAACCTTATTCAAATATCCAACATCAACGTGATATTCATATCGACGTAAAGAAACAAAAGCAGTGGCCAACACATCTACATGAAAAGACTCTACCCGTAAGATAATACAGATGTCCAACAACTCTGCCCACTGCCAAGATATTCTTACATTTCTGGTCCTGTAAAACACAAAAGGATGGATAAAAGGTGAAAAGTCCAGCTCCATGTTGCAAGATTCGACTCACAGATAACAGGTTATACTTGAAACTGGGAACATAAAAAACATGCGGCAAAACAACATCCTTGCTAAGCCTTATCTCTACCACCATGTTAACTTTCTTGATTGATCCATCTGGTAAACTAACTGTAGATGCCCTCGTCACCGGACCTAGCTTAGTAAACAAACATGCATTGCCTGAAATATGTATGCTAGCCCCAGTATCCACTATCCAACACGAGTTCTGTATCCCTTGATTTCCTATTTTCTTCTCAAAAGCAGAAATATTACCTGCAAATTCTGCACTAAAGTTCACTTTCTCCATGGTCGATACTTACGTTTGTTCTTTCATCATTTTTGACAATTCCTGTTGAATAATCGCCCTTATGCTCAATCCACCAGTATCATCGTCACTGTCCTCCAACGGTGTCTTTGCCAAGTTAACCTTGCCTACCTTGCCACCAAATTTTTTCTGTTGATTTTTAAGATCAATATACCACTCAGGATAGCCATGTAACTTAAAACACGTATCCTTAGTATGTCCATCCATTTTGCAAAATGAACATTTCTTATCCTCTTTATCAGCTTTCTAGTCCTTTTTCTTGCCATTTCCTTTTCCCAAATTAGAAGTCTTTATTGGCCTTGAGCCAACCATAAGTGCATTCCCTTCTGTAGCCTCCCCAAAAGAATCCAAAACCTGCTTTTGTCTCTCCACATTCATCAGCATATAGTACACTTTGTCGATATTAGGATAAGACTCCATCATAAGAATCTGGTTCTTGACATGACTATAAGAGTCATTCAGTCCCATCAAGAACTGAATAATTTTTTCATTATCATTAAGTTTCATGATCTTACTAGAAACGTCACAAGTGCAACATCCACAGATACATTGTGGAACAGGTACGATACATTGCAGTTCATCCCACAGTTTGCATAGTTTTGTAAAATACATGGATAGACTGAAGTTACCTTGTGAAATACTGCCAATTTCTCATCGGATTTGGTATTCTTGAGGGCCTAGAATCACCAAAACGATTTGCGAGTTTATCCCATAGGTCCTTAGCAGAGGATACGTAAAGAAATGCATCATGCAAATCTTTGGTCAACGAGTTTAGAATCCAAGATTCCACCATGGCATTTGCACTCATTATCTCCTCGTAATCTACCGCATCCTCAGCTGGAATCTGAATCTTGCCAGTTATATAACCGAGTTTATGTTTAGTTGCTAAAGCTTTCTTCATAGACGTGCTCCATGTTCTGTAGTTGAGTCCATTCAGGGGAGTAGTGACGAGACTAGCCCCTGGATTATCAGTATCTTTCTTCGTTGTCGTCTTGACACTTTATTGCGTGAAAACCACTTCTCTGATCACGGCTCCGACGTCTTAGATCTACGGTTTGGAACGGTTACTACCAATGGCTCTGATACCATATGAAGAAAATAACAAAGCAGATGTTAGTGAGAGAACAATTTGTTTCTCACTATATCAATCGTATATTAAACTCAGCTAAAAAAGGAGCTTAAATAAAAGTATATGTACAGACTAACTAAGCTAACGTCATCCGTCTATAACTACGAATCATCTACGGTAACTACTACAGCAACTACAGAAAATACGTATAATCTTTACAAGCATGTGGTTGCTTTTATATATATATATAGTTTTCGTGAATTGTTATACTGTTTGCTAACAAAAAAATATAACATAACAGAAAAACTAATAAAATATATAAAGAATAAAATTTAATGCATATCCATAATATTTATAGTTAATTCATCACTATAAAAATCAAACATAACTTGTGAACTCATAGTATTAGAATCACAAAAGTCTATTAGACTACAAAAGCAAAAGTCAAATTCCAATTCGCACAAGCTCAATTAAGCCCCCTTAATACCACTGCAACAAAGTAGACATTTAGCTAACTTTTTTTTGCGATGTTCAAAAATCGTTATCATATTGTCACGATTTAACAAATCGTCATTAAAACTAAGTCTTTAGAGACTAACTAAAAAAGCGTCATAAAAGGAACAACATTTAATGACGAATGACAAAAATCATCTCTAAATGGTGAATATTTAGTGACGATTATCAAAAATTGTCACAAAATGATCCACAATGGGTGACGATTTTAGAAATTCGTCGCTAAATGAACTTTTGGTAATGCATTTCAGAAATCGTCACCATTGTTTGTTAAATATTTGGTGACCAATGTCCGAAATCGTTACTAAAGAGTTCACACTTGGCAACGATTACAGAAAATTATCACTAAAAAGACGTTTAGTTTTTTTCTAAGTTTTTGACATTATCGCTAAAAGTGACCATTTGGTGACGATATTTGGAAGCGTGACCAAAAGATCAACATTTGGTGAAGAATTTTGAAAATCGTCACCAAATGTTGCACATTCAGTATGGTCCATATTCGGTGACAATTTTTAGAAATCGTCACCAAAGGTTCTACAGTAATTTGCAACATATTTGGTGTCCATTTGCCTAAATCGTCATCAAATTGTTGACATTTTCAAAATTGTTAAACGAACATTTTTATAATTTATCATAGTTAAGATATGTTTTGAATGTTTACAATCGTATTGTTGAAAAAACACACACAACATAATTTTAAGTGTTAAATAGTAGTATTAATTAATTATTAATAATTACTAACATGAAAAAAATTAATTATATAAAAATTTAAATAATTGTATCAATATAATAATATGATATATGGAGTTGTACGAACTTTGAATTAGAAGTTTAACAATTCATACAGTCATAGAACAAGAACAATAACAGTCCACATTCAATAGTAAGCAGCTTGACCCCTAACTAGTAAAGAGGTTGTTTGATAAATTCTTACAATACAATAATAAAAATTTTAAATTTAATGTATAACTTTTAAAATTTTGGTAATTAACCTTTAAAGACTCGTTATACTCAAGTTAAAATATTATTTTTATTAACTACTTGTTGATGTGATTAACAGACACTTACATGATACTTAATAGATACACTATATTAATAAAAAACTTAAAAATGCTACGTTTTATTTTGAATTATACAAATTTTAAAATATTAGTCATTAAATTAATTTTTAAAAATTTGAGTGATAAATTAAAAATAATCATAAAAAGATTAAACACGTTTAAAGTTATTATCTTTTTCATATATACTAAAAACTTTAAAACGGTTGCACGAAATTAAGGTAAAAAGCATGTGAATGAAGTTGAAAACTGTACGGGAGGTCATTATTCGTTACAATTCCCATGTCCCTTGCTAGTTGCAAGTAATGGTGGTTTTCAAATTAATTGCTTATTATTGACTTAAAAAGGAAAGCAACATTTCAATATCACTTGATGCCATATACGACATTAGATGATAATGACCTTATAAAGCTAACGATTATTTGTAAAGTTACGAGGGGTCCAAGCCCTACCCCACCAAATCATTCACACATCATTTGCACAAAGCCCACTTCATGTTAGCCCACACAAGCCTTCTTTTTGCGTACCATTACTCATACGGCCGAAAAGTTTACAAGATTGTGATACAAATAATTAAAATGTGAAGGAAGAAAGCCAGTTGAATGACTCTTCCTTGTCCTCTCTGCTGGCTCTCTAGGTTGTCTCCTTCTCAGCCGGCCTTTTGATATAGTTCAATTAAATCAATACCAGGATCGTCCAAAGATCTCTCCTTTCATTGTTCTTCTTCTGAACTCGATCTGGTTTTGATTGAATTATATGCTAGCTGAATTGTTTATCCGTCTGGGCAACGAAAGTTTTTGCTTTTAGTCTATAAGTGAAGGAAAGTTTTCACTTTTTGCGCTATTTCACGAGGTGGCTCGATCTGATTTTGGGTCTAGATTGGTGGGTTTGATTTGATTTTGTGACTGGGATTAGGAAGTATTGGTGGGTCTGATTTGGGATTGAATTTGATTCAATCTTTTCTGGGTTTGATTTGAAATGGTCCATTTCCATAGCTCCATCTCGGTCTGCAACTCCGTTGACCAATCGACAGCAGTCATGGCAAATTCTGTGAATTCCAATGAACTGTGTCCGAAATCAAGGCAGAACAACAATCACGTGAACAAGAATAGGAAAACTACCACTTGTTCTAATTGTTTTAGCATTCCCGTCTGTGACCGTTCTCGATCGGCTGTTATTGATCTTGTGATCTTGATTGCTGTTATTTGTGCGTGTGCGTTCCTGTTGTTTCCTTACATCAAGCTTATCATTGAATTTGTCGGTGCCATCCAATATGTGGTTAAGGAGGAGGTCTTGAGAAATCCAATGCTATATGGATCTATAGGGATTAGTACTTTGTGTTTTACAATAGCTGCCTGGATAGTGCTTTTATGTACAACCAGGAAATGTGGAAATCCAAATTGTAAGGGCCTGAGAAAGGCGGCAGAATTTGATATCCAGTTGGAGACTGAGGAGTGTGTGAAGAATTCTAATGGTGTTCTGGTCAAAGATGGAGTTAAAAAGGGTCTATTCGAATTGCCTCGTGATCACCATCGTGAACTGGAGGCTGAACTCAAGAAGATGGCACCACCAAATGGAAGAGCAGTTCTTGTGTTCCGGGCGAGGTGTGGCTGTTCTGTTGGGAGATTGGAAGTCCCAGGTGCCAAGAAGCCAAAGAAGATCAAGAAGTAGGATCCGATACAGTTTTTAACTTTATAGAGAGATATACCAATACAGGAGTAGAATCATAAGGTAAAGAGGAATTCTTCTCAGCCAATCTCCTCAAAAAGCTACCTTGTCTTTAAATAATCGCATGAAAATAAGTTGTAAGGTTATATATACATTTTGTTATAGTGGAGAATTTAAGAATCCTTTCTTTCGTCAACTTTATTTGGCATAAGTGTAGTTTCTACCTTAGGAGTCCTGTCTTAGGCTCTTTTCTTCTTGTTTTTATATCCCTTACCGAGTTTATTATGTGTGTCTACGCTATAGAACGTTCTGGTTGCTGTGCAATGTCCACATATTTATTCTTTAGTGCTCGCATATTTCAAGGGAAGAATTTGGTCATGAGGATGAATACAGCATTTTATCTTCGACTAGGAATTGAGCATTTGCAGTCAATCCCTTTCTGATGCTTAAAGACTGTTCAGTTGGTTGCATGTCGTTAAGCTTTTCACTTGGTTTTGGGTTCATTATAAGAGAGAATGATTTGGTGCGGTAGAGTAATGATTTCTTCAGAAAACTAGTCAGTTTTGTTTCTTGTTTTTTGCTTTTTTTAAAGAAACTTGTCAGTATTAATTATGCTGCCGTATTTATCATTTGTAACGGCCAAATTGTCTGCCTATAAATATTGTCTGTTTTGAGTTATCTACCGAGTTAAGGTTCTTACAATCTACCCTTCTTAAGACCCAATATCTTTGCTGACACAACTGGTTAGGAATCAGTTTTGATATCATATTATAATTTTTAATATAGATAGAGTGTAGAGCCCATTAACAAAAACTGAGTTTGAATTAATTATTGCTAAAATGACTAGAACTAATCAGTTGGATAATTAACTCTTACTACCTATAAACCCTTTAATATGTTCATGTTTACTCGATACGAAGTACACTAATATTAGCTATATGATCATTTGGTATTAAATTGACCCCTCAAAGAATTAATAGTGCTCTCACTGACAGGAAACTGGAAATTTGATTTTTAGGTTAAGTCTTCAACGAACAACCAAATAAATTGCGCATTATGAATAGTCTGAGAATTTGCGAAGGATAAAGTTACTGAACTTTGTTATATATCCAATTTATTAGCTTGCCAACTTCTAGTACGAGGGCATTGCGATTGCCTTCTTAAGGTGAAGCATGCATATCTTACAAATATGACGATCATGTCCCATTGTTTATATTAAATATGTTTTTGTACTATTTTTGAGGTTTAATCATGATACCGGCTAGCAAGAAGCATACTCTTGGTCCCTTTCTTGATAGCCTGAATTATATCTCACTCGAAGCTCATCTTTTCAACTCCCTTCCTACACTTTTTACAAGTCATACGTCCAACTTCGGTTTGTGTTTTTGCTTCAAAATACGTTGAATGCCTTCATATGGACATTGAGAATGAGGGAGTTGAAATATTCTAACTTATTTCTCTTCTGTATGATTACGTTTGGTTGAGATTTATTAATGAAATGAAATAAAATGTAATATTATTCTATCGTTTAAGAGGAAGGTTTATAATAGAATGGAATAAAATGAAATGAGATTGAAGATGAAAGTTTCATATTATATCTCATTCCATCCTCAACAGTAAAAAGGAAGAACTTCCGATTTGAAGAGTTTATGATAAAATGTAAAATGATAAATAACTTTACACTATATTACATTATAAATACTTCATTCAATCAACATTTCACTGTATTACGTTATGAATCATTTTATCCTCCTAAACAACAATTTTTTAATATTACATTCATTTACATTTCATTCCATTATAAATCATCATATTCTATTAAAAACCTTACATCTAACTAAACATAGCCTAAGGACTTGCACACTCGTTACAAGTCTACTAATCTATACTTTCAGGACTTTGTTCTTACTCTTAATTATTTCTTTTTGCAAAATTATGTTATGTTGAGTATTGTCTCAAAGTCAGAAATTGTAGCTTCTCAAAATCAGAAATCTTAGCTTCTCAAAGTCAGAAATTGTAACTTGCTTTCGGTGATTGTTGAGTCAGAAATGGTGGCTTGGTGCAGCTGGCCTTGACCTTCATCCATTGAATTCTCTATAAAAGAGAAGCAACAACAAAGGAAGAGAAAGGAGAGAAGAGAGCAAAAGTTGTTTAGTGTGAGAGAGTAGAAAAATTTTCCAGAAGTGAGAGAGAGTAGTTGTTTAGTGTGAGAGAGTAGGAAAATTTTTCAGAAGTGAGAGAGAGCAGAAATTTTGAGAGAGAGAGAGAAAAATATATATATATATATTTGTTTCTCTTTCTAGTAGGAGTGGGTGAGCTTGGATTAATTTGGGTCTTATGGGAAATTGAGTGATAAACACTATTGTATGCTCTCATTTGATTATAGTAAAATATTCAGTCGTCTCCAAACTGGACGTAAGCATTGCCGAACCAGTATAAAAATCTTGGTGTTCTTGTTGCTGTTTTATTTTTACTCCAAATTTATTAATGTTTCCGCACAACAAGTGGTATCAGAGCTCCAATTTTTTCGACTGGGGTGTTATAGGAGTGAAAATCTATTGGAGCTACGGTGTCGGTGAATAGTGTCGATGCTACAATGTCGGTGAACAGTGTCGGTGCTACAGTCCGTGAACAGTGCTAGTACTACAGTCCTGTCAACAGTGCTGGTGCTATAGTCTCCGCGAACAGTACTAGTGATATAGTTCCCGTGAACAGTACCAGTACTACAGTCCTGTGCTACAGTGCTCTGAATAGTATCGGAACTACAGTTTGTGTGAACAGTGATTACAAACAGTACGTATTTATGAATAGTGACGAGTAGAGGGTTGGAGATAAAGATGAGCTCGTTAAGAGGGAGTCGATATTGTCATCGTCGACACCTACATCCAATAGACATCCAATCGCTACTACAAAGTTAGAGGTTGATAAATTTAATGGCTCTA
>JAOQMR010000008.1:11625244-11639411 GCA_027563865.1 Erythroxylum pelleterianum | reverse complement strand
CTAATTTCACTCTCATTATTTCTTTTGATTAAAAATAAATATATATTTATTTATTTTTAAATAATTTTGCGGGTACCTTGGACCCGACCCACCCGCAAAATCCACGGGTGGGTCGGGCACGGGTAAATATAAATCGGGTAAAAAAATACCAACCCATACCCGGACAGTTAGGGCGGGTACGGGCGGGTAAACGGGTGACCCGCCCGTTTTGCCAGGTCTATTTGTGACTTATAAAATTGACTACTCAAATGTTAGAGTGTTTTTAGTGAAGACACTCGAACACTTAGTTAGTGAAAATGAGGGGTTTAAAACATATAGAGAAATGTTTAATTGATCTTATTAGTGATTATGAGAAGTTATCATAAGATTACTCTATCTTATAGGCAATCTTTGAAGAACTATAGTTGGGCTCTAACTATCCTAGTAGAGTTTGGTTTGACTTCTATTAGGTAGCTTAATTGAACTTTGATTAGAATTTTACTTCACAATGTGGATGAATCTTATCATGGTTGAACTTTAAATTTTTAGATAATTAGGCATCTTATATGGATCTAAAACTAACAAGAATAAAGAAAGGTAATGGGTTATGCTAAATAGTCTTGACCATTTTATACACTCATTAGGGGTGTATATACCCCTATTCATATACTCTCATATGGATTGAATCTCATCAAATATCCCTCTCTTTTATGGTCTTAGATCTCTTACCATTGGTCAAATGTCTTGTAGAAGTTGGTATATAAACTAAAAATACTGAAATAATAGAGCAACTATATAATTCCAATATTGATCAAAATAATGGATTTAAGGGAGAGCATTTTGAGGGTGATGATAAGCATACGACATATCAAAAGACAACGGTCTAAAAAATAAGGTATTTTAAAGACTTAAATTATGATGATGATGATGATGTTACCGTTATTGTTGTTAATGATGATGATGATGATATTTTTGACGAAATTCTTGGGATAGAAGTTGCAACTAAAGTGAATAAAGTTATGGAAACTCTAGTCTATCAAGCCAAATACATGAGGGGGATCACATAGGGGTAAATATGAATGAATTAAATGAGTAGGATTTGGAAATTGGTTCAAATAGTGAAAAAGGGAAAAAAAAAAAAAAGCTTAGATGATTTGAGTTTTATATGGATAACGTATTTAAGTTAGCATTAAGTTCCAAGTTTTGATGTTCTTTTATTTAATTGATAATTTTAGAAAAGTTCTTGTACAATATGTAATGTACATAGGATTTAAATTGGCAAAATCAAGAAGGCAATGTTAAGGAAAGAAATAGAATAACTAAGTCAATACAAAGCAATAAAGAGGGGACTTTAAGTGACATGAAAGGTTAGCAAACAATTTATCCAAAATAAGATTACTTGTTCAAGAAGTGAGAAAAGGGGACAATAAATACTGTTATAGTTCTTTTTGGATATTATGTTGACAATTTCCATGTTTTTTAATAGACAACTTCACTTGTCTTCTTTTTATTTATTGTAACGACAAGTTACACGTGTAATGCATAGTAAATAGTTAATGTCATATTACTCAATGATGTTGAACATAATGTGTCATGCTTAATTACTCAACCCTTTTTAAGGGAAAGTAACACAAGTTTAGATAATGTTATTTTCTATAGCCCTACCAGGGAGTAAAATCATTAAAATATTATTCATTTCCATACCTGTATATTTTGAATAGCATTATCTAACTACTACTTTTTTCTAGAACCTTTAAATTAGTATATGGAAATGAACAATCAAAATGAAAGAATTTAATTTATGAATAGCTTATTGATTCGATAATAAAAAAGAATATTAATTAGGAAAAAAGTTGGTGAAAATGATTAGGAAATAGTCCCCCTGATTCTAGGAATATTATGAAATCACATAAAAGTTTGTCTTGTGATGAGTTTTAAATAGAAACGCACTCAGATCCCAACCGTAAGCGTACGGGTTATTGTAGTACGGTTATCGTTCTCTCGAGGATTTATACTAATCACCAATTAAATTCTTTCTAGATTGCTTAAGTTCGTAATAAAAAGATCTAGAAGTTGAAAGGATATAAAATAAATCAACTATGTTAAAACTACCACTACAAAATTAATCTATACGGAAAAGAATTGCTTCTCACGAATTCTCAAGATTAAAAGTTCCAAAAATTGTTTCAACTCCTACTAAGTAAATTGACTTCTTTTATTCTACTCCCCTAAGTCTATGAAAAAGTAACTCTCCTCCCTCAAGTCTGAATTACCTACTCTAATTTATTGTAATGCAAATCTCTCAATTTGTATATAAATGAAACAGAGATGAACCGCATAACTTTCGAGGAATAAAACTTGGACACTAATTTCTCATCATGCAAGTTAGATTTGTATGATTTTCCTAGAAGAACTCAATTATCATTAAGATTCAATAAAAGATATTTATAAAAACAGTAACCATACACAGCAGAAGTCCAAAAATCAAGATTTACCATAGAGGGTGAATCAATCTTTGAATAAGGAAACTAGAAAACACACTTCATCAATAATCCGGAAAATTAAACTAATTAAAAATATAAAATTGCAGAGCTCCCACTTCTTCTTTGTTGTTCTTCCTTCTTTTCCCTCGTGATCTCCCTCGTGTCTTTTCCTTTTTCTTCTTTTTAATCACTTTCTCTCGTCCTCTCATTATTTTCCACCTCCACGAACTTGTAATAGCTCCCCTCACGTTCTCGCACGTTGAAGGCTTCTTTTAACCGTTCACCATTCATTTAAACATGTGAGAAAACGTCAGAATTGCCATTGGAAGTTGCGTATTGCGATCAGACAATGATTCCTTACGATCGCACCCGAGAGTGAATAAATTACCTTCTAGTTGAAAGCTTCGAACGCGATCGCATCTTACTGACTTGCGATCGCACTTGAAGCTACCTCTGAAAGACATGCGATCGCATCATTCTTCCTTGCAAGCCCACTAGATACATTTCCCTTGTTTCATTCACCAACTTTCATCATCCCCTATTCCTTCACACTTAACAAAACATCAAACTTACCTAAAAACTAAACTAATACTACTAAACCAAGAATGAAAAGTACTACAAACATAACAAAAAATATTAACACCCAACCAATAAATACACTCACATCAATACTCACCACTATACTTGTGCTTGTCCACAAGCACACACGATGACAAAAGAAAAGAAAAGAAACACAACACTGACTTAGATAGATTGATACCAAAGAATATTTGACCCAACTTGACATGATTGGGAACCTCCTACAAACCCTTAATTACCAAAAATGTAGAAAATTTACCTCAAATCAAATTGGGAATAGTGCACATATAAGAGCAATAAATAACACCAATAACTTCATTATCAGAATCAAGTCTCTGTTGAACATATTTGTAACATTATCAACTTGTTGTTAAAACTATGCAATGAGGATGAAGAGACCTTATTCCAGCACAACTGAAGAAGCTTGCTCGAGATGAAAAGTTTTTCAATTAAATGGAATTGAGGAGTATACTCAAATGCACAAAACCTACTTTACTATCATCATCAAGTGGCTACTAGCACTGCTCATGTGTTCAAGGCCAGTTTCGGGCACCCTCAGCACAGCGGAGCAAGAATTAGGAGCTCTTTTTATTTTCCTCCTTATCATTCATACTCTTTTTGTCTCATCCTTAAATTAAAACTTCCAGTAAACAACAATAGTCATAATTATTAAAAAAGGACTTAATACAAATAATGCTGCTAAAAGTACCAAAATCGTTCCAGTATGCACACTATCCTTAAATGATCATTAGTAACATTTTCTAAATTTTTATTGACTAAAAGGGCATGTCTGAGGTTAACATTCTGTCAAACTAAGTTCAATATTCTTGGCATTACTACTTAAGTCAGTAAAAAGAAATAAAACAATAAACACTAAAACAATAAAACAAGAACTATCATAACACACCATCAATGAACAAGTATATAAAGAAAACATTTACTAGAGCTTTTTAAGGAACAAGAGAACCTGGTGGTGATGGTGTAGGTGATGGCACCTCCACATTCGACGCAGTGAAGAATTTCTTCAATTTCTTTGCTTGATACTGCTGCTACTTTTGAATATTCATCATTGCTCTTTCAATTACAGTTAACTTGTTTCTATTCACGGCTGTAGCAGTCTCCCAACATTTGAGCATCTCCAAAATCGAAGCAACGTCAGCAATAGTAATTGGAGATTCTGCTTCTTATTACTGTGAGTCACCGCTTTCTTCCTCTTCTTCGCTAGAGGACGACTCCCTTGTTCCTCGATGTTTGACGGTTGTTCTCTCATTATAGAACCGAAAACTACATCCCGCAAAGCTCAACAGTCCACAAACATGCAAGTACCTTTGGTTGAAAACTTCTGCCGGAACACATTTCATCATTGTGAGGTCAAGACCCGCTGAACGAGCTAGTGTTGTCAATATGTATCCCAATCCCAACTTGGCGCTTGAAGATCGTGCCATTTGCGCAAATCCTTTCAACAGGTGGAAGGAGGTACAATAGGGTGTGTTATTAGAAGCACACCATAAAGCATATAACTCCTAACTTGATACCTTATTACTCTCCACCCTACTAAAAATGGATATTGCCATGAATTTGTGAAGAAAGATCAATGAAGCATCTCGAATTAGCAGGTTTGGGGCGTTATAAGTTGCATATGCTGATGAACTGCTTGTAACTGTTCTCCAGAAATCTCCCAGGAAAAATTCACCAACTAGGTTAATTGATCCCATCTGTGGCAGCCCAAATAAATTCTCCAACATTAAAGCATCCATCTCCCACTCTTGCCCACATAGCCTAAACTTCAATTTTGAGAACTTCATCCCTTCAACCACCAAAGTGGTACAACATTCATGTATCAGCTCCTCATAAATCTCCCATTCACCCATAATCAACTGCAACCATCCCAAACGCTTGGCCATAGCTAGAAGATTATCTTTAACACCTAGCTGTGTTACCATCTCCCAATCAAAGTATCTTGGAACAATAATTCTTTTCACTTTTACCTTTTGATACTTCTTGCCTTCCTCGTGTGAGAAGATTGGAAAAGGGGCGGCGTATTGTGCCGAGAGATTCGGCATCAACTGTCTCACTGTCTTTCCCTTCCTTTGAGACCTTGATGTTACCACCCTTCCTCTTGACATGCTCTTCAATAGATGATTGGTGCTTAAAGGATATGTTGAAGGATGATTCTCTCACTATTCTTTCTCTTAATTCACAACAAAAATTTTGGAAGCTAAGGTTTGAATATTAGAATAGCACAAGAGAACTCTTCCAAAATAAAGTTTAAATAGGTAAAGGAGACATGAAGGTAGTTCAAGACTTATAAATTTAAGCGGGGAACCGAGAAGAATTTAATTTTTTAACGTTACCTAGTGCAATGTGACCAGATTGTGATCGTACCTGACTTTATCTGCAACACAATCCTACTGTTGTGATCGCACCCGAGTGATATTCAACAATCATCTTCTATTGCGATCGTACCTTTAAGCCTTGCGATCGCACTCGAATGGTTTTCACAAATCATTTTCTGTTGCGATCATACCTTTAAGCCTTGCGAGCACACCCTGCTTTTCCTGCAACATAGTGATCGCACCAAACTTATTTTTCCATAACAACCGTTTAAGCAAACAACAAACAACAAACTTTTAAATTAAACTCACACACACACATGCTAATTTTAATGTCTTTTACCATGACCGAAACCTGTCGTTCAAGGGTTAAACTAAAAAGCCATTACCTCCTTAGGCTGATGGATCAGACCTCCAAGATAAAGCTTACATCTTTGACCATTCACCTTGAACTTCTCACCGCATGCATTATCAAGTTCCAAAGCTCCATTCCCATAAACAGTAGTGATTTTGAAAGGGCCACTCCACCTTAAGCGTAACTTTCCTGGAAATAACCTTAATCTAGAATTATACAGCAATACAAAATCACCTTCCTTGAAGTGCTTATCTTTGATGTGCTTGTCGTACCATTTCTTGGTTCGCTCTTTAAATAACTTAGCATTTTTATAGGCTATGAAGCGTAATTCTTCCAACTCTTGCAACTACAGCTATCTCTTTGTTCCCGCCACCTTGCTGTCCATGTTAAGTGTTTTGATAGCCCAGTATGCTTTTGTTCCAGTTCCTCCAAAAAATGACATGCCTTCCCATAAACAAGTTTGTATGGAGTTGTTCCAATAGGTGTCTTGAAAGCTGTCCAATATGCCCACAATGTATCGTCAAGCTTCATAGCCCAATCTTTCCTTACTCTGTTCACCGTTTTCTCCAAAATCCTTTTTAACTCTCGATTGACAACCTCCAACTGTCCACTTGTTTGTGGATGATAGGGTATGGCCGCCCTATGCTGAACATAATATTGTTTAAGCAAAATTTCAAGGCTTGAATTATAGAAATGAGAACCACTATCATTGATTAATACCCGTGGAATTCCAAAACGCACAAACAACCCTTTCAAGAACTTGATTACTACCCTTCCATCATTACTTGAGCTGGCACTAGCTTTCTCCCATTTAGAGACATAGTCAACACCTACTAATATGTATTTGTTTCCATAAGATGCAGGGAACGGTCCCATAAAATTGATTCCCCATACATCGAATATCTCGATCTCCAATAAGCTTGATTGTGGCATCTCATCTCTTTTTGAGATGTTTCTAGTTCTTTGACATCTATCACATCGTAGCACAAATTCTCTCACATCTCGATTCAATGTTGGCCAGTAAAATCTGCATTCCAAAATTCTACTCACAATTTTATTTCCTCCATAATGCCCTGCATAAAGCGAATCATGACAATGAATTAGCACAGAGATCATTTCACTTTTCGGAACATATTTCTGAGTTAATCCATCAACACAAATTCTAAATAAATATGGCTCTTCCCAATGGTAATGCTTAATATCTACAAAAAATTTCTTCCTTTGTTGATGGGACAAATCGGGAGGAATGATACCGCTCACCAGATAATTTACTAGGTCAGCATACTATAGAGTTCCCAACTGCTGAATAAGAAAAATCTGCTCATCTGGAAATTCTTCTCGAATTGGTTGATCGCCTGTATTATTCTCTTGTTCGATTCGAGATAAGTGATCTGCCACCACATTTTCAGCTCCCTTTTTATCCTTAATTTTAATGTGGAATTCCTACAATAACAACACCCAACGAATTAGTCTTGGCTTTACATCTTTCTTATTAAATAAATACCTCAGTGCTGCATGATCCGAAAAGATTATTGTTTTTTCTCTAAGTAGATATGATCTGAATTTCTCGCATGCAAAAACCACTGCTAAAAGCTCCTTCTCAGTTGTTGTGTAATTCAATTGAGCTCGTGATAATGTTTTTCTTGCATAGTATACTACATGTAGTTTCCTATCCTTCCGTTGTCCTATTACACATCCTACAGCATGATTGCTTGCATCACACATCACCTCGAATGGTAATGACCAATCGGGAGCTACCAACACTGGTGTTCTCGTGAGAACCACCTTAAAAGTGTCAAAAGCATGCATACACTCAACATTAGAATCAAATGGCGCATCTTTCACAAGTAAATTAGTTAAGGGTCGAGCAATTATGGAAAAATCTTGAATAAATCTTCCGTAGAACTCGGCATGTCCCAAGAATGAGTGAACTCCTTTCACATTTGTAGGAGGTGGTAACTTTGCTATCACTTCGATCTTAGCCTTATCAACTTCAATTCCCCTGCTGGGAATTTTATGCCCGAGTACTTTGCCCTTATTTACCATAAAATGGCATTTCTCCCCGTTGAGAACTAAACTTGATTCTTCACATCGTGCAAGCACCTTCCCTAGATTCTGCAAACATGTATCAAACGAATCACTGAACATTGAAAATTTATCCATAAATATTTCCATAAAATCCTCCACTAAATCAGCAAAAATTGTCATCATACACAACTGAAACGTTGCTGGAGCGTTACACAAACCAAAAGGCATTCTTCTATACATAAATGTTCCATAAGGACATGTGAATGTGGTCTTCTCTTGATCCTGCAAATAGATAAAAATTTGATTATAACCCGAATATCCATCCAAAAAGCATGACCTGATACTTTCTCCACCATTTGATCAACAAATGGTAACGGGAAGTGATCTTTTCTTCTAGCAGAGTTCAGCTTCCTGAAATCAATGCACACTCTCCATCCCGTTATTGTCCTTATAGGGATAACTTCTCCTTCCTCATTTCTAATGACAATCATACCTCCTTTTTTTGGTACATACTGAATTGGACTTACCCACTCACTATTTGAGATAGGATAGATAATGCCTGCATCCAATAATTTGACGACCTTTTTCTTTACGACTTCTTTCAAGTTTGGATTTAATTGCCTCTGGTATTCTCTCACAGACTTGCTTTCTTCTTCCAAGTAAATTTTATGCATCACTACGTCAGGGCTAATTCCTCTTATATCAGAAATCTGCCACCCCACAGCTCTAACAGGAGTCTTAACCAACTCCACCAACCATTGTTCCTGCTCATTTTTCAAATTAGTGGAAACAATAATAGGTAGGGTTTCCCCTTTTCCAAGAAATGCATACCTCAAATGACTAGGCAATGGTTTCAACTCTAAAACTGGTGGACGTAGATGGTGGAGCTAGATTTGTTTCTCGCAGCAACTTCTCTATTCTTTCTTGCTCACCCTTACTTTCACCAATAAACTCTACATCCAGATCAAAAGAGACTTCTTTCTCCTTACTTTCCTCCATATTTAACACACATTGATCCACAACATCAACTTTCATACAAACCTCATTATCCATGGGGTGCTTCATGGCCGTCCTCATGCAAAATTCCACTTTCTCTTCCCCAATATGCAATATAAGTTTCCCGCCATAGACGTCTACTAAATCTTTACCTGTATAAAGGAATGGACGGTCCAAAATCAACGGGCATTCTGAATCATCCTCGAAATCCAAAACCATGAAATCCACTAGAATTATAAACTTGTCCACTTTAACAAGCACATCTTCCACAATCCCAAAAGACCTCTTGATTGATTGATCTACTAGTCGCAACACTATAAATGTCGGCTTCACTTCTCCAAGACCTAATTTCTGAAAGACTAAACAGGGCATCAAGTTTATACTTGCACCCAAATCACACAAACATTTATTAAATTGCTTATTACCAACTACACAAGGAATTGTGAAACTACTAGGATCTTGTAGTTTTGAAGGAATAGCATTAGAAATAATTGAACTACATTTTGTTGGAAGTTACACCGTCTCATTATCAATAAGTGACCTCTTACAAGTTAGGATATCTTTCAAAATTTTAGTATACTTGGGGCATGTGTTCCAATGCCTCCACAAAAGAAAGATTAATCTGCAATTTTTTTAACTTTTCAAGAAATGAGGCAAACTGACTATTATACTGTTGTTTCTTAAGTCGTTGAGGGAAAGGAATAGGTGGTACATACTTACCTGCTTCAGCTTGCTTATTTTTACCTATTTCAAGTTATGTGTGATCGCATCTTTCCTTGTTGCAAGCGTACCCGAAGCTTGTTTCTTCCTGTTCTAACTCATCTCCTGGAATGCAATCGCACTCAGATGCCTTGTGATCACAACCGAAGCTATGTTGCTCTAATTATCTTTCCTTAACGTACTCATGATCGTACCCTTCTGTTGTCTGTTCATGTGCTTTCTTTTTTACTTGATTTTCTAGCTCCTTACCACTCTTTAAACATATAGCTTTTAAAGACTCCTTTGGATTTGGCTTTGTGGTACTCGAAAAACCTCCAAGGTTTCGCTAAGCACGAGAAATTGCCAATTGTCCTAATTAAACCTCCAATTTGTGGATTGACGAAGAGTAATTTTTACCTATTTGATCAACCTTTGCTTCTAGCTTTTGTTGTGACTCATCTTGTTGATTCAGCTTAGTTCCAACCATCTCCATAAATTTCTCCATCTTAGCTTCAAATGGATTCCTATGTTGAAGTTGTCTTTGCTCTCTCCTTTTGTTTTTGTTACTCCACAAAAATTTTGGATGATTCCTCCATCCAGGGTTATGAGTGTTTGAGAATGGGTTGTTTCCTGAACAGTTATTCCCTACAAACTTAGCTTGCTCAGCTGTAGCAACTGCTGGACAATCGTTGGTAAAATGCCTCTGTTGATTGCATAACTCACATGCAATTTGAACTGCTGCCACTGATGAACTTGAGGTGAAACTACTAAACTGTTTCGCAAGGTTTGCAACTTCGGCTTGTAAAGCAATGACTGGGTCTAAAGATAGAACCCCCTTCTGTTCTTTTATCAGTGATCGAGACCTATCTGATACCCACAATGCATTACTAGCTGCCATTTCTTCCAATAATTCATAAGCTACATCAATTGTACCACGAGTAGTGGTGTTAACTCCGTTGTAAAAGATTTGAAGCCATAATTCCTGAGGTAAATTATGGTGAGGGCAAATTCGTTGTAACTCTTTGAACCTTTCCCACGCCTCATACAGAGTTTCACTATCTTGTTAGTGGAAGTTGGTGATTTCCTTAATGATCTTAGTTTTTTTTGGCTAACGGGAAATAGTTAGACGTAATTGAGCTAACTCAGTCCATGTAGTAATGGACCCTGACGGAAGGGAATTTAGCCATACCTAAGCTTTATCTTTCAGAGTGAATGGAAATAGCCGTAAACATATGGCATCATCCGTTATTCCATTGTACTTGAAAGTGTCACAAATTTCCAGGAATTTTGTGATATAGGTATTTGGATCTTCATTTGCTAACCTATAAAACTGTATTGTTGCTTGTAACATCTGTAACAGAGCTGGTTTAATCTCGAAATTATTCGCGGTCACAGCAGGTTGTGTCACACTTTATTGATTTGACCAAAATCCAGGGCTAACCATATCCATCAAAGTTCTTTGTTCCTCTGCCATGATATTTTCCGGTACTTCAGCTTCAATTTCATGTGTATCTTCAGTAGCTTGACATAAAGTTGTTTCTAATCAAGTAATTTCGTTGTGAAATTCAACCAAAGGCTTCGTAGAATTTTTTTCCCTCCCGAACATACACCTGCAAAGAAATGAAGTACTTAAATCAACCTATAATTAAATTTTAAAAATAATGTTAAGTAAATCCCCGGCAATGACGCAAAAAAACTTGATGAGTTTTAAATAGAAACGCACTCAGATCCCGACTGCAAGCGTACGGGTTATTTTAGTACGGTTATCGTTCCTACAAGGATTTATACTAATCACCAATTAAATTCTTTCCAGATTGTTTAAGCTAATAATAAAAAGATCTAGAAGTTGAAAGGATATAAAATACGGAAAAGAATTGCTTCTCATGAATTCTCAAGATTAAAAGTTCCAAAAATTGTTTCAACTCCTACTAAGTAAATCTGACTTCTTTCATTATATTCCCCCAAGTCTCTTAAGAAGTAACTCTCCTCCCTCAAGTCTGAATTACCTACTCTGTTTTATCGTAATGCAAATCTCTCAATTTGGATATAAATAAAACAGAGATGAACCGCATAACTTTTGAGGAACTTGGACACTAATCTCTCAGCATGTAAGTTAGATTTGTATGATTTTCCTAGAAGAACTCAATTCTCATTAAGATCCAATAAAAACTATTCATAAAATAGTAACCATATACAGCAGAAGTTCAGAAATCAAGATTCACCATAGAGGGTGAAACAATCTTTGAATAGGGAAACTAGAAAACAAACTTCATCAATAATCCGGAAAATTAAACTAACTAAAAATATAAAATTGTAGAGCTCCCACTTCTTCTCTGTTGTTCTTCCTTCTTTTCCGTCCTGATCTCCCTCATGTCTTTTCCTTTTTCTTCTTTTTAATCACTTTCTCCCGTCCTTTCATTATTTTCCACCTCCACTAACTTGCAACAGCTCCCCCCACGTTCTCATTGAAGGCTTCTTTTAACCGTTCACCATTCATTTAAACATGTGAGGAAACGTCGGAATTGCCCTTGGAAGTTGTATATTGCAATCGCACAACGATTCCTTGCGATTGCACCCAAGAGTGAATAGTCTACCTTTGGTTGAAAGCCTCGAATGCGATCGTATCTTACTGACTTGCAATCGCACCTGAAGCTACCTTCGAAAGACTAATCGATCTTGCGATCGCACTATAGTGGCTTGCGATTGCATCATTCTTCCTTGCGAGCGCACCAAATACATTTTCCTTGTTTCATTCACCAACTTTCATCATTTTGCTCTTCTGTTCCTTCACACTTAACAAAACATCAAACTTGCCTAAAAACTAAACTAATACTACTAAACCAAGAACGAAAAGTCCCACAAACATGACTAAAAACATTAACACCCAACCAATAAATACACTCACATCATCTTGTTCATTATGCCACATATGTTATTGCTTAGGGCATAAGAGGTATAATGACTTCACATCATCCTTACCTTCCTCTAGTAAAGTATACTAAAACAAAATAGATATTGTTCTCAAGCAGCAACAATTTCAAAAGTTGATGATTTTTCTTCTTATAATCAATTTCCTAACTTTTGTATTTGCAAAAAATTTTGCAACCTTAAAATTTGGATAATCTTTAGATATAAATGACAATTAATATCTCAACATCCAACAGATTTACTCAATCAAGTATGCTAAATACAGAGGCTTTATCAACAATTGAAATGCACCTATATTAAAATACTTTATGCAAATATTTAGGTAGTTTCCAAAATTAGAGCTCAAATAAAATGCAATTGTAGATCAATTCCAAATCATGCACTAATTAGCATTCATAACACCACTAAGATTTATGTCATTTTTACATAATAGGAAAAACGTTGGAGATCAAACATCATGTTAAGATTCTAAAATCATGCCAAAAATTAAAATAAATCAAAATAAATAAGCTAAGACCTTAACCTAAATATCTATTAAAAGATATCTTATACTTCTTAGCTCTTAATGCTTCTTAGAATTCTTGAAATCTTAATGAATAATGCATTTGGGACCCCAAAATCTTTCCTCCACTTTTCAGCTTTTCATTGGTAACTAAAATCTTAATGAATGACATGTCTGGGATCCCCAAAATCTTTTCCTCCACTTTTGAGCTTTTCATTGATAACTAATGAGATAGAATCAATGCAAAGTTTGAAACAAATGAAACAAAAATTAAAGAAAAAGTGTTGCTCGCTCCTAATATTTCACAAAAGGAATAAGATATCCTTTATGGTTATTTCTAATACCAATTTACTCTCTAACATTTATAAAATAACATGACTTATACACTCGCGTATATTTTTATTACATCTCCATCATGGGATCATTAAATTGTGACCAACTATACAATTATGCCCACGTAGATATTGATGTGATTGTTATGAGTTTTATTTTTTATTTTAATACAAAATAATTTAAGTTTTAAACTAAAATTAAGAAAAATAAGAAGTCTAAAATTATCTGATTACAATAGTACATAGATCATTGTTTGCATTCCCTCTTTTCCAAAATCCTTTTTCACTTTTACCATTTTCACCATTGTTTTCTTTGAATGATCGTCGTTAACGACTATTACAACTAATGCACAAATAATCATAAATTCCTTGATGTCATTTTTCATTTTCTCCCTCTCTTGAGGATGATAACTTCTAAAAAGTGGATGAGAAATCATTACAAATTTCTTAATTTCTTACGATCTATGGGGATTTAGAGTATGAGGCTTATAAGGAGATTTAGGGTTTGATAAAGCGATTGGGATGGATTTAGGAAACTTGATTTATGGTTTATTAAAAATTTGCATTTAATTTATGAAAATTATATTGTCATATGTTTTAGTTTAAATTTTAAATTAATTTAATATTTAAAATTTTTAAAACTAAATTCATGATAGCCACGGTACTATCCACTAGGGGTATTCATGGTAGGGTAACCTGACCTATTCATAAGTAACCTGAACCTGAACCTGAATGTCAGGTTCGGTGATTTCATAAACCTGAACCTGAACCTGAACCTAAAGAACCTATAGAATCGGTTAACCTATTTTTAGGTTCGGTTCTCAGGGTAACCAGAACCTATTCATATCAATATATATGATAAAAATTATTAAAAATTTGATGAAAACAAATACAAAATATTCATAAAAGTATGCATATAAAATCTATCAAAGATTAATCCAATATGTTAAACC
>JAOQMR010000008.1:11588399-11602290 GCA_027563865.1 Erythroxylum pelleterianum | reverse complement strand
AGCATGCCACAAAGTTGCATCATTGTTGGAATTACTAGATGTAAATAATGAATAACTAATATTATTATTTTCCTTTATTACATCCAGTACAATAAAACCATCCAATAAAAAACCATGAACATAATTAATAGATCCAAGATCCAAATCCATTCCACTACTATGGAAATTTATATTAAAACCATGTTTAACTAACATCAACACAGATAGAAGAATCCTACGAATCTGTGGAGCAAATAATACTTCATGTAGGATGGGAGGTCGTCCTCCACGCGTGTCTAATTTACATGTGCCAATTCCTTGTACAGCAACTTTGGAATTGTCACCTACATAAAGCCATCAACTACCATGTGGGAGTTTACGAAACTCAACGAAGGCATCTTTGTCCTTCGCTACATGGTTGGTTGCTCCTGAGTCGGCAATCCATAAAGGATGTGATTCAGTTAGAAAAACAGAACAAGAAACATTCATAGAACAAATGTTTGTACTATAAAGTTGTACCTTTTTAGGCTCGGTATAATCTCGAGCAAAGTGGCCCTTATTAACACAATTATAGCACTTCACATGTTTCATGTTCTTTTTTTGGAAAGGACGTTTTCCCTTTCCACTTTGGTTCCATTTTGCCTTCTTGGATTCTTGAAGAGTGTGGTTAAATTTCTTATTCTTCTTCCACTTATATCCACCATGATGCTTGCATTTCTTGTTCATAGCTCCATGTGAGCTAGAACTAACTGCATATGCCTCAGAAGACATCTTTGAGGCTTCAAGACGCTCTTCCTCCAAGATAAGATGCCTCGTAGCATCTTCTATTGTCTTGATATTTTCATTATGAGTTAGGTGCATCTTCATCTCTGAGGCATTGAACAAATCACAACTTGCACTTGTTGTTCATCAGACAGCTCATGACCAACATCACATAATTCACTTACCATGTTGGACATTTTCCTCAAATGCTTTTGCATTGTATCATTTGGGCGCTTCTTATAAATATCAAATTTAATTGTAAGTGACCTTACTTTGATCATTGAAGCACCTCCAAAACAAGCAGCCAATGCGGACCACGTGTCCTTCGCAGTTTCGAATTTACGGAACTCACGTATGATATCATTATCCATGCTACTCAGCAACGTGATGCGAGCTAAAGAGTTCTTCTTTTTCCATAATTCATATACATCACGGTCCCTTCTATGTTGGGCTGTCATTCCCTCCTCAGGAACGTCCATGGTTAGGTTTAATGGCTCAAGAGGCTCTTGCTCTTCTAGTACATATTGGATTTTCACACTCCAGATTTTGTAATTGTCACCATTGAGTTTCTCACCCCTATTAAGTTCAGCAACTATATTCTTCGAACCAGTAGTCATTTTCGAAACGCTAAGTTTCTATAACAAGAAACAAATATATATGTATGTTAATGTCACATTTAATCGTTCATAGAGTAAAAAATTCAATCACAATTGCTTATGAAATCAAAAGTCCACAAATGTGTTCAATCATCATTCATACAACAATCGATTTCTAATTACTTTACTCTAAACGAATTCCTATATAAAATTCATGTAAACATATTACATAAATATTTAGACCTTGTTCTTAAAAAACAACCTATTGTATTAAATGTGCTTCAACCTACGAACAGTCTATAGGTAATGAACCCTACACAAAAATGAGTTCACAAGTTTGCATGACACAGTTCGTGAAGCTCAATTTACAATAGGTCTTACTATTTCCATTGGAAGACATATAGGACATAAAGTCCTAATCAACTCCCTTCTACGAAGTCTTCTCAGGCATATTATTCCAGAGCATTTGTAATAGTTCGCCTTGAGGTTGAGGTAATGTCGCAAGCAAAGTCATGTACTTTACTTCAACATCTGCGTAAGCTAGGCAACCTCCAAAAATATAACTTTTGCATCATGTTGTTAACTACAATAGCATGTTGTGTTAGATCATCTCCAGGCATTAAACGCATGTTGACTAATTATACATACATGCTGCCAATTCGTCTCTTATGTGCCTCACATCGAATAAGCTTAGGTGTTTGCTTAATAATAGGCATTTTTTTAAAAAATAAATTTTCAGGAATTAGAAGAGTATACAAAATAACGAATTATTTTTTCTAACACATAGCGAACTTATGCTCATATATGGAAATAATTTAATTTTTATTATATTTGTATTTGTTTATCAACAATTTATTAAACTAATCAAAATATGCTTTTAATATCTAATCAAGTAGAAACTAATTTCTAATGAAACTCCTATCTAATGTTAACTAAACAAATTAATATTTGTTCAATTAGAAAATAAACCAACGAAATTAGTTTATTTCTAAGGTTATTTAACTAAACAAATTAGTTTTTTAATTAAAAACTTTCTAATTAATTAGAAAATTATTTCTAATATTCACATTTGAATTATTCAAATAGAATTAGAAACTTATTTCTAATTTAAAGTATAATTGAACTAATCAATTGTTTTTGTTTAATTAGAAACTAATTTCTAATGAAACCCCCTTTTCTAATTTTAACTAAACAAATTAGTCTGTATAAATTAGAAAACTAATTTCTAATTCTTTATATTATATTTATAATTCTTTATAGCTATAAGTGGTTATACCATAAATGTATATTACATATTTGATATATATATGCACACACACACACACATCGAAACTGACAAAACCATTAAGTAGTTTTTGTCTTATTATTCATATATCCAATGGTAATACAGTGCACGCGTTGTATAATAAGTGAAGAAGCAACGTGCCTCTTCCTCCTATGTGCACATGTATTATTCAGTAGCGAAGCTACATTTGCCCACCCTCAATTTTTTTTTTAATTTGATAAGTAACAAGCAACCTTTTCCACTGGGTAATCAACTGCAAGAATAGAGAGTATAGTGTGTGCAAATGCCCCCCCTGAAAAAATTTTGCCCGCCCTTAAACAAATTCTTGGCTTCGCCACTGGTATTATTGAATGATTATTCAAGAAGAAGCCTCATCTTCTTCTCTGTTGCGTTTCGGGTTTCTGCAGTTTTTTTTTTACTTTTCTATCTTCCATGTTTTACAACTTATCAACCTTCGGCGCTCTTAACCATCCACACCAGAGAAGTCATCAGCCTTGGACCATAAACTCAAATGTTTATTGGTCACATCAAGGTTACAGTACATATGTGAGAGGCTCGAAACCAGAAGAGTAAAGAGAATATAGATACGCAGATGCAATATACATACACAAACCCTCAAGACAAATAGGAAGTTTAATCAAACAATTTCTCAGAAACCGTATAAAACTTTGTAAATAAGAACAGTCACGAATGACTTCGGAAAACAACGTATCATATTCAAAAAATCATCAATACTGAAATAATCATCTTCCCAAACGCATGCATATAATATAACAAATATTTAACCTGTCTCTGATACCAATGTTGGAAATTAACGTACCGAAGCATAGCCACAAAGATTATGTTAAACACATAATTGATTTTATATGCATAGAAAACGAAAAACACATACTTGGTTGATCGTTGTAATTCCACCAGTTAAAGCACTTTCTATTTCCACTTTTTTCACTACAAAAATCTTTCCGGCATGAAACCAATACACGCAAAGATGTATCGTTATGTTTCAAACGTTGCTTTCATATATTTCTGTATATAACTACCTTTAGTAGTTATTCAAGTATGATGACTATTATACCCATCATGGGTGTATATAAGTCATCATTAACTACCATAGTACAGCATGAATGGTTAATCAAATTAAGTTCTTTAAATTAAGATATTTTTCAAAATTTTGCTCAAACTTATTAAATTTTTTATTTAACATAATTGAGTATTTTAAAAAAATAAAGAAATTATCAAATCCTAATTAGTTTTACTCAAGTGGGAGAATATTAGAGTTTTCTATATAGGATACAATAAATTAGTTTTATATTACAATTGGTTCGAATAAAGATTAGATCAAGAATGTCATAGGCCTAACGTGTGAGATGAGTGTGATATGGTTATTATGTAAGGGTATCAAGACACTTTAATGATAGGGTTCAAATTTCAACTAACTAATCTAGGTCTCTCTTATCATCTCATAACTTTATATATATTAACGTATTAAATTTATATCATCTATAATTTAACTTGAATTAGTGGGAGAGACAAGAGAAAAAGATATTATATGTAATGCATAAAGGAAATTTTGTATATATCATAAATATTGGTTTTCTATTTATATATTAATTATAAAATGTTGTTGAATGATTTTTTTTATGTAAAGTAGCTAAAAGAACAACCCTTTATCATACATTTAGTAGCTAGCAATAACATGTTCATATATTGCAATTTATAGACGAGGCAGTTCAATATACAAAATTCTCTAGTTAGAATAGTACAAGTCTATAGGGTTATTAAGGGGTCCCATAAGAGCTATGAAATTTAATTATTTGTTGGGTGAATTGTAAAAAAAAATCTCAAACTTTACTCAATTTTGCAATACTAGTCCGAATATTAAAAAATAATGTTAAAATGCTTCAACTCTCAATTTTTTATAAAACTAGCCCAGAGTTAAGTTCTTTATTAACATTGATGACTTAACATGTCACGTTAAATTATTATTTTTGACATGTGGCTACCACGTTAAATAATAGTACCATATGTAAAATTTGTTATTTAGTAAAATAAAAACATAGTAAATAAATGAAAATATAATTTGATAGTCTCCTCCTGCTCCCAAGTTTCATCTTCCTTGTTTTCACCTGTCTGGTCACTACACTTCGCAGAAGAATTCTGCTGCTATAGAACTTGATGTTAAGGTTTCTTCAAAATATAAATCCCTAATTTTATGGGTTCTTTTCTTTTTTGGTTCTTGAATTTCGTTTCTTTGATAGAGATCACTAATTTTTTATGTTTTCTTTGTTGCGTTGCAAAAAGCTCGCATGAAGATATAACTCTTTTAACATAAGGATTTAAGGATTGAAGATCGTATCATTGTAAGAATTTGCTTTCATGTTTAGGTTTTACATAGTTTTGCTTATTATCTAACTTGGAAGCTATTATTTTACAAGTATTGATGAACAAGATATTCACTAGGCCTTTTAGGGCTACAATTATTTTAAATGTTCTGTTTGCAAATGTTGATGGATGGATATTTATCTTTGAGTGTGTGGAATTTTTTTTATTTAAATATCAAGTTTTTATTACTTTAATATATTTTTATTCTATTAAATAACAAATTTTATGTGTGGTACTATTATATTAATTGACAGTCATATAATAAAAATAATAACCTGACTTGGCATATCATATTATCGACCTTAACAGAGAAAATAATAACCTGACTTGGCATATCATATTATCGACCTTAACAGAGAATTTAAAGTCGGTATATTTTTGTAAAAACTTAAAAGTTTAAATATTTTAGTGTTATTTTTTAAAGTTTTAATTGTTATTATAAAATAAAGTAAATTTGCATTTAGAAATCCTCCACTTGGCACTAACAAAGTTGTATATATAGATATCCATACTTTTGCATTAAAACTAACGAAAATACGGATGCAAACTAGTTGGTAGCTGTTGATAAATTTGTATGTCGTTTCCTTCTTTGATGCTATTCTCTTGAGCTTGATCATCTACGGGGACGAACACAAACTAGAAAGATACAGGACAAGAGTATTTCGGTGAAGGTATACTTACATATATATATATAAACGCATCAGCTTCTGCAACTTGGGAAATTATCTTTATGTTTGATGCTCTCTTTCACATTTTCAGTACGCACAGTCTCTTTATACTTCAGAACCCCTGCTGTGTAGGTTCTGTCATCCAAGAACATGGCGACAACAGATCCAAATCCCAACAACTTAACCTCCGGAGGAGAACTGGCTTCAGTGGGCAATCCCAAACCCTTAAACCCATATGTTTTTGCTGCTAAATCGTTTGAAGAAAATTACCCTCCAGGATTTCTCAAAAAGGTACCATATGTGCAGGGCACAGTTTAGGCAATGTTTGCTTAGATCTAACTCTTTAACTACTTTTTCTTTCACTGTTTTCCGTGATCGTGTTCTCTAAAAGGTTAAAAATCATCATGCATGAGCAGGTGATGGCAGAGGTTATAGCGACCTACTTGTTGGTTTTTGTGACGTGTGGAACCGCAGCAATTAGTGCAGACGATGAAAGCCGGGTTCCAAAGCTTGGAGCTTCAGTTGCTGGAGGTCTCATCGTAACGGTGATGATCTATGCAGTAGGGCACATCTCCGGTGCACACATGAATCCTGCTGTCACCACAGCTTTTGCAGTTATTAAACGTTTTCCATGGAAACAGGTACTAAATTGGATATTGTTCACAAATTACTATGTTATGGGACATAGTTAAGTTCGGTTATGTTGATTGTTTGCATAAAGCATAATGCTTGGTCAGTTTTCATCGACAAACATACAATGTCATGCACATCTGGTGATAGGCACAGGTGACCATAGTGGCATATGTCGCCGCAGGACATTAGACCCACAGACCATTAGGCGGCCTTCCAACCAGTAGTTTGGTATCTTTATCAAGTACTATAGGTCTAATTGGAGAGAAAGGGCAATGAACTAGAGAATAACGTCAAATCCTCTGTTTTAGTTACTCTGTTCTAACCTTATTCTATTAAATCTCATCCATACATTTATATAGGGTCCATATAAATATGTGGATAAGATTTAATAGAATATGATACGAACATTATAATCAGAACAGGGAAAAAAAATTGATAGTTACAAGATGAAGGATATTTAAGAAAAGCACATGCATGGCTTCCTAACTCCAGACCTTTTCTCCTTTTCTATGTTTGTATTCCCGTTCTATATTAGCATTATATTCATTTAAATGCCAAACTCTAGTTCCCTAACACCCGTTAGCTTGTAATTATCATATCTACGTGTATACATATATGTCCATATATCCCACTCAGTCAGCCAATTGCTTTTATGATTTTTAAATTATGAGAAAGAAAACTGAGTAATAACTTGTCAATTATTGTCCTCTAATATGTGGACCAAAATTATTTTATTTCTTATTCGGAGGGAATGCATGAAAAGAGGCTCAAGCTCAAAGAACCCTTTATTTAAAGATGCAACAAATTTTCAACAAGATAAAACTACAAAAAAAATTAAAAGAAAATGGATAGAATATAAAAGAAAAAGAAACACTAGCAATGGCACTGATATAGATTCATAGTTCTAAGTTCCAAACTCTTCTGCACCTACTGGGAACTCAAATGGTGGAAAGAAGAAACAAAAATTGATGGCATTGGAAATTTTAATGGCAGGTCCCACTTTATGCAGTAGCTCAGTTAACAGGAGCAATAACAGCATCCTTTACACTGAAAGAGCTACTTCACCCCATAAAACATTTGGGTACAACTGCTCCTTCTGGAACAGATTTTCAAGCTCTCCTTATGGAAATTGTTGTGACTTTTTCTATGATGTTCGTCACTACGGCGGTGGCAACTGATAACAAAGCTGTAAGGGCTCACATCATCTTTATTCACTAGAAATTGGGATCTCTCTATCTAAGGTTATAAGCCAATTATCTCCTACCATACAGGTTGGAGAGCTAGCAGGCATAGCAGTTGGTTCTGCTGTTTGTATCACGTCCATACTGGCAGGGTAAGTCACTTACATCAAAACTCTTTCTAATCCTTGTCACCAAGTCATAATTAAGTCAGCACATTTCCTCTGCTTGTTTATATTGGAAGTCGAAAGCCCATTTTCGAGCCTTAATGAGCTTTTAGTCATCAACAGACCAATATCTGGCGGATCCATGAACCCAGCAAGGACAATGGGACCAGCAGTTGCTAGTGAGTACTACAAGGGGTTGTGGGTATATTTCATTGGACCAGTGACAGGAGCAGTGCTCGGAGCATTTTCTTACACGTTCATACGAGATAAACCAGACCATCCCAATTCTCCGAGTTCTGTTCCACAAAAGGTTCGTAGACAGAGAGCCTATGAGGAACAACTCTCCACCAAAGACTCTCTCAACGTTGTGTAAAAGGCCTGGCCCTGGAGAGTGGATGTGTTTGTAACTTCGTATCAATCGTTTCCTTAGCCTTCATGTATTGCTTCCATAGATTAGACTTGTATCAAAGGTGCAACTAGCTATCTCAGTTACAAATATATCAAAATGATTCACATTTAAATATCGAGTTGATATTTTATAATATCTTTAGGTATGGTGGAAAAAGTTAATTAATCGAAGCAATACAAAATTAATGACAGCAACATTGGTACAATTCGACTCCAAAAGATCCATCAGCGCCATCAAGCAGCTTTTTCACATACCACAAAGCTTCCAGGGTTAATGGTAATGCTCTTGGTGCAGTTGTCAGTTTTGTAGATCCCAACAAGTCGATCAGCCAACTCAAACATGTTGTTTCTAAGGCTGTATGGGGCACAAACATTAAGAACATGAGTTATGACTAGCAGCTGAAGCATAGAAGCAACTATTCGATGACATTACCTTATAATTATGAATTGAGCATCCTTTGTCCTATCCTTCACGTAATGTCCCACAATTGAAACATTTTTGAAATCTAGTATTCAACGTGAATTATGAGTAAAGAGAAGTAAAACAAGGAGCAATCATGGCAAGAAGATAATTGAGTTTTTTCTAGTCATTACCTAAAGCAGCGTCAATTTCATCCATTACGTAGAGCGGTGTAGGCTTGTAGTGATGAAGCGCAAAGACAAGCGCTAGTGAGCTGAGAGTCTGAAGACGGAAAACACACAAATGTCATATATCCTAACAAAAAAGGTTCTTGTCGTGTCTCATGCTACTTTCATGTACAACTAAATAATGGAAGAGTCAATTATGTATTGAATCACCTTTTCACCACCAGATAAATTGGCGATGTTCTTCCAGCTTTTCTTTGGTGGCCTTACACTGAAGACAACACCTTCTGAGAAGGGATCTAAAGAGTCTACTAGCTCAAGTTCCGCATCACCTCCAAGTGTAATCATCTAAATTTAAATCACTCAAGAAAAGAATAAGGAAAAGAGACTAAACTGGTGAAAAATGTATGACCAAGTGCAAACTTAGGGTCTGGCTTGAGAAAAAAGACAGAAAAGGAGAAATATCTAGTCCACAACCAGAAGAATACATCTAACCACTGACCCACAACCAGTCAAAAGATGCAATATACGAACCTGATACATTTCCTTCAGTTTCAGTGATATTGTGTTGAATCCTGTCATAAACTCATCTAATCTGCAAAAAAAAAAAAAAAAATCAATAAATCAGAATCGCGCTCTAGAAGGACACAATGAAGACCTAAAACATGGACATAAACAAGAATAGATATGCCTGCCTTTTCTTTCTCCATTCATCATATTGCTTTTTCATATCGTCACGTTGTTGAGTGATCATGTTCAACTCCCCTACTCGATCATTGTATAATGAAACTTTTTTCCGGTATCTATCAAAGATATATAAGATAATATCAACATACAATTAAAAGTATGCATAGTTTCAGATCAAGTTAAACAAGATTATTCGTACTCTGAAATCGAATCTAGATTTGGGTTCATCTCCTTTAATCGTGTTTCTAGGAGAGCTACCATTTCAAGGGCCCTTTTGAGGTCACAAGCATCGGTTAAGGTCCCGTCTGCAAGCGTTGCTTGAAGCTTTTCGGGGTCAACTAGATCTTTCTGAATTCTGCCATAAACAAGCATACATTTAAATGTTCTTTCAAAATGCTCTGTCCACAATAACGCCTATTCTGGATCCTAGAAATGGAATTAGAATTACAACTTTAACAGAATTTGTATGTAACTAATGAAAATTTGAGTTGCTTAGAGATAAAAGTATCCTACATCTACTTTGGCAACTGAAACTGGGTGTATAACTGTCCAATTTCCATGCAATAGAGTATGGAATATAAACTTCAACTTCAACGACAGATAAGCCACGGAATTAAAGTTGACGATCTGAATCAAGTTCTGACGCTCATAGCTCAGAGTTAATAGTTATTTTGCCACACTTACTGTTCCAAATGATGCGTAAGAGCAGTTTGCAAATCATCGAGCTTTTTCTTGTAACCTTTCCCCTTCAATTCCAACTCTTTGTAGCTTTTTTTCATGTCTTGTAATTTATAATCAGTATCAACCTTCAAAACAAGATTCAATTCTCATATTACACGAGTTAAAAAAAAAAACGTACGCACTACAAGATAAGGGAAGGAGAAAACAAAGAACCAAAACGTATAATAATAAGATAATCCAGGATACAGTACCTCTGATGCGCGCAATTCATCCACGACCCTCTTAACATTTTCATAATCCGACTTTGCTTTATCCAGCACCTCCTTGTGTTGATCAATCAACTGCATTAGAGACAACGGACACTGTAAGAGTTTACCAACCCGATTCCCACCAGTGAACCATGTGGTCAAAGGTAATCGAAAACGTAGAAAAAGCAGACCTCCTGTGTTTTCTTGTAGTTCTCTTGGACTGTGAATGCCTTTTCTTCTATTTCTTTGAAGATCCCTCTCATTTTATCCTTCTGCTCAGTTAATCGTTCCTTTTCCTTCTTTGAGTCTTCGATCCCTTTAGTTAACTTTTTTATCATTTTCTGCCCGGTCTCTGTTTGAACTTTGTGACGATTGATCTCCGAGCTATTTTTGTCAATATCCTATACAGTGAAGAGCAGCATGGATTAAGGCAGACACTGCAAGGCAATAGCTTGACAGTTTAAAGTCAAGTCATTACTTACTGACTGAATCTTGTTGACCTTTAACTTCTGAGCCTTCAGCCTTTCACCACCTGCATTTTCTATTTTATTCTGAAGCTCCGAAGCCTAAAAGCAGAACTCAATGTAGTAAGCAACCAAAGAGAATCATCAAGGCAAAGGGATTTGTTCTCTCCAGGAGGAAAAATTGGAATCAACTATACTTGGAAAAGAATATTCACGGCAATCTAAAGGAAATAAGAACACTGACCACAACTGGTCCTCCACCATAAACCATTTTATTATTTGGAGCCTAGAAAAATTGGTTAGGGACATATACGGAGAAACTCAATATAATTACTTAACACACCTTTTCCTTCAACCTTGCAGACCCTTGAATAAGTCTATCTATCTCTTTTTCTTCGGTACAAATAATTTTCTTGAGCTCCTCCAACCTATCAAGCTCATCCTTCTTTGGTCTCGATGCAGCCTCCAAGGAACCAAGTTGCCTTTCAAGATAACTATGTTCTGAGTTCATACTGTCAATCTGGTTGCCAGGAAAAATTCACAGAATGACTTTCCTTGTTACTCACAATGACAAAAGGAACCTTGGATAAAACATGACAACAAATACCTCTTTCTGACTTCTAGCCAATTCCATTTCCAGGTTTTCAATTGCTTTTTCTGATGTCCGATAACACTTCACTGCATTAATCATTCTTTCACGGATGGCATTTAGTTTGTCAACAATGCCAGAAAGCTCTTTCTCAGAATTTAAAACAGCTTCTCCGGTTACACTTGCAGGTCGAACAGACGTTCCCATCTTACCACCACGAGGCTTGGTGCCACCACCACTCATTGTGCCAGATTTCTCAAATAGTGCACCATCAAGTGTCACCACACGTCGGAACTCTGTGTTTCCACCATATGCAATTCGAGTTGCCTGTACATTCATAGGACCCGCAATCAATCTTCTTCCCTCTATGAAAGACCTCAAACAGCTGTTAGAAATATAAATCATATAGCACATGAATGTGGTATATCTTCAAAGATGTCATCAGGATAAAAAAATATATAATCAAATGAACACTAGGGTGGGCAAGGAATTGTCGAATTCCAAACTTCATCATACATCATCTTGTCAGAAATCCAAGGTCAGATTTTGTTCCAGTGAATTGCTGAATATAGCAAGATATTGCGGCATAAAGAGTTAACAAGTGTTTTAATTCAGAAAGAGTGGGCAGCTGTACTTCAACTTTCTCAGCAACATCATTCCTGTTCCTTTCTAGATCCTGACAACAAGTGCTTTTCACCTAGAATCTTGCTAGTGAAACACAGGTAACCAAGGATTCAATTCAGGAAACTATAGATGCACAACTTGGAGGACCAAGGAGAACTATATCAGTTCAAGAATCTATTCCACAAGTTTTGAGCATAGAAATAATTAAAACAAATGCAAGGTCATTTTTGTTTCCACCATTAAAGCTAAAGAGCAAAGGTATGCAACAATAATAAAATGAGAATCAACCTGCTCAAGGTCCTTTGCTACTATGGTGTTAGTCAAAGCTGCATAGAAAGCAAGCTTCATTCTTTCATCTTGGACCCTGACTAGATCAAAGAGACGTGGAACTCCCTCTGGAGTTCTTATGTTCTCCTTCAGCTTTGGCAAAAGGTCAACCTGTTTCTCCTGCATTAGTAAAAGAAAAACGCAATGCTGGAATCAAGGTCTCCTAAACACAAATAACAGTAGTCATTTCACAAGAATGTTTGGCATCCAAGCTCAAACATCTCATCGCAAAATGTTTGGCATCCAAGCTCAAACATCTCATCGCAAAAGAAAAACTTCATGATGCCAAAGCATATAAACTTTATCAAATACAAAGCTCAAAATCATGTTTTTAGAGAACTTAAGAACTTAAATCAGAACACCTTTAATATATACAATTGCCAGGGTTGGCTCAAGTGTGACAAAAACTCGGTAAATAAGTAGAAGATGCCTTAATCGGATCATGAAAAACTTGCAACTTGAATTGGATCTCTAATCCGAGTTCTGTTCTTACTATCATCAACAATTCATTCAACTATTTAGCATCTAACTCATCAATCAGGCATATTTTCAGGTTTTAAGTCAATTTGAAGTGTAGTAATGAGACATCGTTGATACCAATATCATGAAAGTTGCAACTCCAAGCTTATCCCTTCTGAGTAGCTCAACGCATGCTTGGGCTGCAGCAGTTGTTTCCACTACAATGTAATCAAGTCCAGGACAAGCTGTTGAAATCGCAACATCATATTTTGCTGCAATGACAATCAATTCAACAACAAAAAGTGATCAGACAACAGAAGATTGTATCACTTAACTTGTTAATAAGAAGAATGGCATGAACATGAGCTTATCAAGTACAGCAAGGATGTTATAAATGAACGTAAAAATCTACGAATACCATCTAAGCAGCAAGCACTGCCTTCAACATATAAAACACAACTTTGAATTTATTGTCCTTGAACAATAGGAAAATATCAAAGTGGATCACAACACAAAAGAATCCAAACATGTAATTCAATATGATCAAAACACAAAAAGAAGCTTGCTTGTCACATTTTGAATTCATAAGCAAACACACCATCAATAGCACCCAAATCCCCCATACGACCATAGATCCCCTCAATTTCATTAGATTCCTTGGCCCGAAGAATTGCTTTCAAAACTGATCCTTGACTTCTTTCAGAATCAACAACTTGTTTAAGTTCTGCAACTTTCTGTTGTGCAGCTTGTTCAAGAGGCATCAGTGCTTCTTGCTCTTTGAAGCAGTCCTGTAAAAGATTGTTAACATAAGATAGCACCAAGGCAGTAGAAAAGATAAAAGCATGGTTTCGGTAATCATCATAATTCATAACAGGACATACTTGCTCCACTTTATGTGCTTCTGTTGCTTCAGACTTGTGCTTTACAATATCACTTTGTATTTTGGCAATGGATGCTGTTTTTGTTTCAATTCTTCCCAATATACTGTCCATCTGCTTGCGGGCATTGTCAAAAGCTGCGTAGCCAGCTTCATGCTGTAACAGTGAAAAAATATTCAACTAGTGTATAACACCCTTCGTTAAAGAAAATAAGAAGTTTTCCGAGTTCCTAGTTTTGTCTCAAGGTATCTTTATAACTTCGAACTTTGAAATCCGTAGAGTAGTACAGAG